>CM024264.1:18722635-19322635 GCA_013621005.1 Aeschynomene evenia | reverse complement strand
CTAAAGTCTCATAGCTTGCTTGTAGAATGGAATCCAATGCCCTCACTTTCCTAAGGCCACCCTCCTGTACTCTACACAGCAAAGAATTTCAGTGGAAAAAGAAGAAAGAAAGAAATAAAAAAAGCACTGTTTTCTACTTAAACAGATTTCAATCACAATAGAATCTAGCTCATGTCATGTAAGTGTGTCTATTCAAAATCAAACAATTTTATAGAATAGGAATGACATATCTTGATTCAGTCTTTCGATCACACTAAACGTGATTTGAATTTGAATTCTAGAAGATTTTTTAGTGAGCAATTTTAAAATTTAAGCATAAATTCTTTCACTGAGGTTAATGATTTATTCTGGCCCGATAAAAAATGTCTCTCCTCTACTCTAAATATTTTTTCCTATAAAAAGAACCATACGATGTGTAATTTGTGTGTGTTGGTTTTGTATCCTTTGTACCTTCCTTGATGCAACTGATAACCATATCATATGCACATTCTTTCAATTTGTTTTATTGTTGCCTCCAAATTTGACTTCAAGCCGTAAATATTTCAGCAAAGTGATAAACAAAAATAAAGTAAAAGTGGAAAAAGCTGTATATAGTTCTTTAGTCTGGAGAATTTTTGAATTTGAGAGGCTATTATTCCAAAGGATTATATACAGAATGGTGATTCTATTAGAATCTACATCGTTCTATTTTCAAAGGGATCATTCTGAGTATGAGTAAATATATGACGTAAAAAAAATTTATGCTACTAAATATATGTCGGTAATGCTTATACAATTAATGAAAATCTCACCTATGCTCATCTACCCGTGAAAAATTCTCCACCGTTTCATTATAGGCTGTTTTTGGCTTTTTTACCTATAAAAGTTAAAATATTCAATATCATTAGATAAATTTATATTATATCAATATCTATACAAATGTCATGTTTTCCGCATTTGTGAGTAATAATAGGTTAGAGAGACAAATATCACAAACAATCGTCAAATATTAGTGATATTCACCCTAGGGAATATGAGGTATTTTGCACCTCATTTTCGCCCTGTCAAATATCCAACTATCTGGTGACCTGTCTCGCAAATTTGTAGATGTATTGTTTATTTAAGTTAATTTTTAAATCATTCATATACAATAGTTTGATCTTTTATAAAGTTATTTTATAAATGAATGATGCACAATCTATTATTGTATGTCTGACTAGAAAATATCCAACTATCGACCCACCTCAAGGACTCGTAAAACATATCTCAGAAAAAAAAAAGGAATTATGTAAACATTTATGCACAATATAAACTTTGTCAAATAAAAAAGGATACATTAAATGTACAATATAAATATGTCAAATATGATACTTGCACTAAAAGTACAATATATACCAGTAATACTACACGTGCAACTAATATACATCCAACTCATCCAACCAAAATAAGCATTAATTTTATTCTATTAAATTCACACAGATTTTAACTTTCATTGTGATTGCAATTAAATGTTATATGTGGGTCACTACCGTATTTATGTGAGTTGGATGGAAGATGAATGTATTCAAGTTGTACCACCAACCAATAATGTTTGTAGTACAACAAAAATACGTCCAACTAATATCTAACGTGTGCTATACATAAGACGTAATGTGTGCTATGTGTACGTGTGCTACATATATAGCACACATTATGTCTTATGTATAACATATGTTGAATACTAGTTCAATGTATATCTTTATACGTCGATCATTATTGTATATATATATATAAGGATAAAAAAAACACGAATAGAAGAGAAGGTAAAAGTAAGGCATGCCATAAAATACACAGCAATACCATTCCCTCGTCAAAGAGACACTTTACACATGACACGAAGTTACACAATGCACGTTCACCAAACCATCACCTCCACCAAAGCATTGAACCCCTCAACTATCACTCTTTGCGGACAAATATTTGGTGTTTTCTATGGAACAAAACTAAAAGTATGGCTAAGTTACCAAAACACATATGGCATGAATGTATTAGATGATTTCTAATAGTGAGGTCCACGTGTAATGTAACTTATATGAATTTTTTAATTTATATTTTTAGTCCAAATATTTTATATATTTGCAACTAAACCCTCATTACTAACCATAGTTAACTCAAGTTAATCCAAAGAGTTAACTTTACACGGTCATTAATTTATCTTTTACTATTCCTTTCTCAGACAGATCTCTATGTTTGATTTCTTTCTTCCTCCATGACAAAAAAACTCTTCATCTTCTCAACATCATCTATCGCCATAGCAATCAAATATTTTTCATCCACTCATTATCGCACCAATCATTCCATACAGCACAAAGTTTTTTTTTTATTTTTTATGTCTGAGCTCATACCTCTATTTTGGTCGCCGAGAAGGAAGAAGAAGGGTTTCTCTGAGAATTTGGCGCTCAACGTCATTGTTTGAGCCCGACACAGAAACATTCTACTAAGTTCATTCTAGCAGCTATAATCGCTGGGCCCACCATCATTCCTCAAGCCGAGCGCCTACTTTATCAATCCAAATGTGAGTATTTTTTATTTTAATTTTCTGCCAATAATTTACTTTTTCTGTTATTTTCTCTTTTATTTCTTTCCCCTTCGCCTACATAAAACACTTCATCTTCTCAACATCATAGTCATCTAACATTTTTCTTTCACTCACCACCGCACCCACCATCTCATAGAGCCACAAAATTTGCTTTATTTTTTGTTTGACCTCTTACCTCTATTTTGGCCACCGAGTAGGAAGAAAGGTTTCTCAGTTAATTTGGCACTCAACATCATTCTTTGAGCCCAGCACAGACCAAAGCAATAAGTTCATTCTCGTAGTGATATTCTGAGCCCAGCGTCATTCTTCAAGCCTAACTCGTACTTTATCAATATTAGTCGAAGAGTATTAAAGTTGCAGAATGTAAAACAAAATATTATATGCACTTTTTTCTTTGATTAATAATAATTTATGTTGATTGAAATTATATGAAGTTTACTTGTATTTAAAATTTATGATTTTTTATTGTAGATAACAGTTAAAGTCCAAACATCAAAGAGTGATTGCAGTGATAATAAGTTCAACAATGATGGCGGTGATGATGTTGAGCATAACAAAGAAGTCAATGTTGCTTATGCAAGTGTGCAGCCTAAGGAGGACTATTCTCTCAAGAGAATCACGGATCTTAACAAGACAGATATATTAGAAATGGAGTTTATAAGTGGTGATGAAGCATACTAATTTTACAACATGTGACGTTTAAGTTGTGTTACTTTTAGTAATTGAAATGTATTTTGGTTTAAGTGTGCAAATATGGATCATTGATTAAATGAATTGATTTTTTTTTTTTTTGGCACATTGAAGCTCACACATAATTGAGCTCCACTATTGCAGATTAATTAAGTTTTGAAAAATAAATTCTTGCATGATGTACTGATTTGGAAGCCCAACTTTCAACAACCAGGCGCCCAGTTTTGAAGATCCAGTAACCAAATAGACATTCAATTATGGCTCCACAATACCAACTTGGGAGCCCAGCTTCAAACAACCAGACGTCAGTTTTGCAATCCAGTAGCCAAATTTGAAAATCTCGTATATATGGCTCCACAAAGTCAAATTGGGAGCCCAGCTTTTGACAACCAGGCGCCCAATTTTGAAATCCAATAGACAATTTTGAGACACTTGATCATGGCTCCACAGTGACACATTGGGCGCCCAGTTTTAAATATCCATTAGGCAAAATTTAGCACACTCGATTAAGGCTCCATAATGACATATTCGGTGCCCATCTTTGAAAATTCAGACGCACTGTTTTGAAAATTAGTAGCCAAATTTGAGAGTTTTAAATAGAAATTATACTATGGGTTGTCTAGAAATTATTGTAAAATGGTATTATATAGAAGGTATTTGCTCTATAGATGTTGCTTCGTCAATATTCAAACCCTCATTCATCTTATTTTAAGTGCTAATAATGCTTTAGAACTAAAATTGTGGATTCTCATAAGAAAAAATGAATAAAATTATTATTTTTTAATTATTGGATGTGATTGAGAAAATATTTTCTCATGATATAATGTGTGCGGATGACTTAAATTTACAGTAAAATGTCCATATTAAACCTTAATTGAGTAGATGATAAGATAAGTAACTGGTCAATAATAGTAAGTAATATAGGTCAAGTTAAATTTAACAAGTCATATAAACACAAAATAATAGTAAGCATTAAAATTTGTCTTTTTAGGTCACCAAAGTGCAAAATATAGTTTTAAAAGACACAAAAAAAAAAGTAAAAATACAACCCTTAAATAACATAACAAATAAGTTTATAAAGAAAAATAGGAACCACAACAACAAAAAGAAAATAACAAATAAAATAGAGAATCAGGTTTGAGCTCCAACAATTGTTCCACGGCAACTAATAAGGTATAGCTTTCATGTCATTTACTAGATGTCTTTGCTTATCCTGATATTCTTTGAAGTACTTTGTTGCATTCTGCAGTGTACTATCTCTCACTTCATTGTATGGTTTAAGAACCAGATCCAGTGCTAGCCTCATTCTTGTTGAATCTGACACCTTTAATAATATTCAATATATAAATTAAAAAAAAAAGTTGAATGAATACACATAATCAAATATATAAATAATAGAGTGAAGTACCAAAGTAACCCCTTAAAGATTTTGTCGCTGACAAAATCACCCCCAAAACATTTTAACGACAAAATAGCCCCCGAATGATGTTTAACATTTGACAAAAGACACTCACCGTGAACTTTCTTCAACGGACGTTAACTACAGTGATGAGGTGGAATACACAGTGCCACCTTGGATATTTCTATACAATCAAAATCCCTAATTAGTGTGTCTTTCCCCAAATTTATGAATTGAAACCCTAAATCATCTTCTACTCTCTCCCTCATTCTCCCTAAAAAAGACACTAATTAGGGTTTCAATTCATAAATTTGGGGAAAGAGACACTAATTATGGATTTTGATTGTATAGAAATATCCACAGTGACACTGTGTGTTCCATCTCATCACTGTAGTTAACGTCCGTTGAAGAAAGTTCATGGTGGGTGTCTTTTGTCAAACGTTAAACATCATTGGGGGGCTATTTTGTCGTTAAAATGTTTTGGGGGTGATTTTATCAGCGACAAAATCTTTCGGGGGTTAATTTGGTACTTCACTCTAAATAATATTGTGTTTTTTAAAAATCTTACTTGTTCATAATTGTCGCTCCATCGACAATAAATCATCCAAGAAGTTACCCAAATCCCACAATCATTGCTGGGGAGAATCTGTAATTTTTCTTGCTTCCTCAGTCAGCATGCATGCTGTTAAATTAATAATCTATTGAAAAAAAATGTTAAACCAATGCTATTTAAAATAGAATTAGACATGTTAAAATAATGTTACATATTCTTACATCTTGCATAACTTTCTCTTTTGGCATAAGACTCATCAGTGTTTCTTTGTATGCAGGACATATAATTTTGTTGAGACTAATAGTTTCTTCCTACTCACAAAATAAAATTTCATTTTTATGTTATTTTCGTTGCATAAATTAGTGCTCCGAAAGATTTTAGAACAAATAGTATGAAGAATTATTTTTTTGCTATATTTTTTTTAAGAAACCTGACCCATAATTTGCCCAAGAAAAAAAAAAGTTCTTAGATGCTGGCCATAGTTTCATTTTGGGCACAAAATGGGGCGTTAGGCGCCTGTTAGTAAGAACACAAAATACAATGGTAAGCCAGTTTATGTTGGGCACAAAAAGTGAAGGTAGGCGCCTATTAGCAAGAACACAAAATATCAGTTTCATGTCAGGTGCAATATGGGATGCTAGGCGCCTATTAGCAACAACAACAAATACATAAGCTAGTTTCATGTTGGGCGCAAAATGGGACGTTGGGCGTAATAACACAAAATACAAAGGTGATCCGGTTTCATGTTTGGCGCAAAATGGGAGCTAGGCGCCTGTTATCAAGAAGTAAGTCAATTTCATGTTTGGCGCAATATGGGGTGCTCAAAGAATAGAATGATGGTGTATGGGTTGTGAGATTTGATTGTATATTGGATAAAATGGGGGTGTGGTTGGTTGCACATATAATTTAGTTAACTGGTTTACCGCATTTGTCATCTGTTGGATAACATTGGTCATCCCAACTGCAGTAGCTCCATTAGATGTGTTATTGTCTTGCAAGTCATTATTCCTCATATTACTCACATTTATACTGCAAAATTCATTAGGTGGAGAATTTGTCGTTATAAAAATATGGAAAATAGGTGAGGATGTTCAAGTTATTTATATAGAAAATCAACAAACCTTGAAGAGATCTCGACAATTTCATTTTGCGTCGACCTCACATGTCCTTGTGAAGGAGCATTTGTTTTTGCTTCTTTGCTCTCTTCCTTTTGAATATTTGAGTTTGGTTCAGCTGTTCCCCTCTTTGCACCACGATTTTTTCCTTCTCTAGTAGTCATGACTCTTGTAATTCCTCAGAAATAAGCTATAAAATTCTCTGGGCACCTAACCCCTTATATAGATGAAGTCACATTATGTGGTAGACTAATTATGATAGAGCAGGTGGTTTGTGGGCTCAAAACAACATAATTATAGAGTGCTATTGTGTTTGTAACACGACACCCAGTATTAATTTTACAAATAATAGAAAAGAATATTAAATAGCATAAATCTTTAACCCTAACCTTTTATCTCTTACCCTAACCTTATATCTCTTACCCTAGCCCTTAACAATTGCATGAACAATACATAGCAAACTAAATACATGCAAATAAACATAAAGACTTTGATCCTTAATAAACTTTGATAGAACTTGTGATAATATCAATATCCAATAATATAAAAAAATGAAGTAAATATTTAAGTTTGTTGGAAAAAAATAAACTATGGTAATAGATACATATCATAAAAATCTTTATATAATTATTTGTATAACTAATTATAACTATGATGAAAAGATATCAAATCAAACTAGTTAAAATCATAAGTTAGATCTAAAATTCATTAGTCTCATATTCATGAAGAAGATGCTTCACCAATTTCATATTCATTGTTTTCGTGTACATCAAGGGGATGATCATGAAGAGGATCATCCACTAATTTCAATTCTATTTGCTATATGTCCAGGGAGAGCATCATCATGAAGATGGTCATTCAACAATTTCAAATTCATTAGTGTCATATTCATGCATTGGATCATTCACCAATTTAATATTTATTAATTTCATTTTCATCATGAGAAACATCCACCAATTTCATGATCATCCAAAGGATTCTCATGAATAGGACAAGTTGACCAATTTAGTTTACTTCATATGCATGAATATGATCATGAATCAAGAGGAGCATGAACCAATCTCAATTTCATTTGCTTCATGTGCATTAGTAGGAACATTCACCATTTTCATATTCATTTATCTGAAGTTCATCAAGAGGATCATCGTGAAGACAATCATCAACCATAAAATTCATTTGCTTCATGTTCATAAAATTCATTTTTTGCATGTTCATGAAGATGACCATTAACTATATGCTATTATGTTATTATTTTGCATCTTTATAATGAATAATATTGTATATAGTATTATACTTTATATCTTATTAGTCAATTCAACATGATACTCGAAAGTATTGAAAAACTCATTACATAGTAATTGTATATAGTTTCATGTATAATGGATTTATTAAAATCTATATATGTTTACATTGTAAAAATAACATCATTATTATACTAAAGATTTTCTTTTGTTCTTCTACTATTTTTTATTTTATTCTTATAGAAATTTATCTCTAACAATTTTATTGTTAGAATAATTAGTCACTATAAATTTTTAGACAAATTCTTTTATTTTTGTACTCTTTATTTAATTTTTTTTCACTATTTTGATCACATTATATAAATCATGTACATTAAGTAGGTAGATGACTTTTATTATCGAGTCATATATTATTCACACAAACCCAACATCATCAACATTATCAATGCATTGATATACGTGCCTCTGACATCTATTTAATCTAATACTTTTAGGTTCACGTCTTTTTAGTCATCACATGTGATTAACAATTTACTTATTAATTTAGTCACAATTTGGGCCGTTATTTTTCTTCCCCGTCCATATTTTTCTTAGCCCAGCACCTGTGTATTCGTACCATATGCACTAGGAACCTAGCCCGTAAAATAGCACGCCAGCCATTAATCATTATTATTAGGAAAAAATGTCATTATCGTCACTGCTTTAAGATTAGTGTGGAGGAAATGAACAGGTTGTATGTTCTTGCTGCTTTGTAGAATATTCGCATTAATGATGTATACAAGGGCAAGGAAGAGTCTTTGACACCTTTAATTAATAAAAAAATAATAAACTATCAAATCATCAATGTGAAGTAAATATATGTCACGTATAAATAACTGTAGAGATATGTTCACTTTATTACTACTTTATATATGCGCGGGCACCCATGCTAGGCACAACATCATGATAGTTAATATATCATTGCAACATCAGGTGAAGTAAATGATTGTTCCCAAGGTAGGCACGACCATCCAAGCTAGGCACAGCACCACCCAAGGTAGTCCTAAATTTTGCTTAATGGATACTTAAAATTAGGCGTTGGGCGCCCAATATGTCACTGTGGAGCCATGATCAAGTGTCTCAAAATTGTCTAATGGATTTAAAAATTGGGCGCCTGGTTGTTGGAAGCTGGGCTCCCAATTTGACTTTGTGGAGCCATATATACGAGATTCTCAAATATGGTTATTCTCAAATTTGGCTACTGGATTGCAAAAAACTGGCGTCTGGTTGTTTGAAGCTGGGCTCCCAAGTTGGTATTGTGGAGCCATAATTGAATGTCTATTTGGTTACTGGATCTTCAAAACTGGGCGCCTGGTTGTTGAAAGTTGGGCTTCCAAATCAGTACATCATGCAAGAATTTATTTTTCAAAACTTAATTAATCAGCAATAGTGGAGCTCAATTATGTGTGAGCTTCAATGTGCAAAAAAAAAAAATCAACTCATTTAATCAATGATCCATATTTGCACACATAAACCAAAATACATTTCAATTACTAAAAGTAACACAACTTAAACGTCACATGTTGTAAAATTGGTATGCTTCATCACCACTTATAAACTCCATTTCTAATATATCTGTCTTGTTAAGATCCGTGATTCTCTTGAGAGAATAGTCCTCCTTAGGCTGCACACTTACATAAGCAACATTGACTTCTTTGTTATGCTCAAAATTATCACCGCCATCATTGTTGAACTTATTATCACTGCAATCACTTTTTGATGTTTGGACTTTAACTGTCATCTACAATAAAAAAAATCACAAATTTTAAATACAAGTAAACTTCATATAATTTCAATCAACATAAATTATTATTAATCAAAGAAAAAAGTGCATATAATATTTTGTTTTACATTCTGCAACTTTAATACTCTTCGACTAATATTGATAAAGTAGAATGACGCTGGGCTCAGAATATCACTACGAGAATGAACTTATTGCTTTGGTCTGTGCTGGGCTCAAAGAATGATGTTGAGCGCCAAATTAACTGAGAAACATTTCTTCCTACTCGGTGGCCAAAATGGAGGTAAGAGGTCAAACAAAAAATAAAGGAAACTTTGTGGCTCTATGAGATGGTAGGTGCGATGGTGAGTGGAAGAAAAATGTTAGATGACTATGATGTTGAGAAGATGAAGTGTTTTATGTAAGCGAAGGGGAAAGAAATAAAAGAGAAAATAACAGAAAAAGTAAATTATTGGCAGAAAATTAAAATCGAAAATACTCACATTTGGATTGATAAAGTAGGCGCTCGGCTTGAGGAATGATGGTGGGCCCAGCGATTATAGCTGCTAGAATGAATTTAGTAGAATGTTTCTGTGTTGGGCTCAAACAATGGCGTTGAGCGCCAAATTCTCAGAGAAATCCTTCTTCTTCCTTCTCGGCGACCAAAATAGAGGTACGAGCTCAGACATAAAAATAAAAAAAAAACTTTGTGTTGTCTGGAATGATTGGTGCGACAATGAGTGGATGAAAAATATTCGATTGCTATGACGATAGATGATGTTGAGAAGATCAAGAGTTTTTTTGTCATGGAGGGAGAAAGAAATCAAACATAGAGATCTTTTTGAGAAAGGAATAGTAAAAGATAAATTAATGACCGTGTAAAGTTAACTCTTTGGATTAACTTGAGTTAACTATGGTTAGTAACGAGGGTTTAGTTGCAAATATATAAAATATTTGGACTAAAAATATAAATTAAAAAATTCATATAAGTTACATTACATGTGGACCTCACTATTAGAAATCATCCAATACATTCATGCCACATGTGTTTTGGCAACTTACCCATACTTTTAGTTTTGTTCCATAGAAAACACCCAAATATTTCTACGATATATGGTGGACTACTTTTAATATGTGTTCTACCATAACCATCATACACTCATTTATTTAAAAACAAAAAATTATCTAAGAGAAATTTTAATGAAATAGTAATGGAAAATTCTTGATGTACAATAAAAATCAGTCAAAACAGTCAACAAATTATGTATAATATTTAATATATAATATGCATACTGTATATTACATATTATGCACAACATATATCGCATGTTGTAACATAATCTTTCTTTACAATGTGTAATATATGATGTGCATAATATTTTATATATGTTATGTATAACATGTAATATAAGTTGTGCATATTATATAATATATGTTGTGTATAAGATATTGATTGTTTTTACTGTTATTTTCATTTTGCATATAAGAATACTCAATAGCAATACATATTTTTAGAACTCACTTTAATTCAAACATATATATACAATAGTTTCCTTACAATGATCTTATTTTAAAATAGAAAAGGTAAATTTAAGCGCAAAGTTTTAAAGCACAACATATTTTTAATAGTTTGTATAGAAAAATCTGGTGCCTAAAAATATGGAACACAAATTAATTGGTGTTATTGATGCTAAATGATAAAACAAAAAATTTTGCTAACAAATGCTTTAAGAGGACTCTTGGTTGGAAAGAATGTTATAAGATTCTCTAAAAAAAATTTATGAAAAAGTTATTTTCTTATAATTAATTCAAAATTTATTTCAAAAGTTCTTAAAAATATTGCATTCATGAAAGACTTTTTCCTCCGTTTCTATTCCTAGGAATATAATGTACACAAACCAAACATATAAATAATAGCAAGTTTAATGCATAATGAATATATAAAAATTTAAATATATAATAGCAAGTTTAATTAAAATTTAAGATATAATAACAAATTTAATTAAAATTTAAAATATAATAATAAATCTCTTGTATTAAAAGTATCAAAATAAATATTTTTACTTTTATCGCAAGCACAGTTGTTAGTAATAACTCTGAAAAATATCCAACATAAATGGATCATAGATGGCTACGTTTCATTTTTACAAGGGAAAACCTTGAAAAAAATCAGCCACCGTTTTGATAGAATTGGTGAGTTCCGAGATAGAAAAATTAAATCTTTTTGCTTCTATTAATTAAAAGCAAGATGTGAAATGATTTTGGGTGGGCCTTTTCACGGCCTATTATTCCCTATTTTCATGACACGTGTCAAGGATGGCCCACCAACACCTAGGGTTCTTTCTACATGGCTAACCCTACACATAGCAAAGTAATACTTCACTTCCAAGCAAAGGCTAAAGGCAATTACTACAGTACAGTTGTCACTTTTATTAGAATACATATGTTTTAAAAATTGATGGTGAAATTACTATTCTATCCCTACTTTTAATTTATTTTTCCAAACAAAACCCCTCTTTCACTAAGACCACCACCACCTTCAGATC
Source organism: Aeschynomene evenia (assembly GCA_013621005.1). Taxonomy (NCBI): domain Eukaryota; kingdom Viridiplantae; phylum Streptophyta; class Magnoliopsida; order Fabales; family Fabaceae; genus Aeschynomene; species Aeschynomene evenia. The sequence continues at coordinate 19,310,775 of CM024264.1, read as the reverse complement.
CATCTCTTCTTCCCCTCTCCACCTTAAACCACCCTCCGACGACACCAACTCCCTCGGCCACCACCACCACCACAACCTTTAGATCCACTAATTCCTCCCTCTCCACCCTAAACCCCCTTTCTTCTCCGTACCGACACCACCACCACCACCATTCCTTATCTCATCTTCTAAATTTATTCTTCAGCACATGATGGAGAACGGGATTCGAGAGTTGAGAGAGTCATTGAAGGAGTAAGGAGCGATGGAGCTCTCAATTAAGTGTGTGGTGCCAGATCTTAGATCTAGATATGTCGGAGACGCGTTGCGAGCGAAGCGAGATGAAAGGAGCGACGGTGCTGGAAGACGATGGGGCAAAGGTGTGGTGTCGTGGCTGCTCACTGTTGTGGGTTCGAGATTGCTTCTTCTGCGAAGGTGGAAGACGATGGGACTCAGGCTTCTCGATCCAGCTACTTCTGATTTTATTTTTGGTTTTGTTCTATTTTTTTGGTCTTGTTTCTGATTTTTTGGGTCTCCGTTGGATCTATCCATGGAGAGAGGAAACTGGTGGTGGTGGATTGGGGATGAGGGTGGTAGTGTTAGTGAAGATTGGAATGAGGATGGTGGTGGTGGTGGTGGTGGTGGTGTTAATGAAGTGGTTGGACGGAGATCAAGATGGTGGTGCGATTAGCTGGTGGTGGTGGATTGGAATGAGAGTGGTGGTGATCTGATTGGGATGAGGATGATTGTGGTGGTGGTGGTGGAGGAGGTTGGGATGAGGGTGGTGGTAGAAGATTGGGACGAGGGTGGTGATATTAGTGAAGAAGGAGGGTTTGTTGGGATAAAAAATGAAAGTAGGGGCAAAATTGTAATCTCACATCAATGTTTTTAAAAAAATTTACTCTAATACTTAAAACAATTGCACTATAGTAATTGCCAAGGCTAAATATTACCCCATTCTCCATTCCGACCCAAGAAAATAAAAAATAAAATGCAAAGGCTAAAAGAATTCACAATAAAGCATTTTAAATATAACATATAATATGTTGGATATTGGTTGAACATATTTTTATTGTACTAAATCTTGTTATTATATATAGACTGATTTTAAGTACTCCTAGCCTTGATTAACAAATACCCTCAAAAGGGGATTATAAAAAAAATGAGAAAAATTGAAATACAGTGGAACGGTTATTGGAAAATAATCTTGCCACTTCTAATTTTTATTAAAAAAATTATGGGTAAATTACACTCATCTCCTTTGAAGTTTGGCGAAATTACACTCATCTTCCCTTCATTTTCAAAACCTTAAGCACAGATCTCTGAACTTATAAAAATTACAAAGATCTCCTCTAACAATAATTAACTGTTAGTAAAACTAGTAGTTCTTATGATATATGAGAGATACATGATTTTTAACAATATATTTATAAATAATATACATTCTTTTGAAATTAAAATGAGCAAATGATCGTGTAACGAGTAATAAAACTAAGTATGAAAAGAAATAAGAGAAATAAATTTTAATATTAATAATGAAACATTCTATCATTTTGACTTGATAGAGGTGTCTATTATTATAAATATGTCATTAAAAGTCATTTATAATTCATATATCATAAGAATTATTAATTTGACTAATAATTAATCATTGTCAGGGGAGGTCAGTATAATTTTTATAAATTCAGGGAATTTGTGTGTAAGATTTTAAAAATAGAGAAGGATGTGTAATTTCACCAAATCTAAGAAGAGGTGAGTGTAATTCACCCAAAAATTATAGTTATCCAATATAATACTTACACATAATCTTAATACTTTATTATCCTATTTCTCCAATATGACAACTTAAAAAATAAAAATAAATTGTTGAACTATATATTTGGATTGATGAAAAATAATGGATGAAGTACTCTAAAATTTAGACAAATTTTATTATTTAAATATTAAAATTTTAAATAAAATAGAGAAGAGACGGATGGAGTCAACTCCATCAAATTGGGGCAATCAAATTACGTCATTTCTTCACACTTTCAATTCCTTCAAAATTGGACAAGTAAATAGAATTAGTTAAATTTCTAATAAAATCATTTAAAAATTCTATTATAAATTAGTTAAATTATCTTAATTTAAAAGTACTATAGAAAATAAAATTCATAATTTCTATACTATTTCACCACATATTCAAATATTAAAATATTTTTTTTTCTCTAATTCAATTAGACTCCAACACATACCCTTTTTTAGTGTTCATACAAATAAAATAATTCAATTGAATACAAAATTAAATCTAAAAAAAAACCTATATTAATTTTGTTTTCACCTTTACATCTGCCACTTATATGGAAGAGGAGATAAAATTATATGAAGAAATAATTTATATACATCACAAAATCAACTACTATATATAATAATTAATTTTTAATATTATATATTAATTTATATTTAAAAATTAAGTTATTATAAATAATAATTAATAATAACTAACTTTATAGTGTTACACTCCCTTCGTTTTTTTTAATTATTCAGGCACGGATATTTAGAAAATGATTGGTATTGTAAAAAAATTAACAAAATGTACACCTATTTTACTAAATTATCTTTTATTACTTTACTTGGTAAAAGCGATTAGTATGTAGTATTAAATAAGAGTAAAAAGGAGGAAAAATAATAAATTTTATCTCAAAATTTAAAATAAACAATTACTCCCTCCATTCCAAAGTATTAGTAAGTTTTTACACGTAGATTAAGAAATTCAATAAATATTCTCAATTTTATAAAATGATATATTAAAATGACTAAACTACCTAAAACATTAATGAAAAAGAAAGATGATTAGTGGTCTCTTAAAGTAATATTCAAGAAAGAAAGAGAAATGATACTAGAAATATAATAGGTATAAAAAAATTAAATTGACATTGAAAGTTGAAAATAACAATCATTATAGAATTTTTTTTTCTCCCCTAAAACGACTAATATTATGATATTATGGAATGGAGGGAGTAAAAAAAAAACGCACATTGGACAATTAAAAAAATTAAAAAAATATAAAAAAAAACGAAGGGAGTAATATTTTTACCCAATTCTATGAACTATACCAAGCCAAGATAAAAATCTAGCTGCCATTACGGCTCCTTGGGAAAAGTAAAAAGTAGCTCTAGATTATACTTGCAAGGTAACATTATCATCATCAACAAGTACCTTCATTAATTACATTTACAACTTGATAGAGAATTTTACCCAGCAGTCAAATCCTACACCTCTAGTAATAGATGCTAAGAGATAAGATTAAAGCACCAAATAATTTGAATCCTAGAGTCCAAAACCATCCAAATAAGATGAAAAACAGATACACACCCAGACCATTAAATGCTAATAACTCATTCATTTATTATTATATTAGTAGTAATTGGATGGACAGATTGTAATTAGCAGTAATTGGATGGACAGGTTGTAATAAACTTCCCCAAATGATTACATTTTGTGATTCAACAATTGCCTGAAAGGCCACAATTCCCAGCAAATCAGGGTCCAACTTTTCCCTAAAAAACTATATCATTTATTATATTTATGTATCCAAAACCACCCATAAAAACAAAAGGGAGGCCTGAAATATTTTTCACCCCATCCACCACCACCGCTTTTGCCTTTTCCCAATACATAAAAAAGAACAAAAGTTTACTGATATCACTGCCATTTTCCTGTGCTTGCTGCTTTGCATTCCCTTGTAAATACTTTTTTCCAGAGGCTCCCAAAATTTATTTCCTACTTTTTCTTAACTACTAATTTTAAGAACAAACCTTTATCCATTCTTTTTCTTTCCCATCACCGCCTTAAACAGGAGCCTAAATCCATCCTTCACAAACAAAAAATAAAAACCCTATTTTTCCATCTAATTCTACTGTTCATTCTCCTATAGTAGAAAATCATGACCACCATTTCTTTCTTCAACCAAAAACACTAGTCCTAACCCCCCCTTAAGACCCATTTTTCCTAAAACCTAAAGATATAAAAAAGATCTAATCCCAACCTAAAATAGGACTTAAAATGGATCAATAAGTCCATTCCTGAGGTAACCGGATCTCATGGTTCACTTGGGGCTGTGGCCTCAGATTGTTGAGCTTCTGTTGAGAGAACCCATAATTATTATTACTACTCCGAACCCTTGGAATTGATGATGCTGCTCCTGCATGTGTCAAAACAAAAATCAGATAAAATAAAATCAATCACACATCAATGTTAAAACATGAAAAGAGAAAATGTAAGTAAATCTTTAATCATGTAAAAAGGATTGAATTGAAGTATTGAACAAGAGAACCCAAATAATAAATTATACAAAAATAAAATTTTACCATTTTCCATATTTGAAGTCACATTGAAACGAGGCTGGTTATGCTGATGCATGGCCATATTCTCTAGCTTCAGATTCAGGGCCTGCACCACTCTAGCAGGAACCAACACAGTTGAACAAGCTGAAAAAACAAAAACCAGAAAAAGGCAATTACAAAAACTTTAAACAATAGTGAAAAATAACAAAAAATATAATAAAACAAAGTTATATAATACATTAGCAAAGCCCCACAAGAAAATAGAACCAACGAAAAAAAAACTCACAATAATCACATCATAAATACTGAAAATTAAAATAGCAAAACACTAAAAAATAAACAATTTGAACAAGACAAAATCCCCCCAAAATATCAACACAAACAAAAAAATCTAAAAATCTAAAAACGAAGGAAAAAAATATAGGAAAGAAAGTGATAATTTCTTCGATTTTTTCCTCACCTGGCTTCTTTTTGGACTCAACAGGACCATCGATACGACGAGGCAAGAACACACCGGTTCCAGTACTCTCCCTCTTCCCAGAAGGATTACCAAGGAATACGGCTCTCATTCCAGAACCGTATTGTTGATTCTGCTGCTTCACGTTTCGCTGCAGAGGAGGCCATGCAGAAGAACACAAACCCGCGTTAACGTTCCTTCCAACTCCTCCACCACCACCACCACCAACAGAACCAATCTCGCAGTTCCTTCCTCTGTTCTGTGCACCGCACCACACCGGAACCGCACCCTGCTGCTGAATCTGTTGCTTCGCCATTTGTTGCTGCCTCAACATCTCAAACTACAACAAAAACCCAGATAAAAATTAAAAAATTACAAAAAACAGTTAGAAAAAAGACCCATTAATTAATCTTAATTTATTTTCGAGTTATTTACTTGTGCTATTCGGAGTTGCTGGTGAGAGATGGAGGAGTGTTCATTGTGGTTGTTAAAACCGACGATACTGTTATGGTTTCTGTTAGGAACCACGAGGCTAGTGTTGTTGTGGTTTTGATTAACGAAACGGCGTCGTTCGACGTCGCTGAGTCGCATCCTCTCGACTTCCCCTGCAGCCGCACGTAGCAGATCCCACGTGGCCCACTGCGATGTCACTTGACACACACTGTTCGGACTCCCATGGCTCGACGAGGAACCTCTTTTCCCACAACACCCACACAGTGTCGATTGCGGCGAACCACTCACAACCACACCCTAAAAATTCAAAGAAAATATTATAATCAAACAAATAAATAAAATAATTATCACTGTGATTTATTTTTTATTTTTTTTATCGTACCTTGGGTTTGGGTGAGGGAAAGGAGTGGTGGTGGTGGTGGAAGAGGTCGAGTTCGAGGGAGGAGTGAGCGACTCGGCGAGTTAACTCAGCGATGTATTGTTCCTCCTCGTCGCTGCTTTCTGTCTCGCTGGACTCCAAAGGGGAACTAGTCAGGTAAGAAAACATGGCCTTCGAAACGTCGTCGTTTTTCTTGTTGAAGACGGCAGTGACGTTTTTGTCGTTCACGGATTTTTCGTCGTCGTCGTTGTCAGAGAGAAACTCTGACGGGAGCCAAAACACACCGTCGTCCAGGTTCTCAGCCATAGAGAGAAGAAAAAAAGGAGAAAAAAATTAAATGATTTTATTTATTATTTTTGGGTTTTGGAGTGTGATGAGAGATTTTAATAGTGGATGGTGAAAAAAGAGACATGAAAAGAAGCATGGATAGAAGGAGGGATCTGAGGCGCTTTTTAACGAAACTGAGGCTTTATTTTTTATTTTATTTTTTAATATATGAAACGGTTTTCTTTTTTATTTTTTCGAAAAATAAAAAAGGAAATCGGAATTTGGAATTTGGAAAGAGAGAGAGAGGTGAGAGGAAAAGACAGTATAGAGTGTTGTACTATCTGAGGCGGTGCTTTTTTATTTTTGGGGTTATTTCTTTTTCGTTGGTGGTAGTAATTATAGTGACACGCGGTAAGGGTGTGTTGTGGGGCCACGCGCCAACCATGTGCCACCGCAGCACCAGCTTTTTCTTTCTATTTTCTTTTTTATTTGTTTCGATATTTTTATAACTTTCGGTTTATCGGTTTGGGTTAGTATGAAGCATGTGATACTGACAGAGAAATACTACTACACTAGTCACGATTTTAGAACAAGATCTAATGATGATAAATAAATGTTAATGATATATATATAATATATATGAGATTTTAAATAAAATTAGGAGATATTTATTTTATTAATTGATGATATTTTGTATCTTCTTACATTCTATTTGAATTTTAGAAATTCTTTCACGTTAATCACGTTTTTTAAAGATTATATTGTTTTGCTGAACAGTGTAATTAAATTAATCATATTTTTATGAATAGGAAGTTTGAGTTATCAATCAATTAATATTCAAATTAAACAATTGAGAGAGATGCTAAAGATTAATGGTTAAGGATTTGAAATAGAAATATAAAAATTAGCACTTTTCACACTTATTAAAAAAATAATTAATTTATATTAAAATGAGAGAAGTATTAATAAAAAATAAATATAATATCTTTATATTACCATCTCATCTTTCTTTCTTTAATTTAAATCTCTCAATATTTAAGAGAATTATAGTAAAAATATTAATAATATATTAAAATTTAAATATATAGATATAAGTAAAAAATATAAAAAATTAACACATAGTATTAAACAACGGAAGAAGTAATTATTATAGTAGTTAATTGTTTTCACTATGATTTGAAAACTTTTCAAAAATTCTAGTTATTGGCACCCTATAATTATTTTACATTAAAGTCAGTAGTATATAGAAATTAGTGATAGTCAATTTCCTCTCTTACATTATTTATGAGTTACAAAGAATATCTTATTACTCTTCACTAATTAGGGCCAGTTTGGGGAAACAACTTATTTAAGCTTTTATATAAAGGAAAGTAACTTATGAATATGTTATTTTGTATATGGATATAAAATAACAAATTTTTTTATTTCAATTATTTTGAAAAGTGCTCCTAAAGAAGTTAAATATTCTGACTTCTTAAAAAGCACTGAAATAACTTCTGAATAAGTTATAAGTTATATAACCAAACAATGACAGAGTAACTTCTGATAAGTCAGAAGTTAAAAAGAGTCATAATCCAAATTGGCCCTTAGTGTAACACAAACTAATAATGCATATTACAGTCAAAAAAATTGAAACAGGTGATCTCTCCGTTATTTTTTTATGGGTTTTGCTAACAAGTGCCCTTAGGACACTTGTTAAGGATACTACAAATAGTAAGTTTTGAAAAAGTTTAAAATATTAAGATGGGTTCATTGTATAGAAAGAATAAAAATGAGTATTTCCAAGAAAAAACTTTCCTATTTTGCTTCCTTAACAAGTGCCATAAGGGCACTTGTTAACAAAATCCTTTTTTTATTTATTCAATTTGTATTTTTACATATTATTAGGTAATATTTGGGATAATAAAATTAATAAAAAATAGTGTATTTTATTATATTACTTTTTTTTAACATATTTTTTCTTCCAATATTCTTTTTAACTATATAACTTACTTGATAGGAGAGAATAATTTAATTAAGAATAAAACAAAAATAAATATATAATATCATCTAGAATTTTTTAATTAATAAATAAAAATTGAGTTTAATTTTGATACACTGATAGTATATAAATATTTTATATTGTCTTCCAATCAAAACATTTTATTTGTATGACTTTAAGATAGTAAAAAAAATACAATTATAGTTAACATAACAATACATAATTGGATGATTGTGTAAAAATGTTGTACACAAATAGTAAAAATTAGACATAAAAATTAAGTAAAAAACACAAAATGGACAAATAAAAAATGAAGTAATTAGTAAGAGTGTAATTGCACGATGAAAATCAATTATGAACTTTTTTATTAATTAATGACATAAAATAATTTAATTTTTCAACGTATATTAATTAAGAATTTAATTTTAACCAATTGTCAGTGTAAAGTAATTTTATATATACTTCCAATCATATATATTGACATGTAAGCAACAAATTTTAACTCAATCATCCACTAAATAAAAAATCTCATAAGTCAATGAATGTAATTGAATGATAGGTCGGTACATTATACTCCATCCATTCCAAAATAATAGACGTTTTACCAATTTAATTTTTTCATACCTATTATATCCCTAGTATCATTTCTCTTTCTTTCTTTCTTGAATACCGCTGATCATTTTTCTTTCTCATTAATGTTTAAGATAATTTAATTATTTTAATATATTTTTTTATAAAATTAAGAATATTTATTGAATTTCTTAATCTACGTATAAAAACCTTAAATAACTAATATTTTGGAATGGAGTGAGTAATTAAATTCATTAATTAGTTCAAATTTTAATAAACTTCATTTAATTTATAGAGTTTTTGCCGGGTGGAGATAGGATCCGGAAGGTGTATTAGAGAAGAGGGTGATAGAGAGTGAGAAGAAGGAAGGAAAGAAAAGTTTAGAAAGCGATTGACTCGGCACCACGACGTGAGTTGTTGCCTTCACTCATCCCTCCTTCGCTTTGCGGTTGAAGCATTGCGCAGGCACCACCACCACCACTCCCACTCTATCTTGGGCCCCACACCACAATAAAGCAACCAACAGAATATTAATAATAACACTATTATTATTATATTATATTTTTTAATAGACTTTAATTATGATACACTAACAGTATAAAAATTTTATACTTATTCAATTAGATTTATTGATTTATCTGATTTTTTAATTAGTAGATTTTTTAATTAATAGATGATTGAATTAAAGATTTTTGCTGATGTGTCAATTCATAATTGAATGTTTGTGTAAAATTATTTTACATTAACAGTAAATTAGATACACTGATAATGTAAAAGTATTTTATATTGTCCTTCAATTAAAATATTTTATTTATATGACTTTTTAGATGATGAAAAAATACAATTATAACTAGTTCGATACAACATGATTAGATGACTATGAAAATTATATTTTTTTTAATTTAATAAAATAAAATTATTTAAAATATATACATGTTGGGAGTGTGAATGTGTTGATTTGTCGATGTAATGTCCACGTGGCACTGCACCCTCATTCCATTGCATGAAGATTTTTGTTTGTTTTGTACCTGAAGCATCCTTTTCTTCTTTTTTAGGAGTATTGTTTTAACTTTTTAAATCTTCTCAATTTTCTCTCTTTTTTATCTTTTCCCACCTCTTTTCATAGTTTTGGCTAAGCAACCTTTGTTTGCAAGTTTTCATGTTATCTGCATTTCTCTTTTGACTCGATTTTGTCCTTTTTTTCTCTTTTTTTTATATTCACCCAAATGCCACATATGGAAAATAGAGCTAAGAGATCAAATTAAGACACAACAGTCTATCAAAAACTAAGTTTAATTAACTATTAAATATACTTGCTCCATTTAATATATATTTTTTCATTAGATAATAATTTTGAAAAAAAAATTCACCACACTTATAAAATTCAACAATAGGACATATATCTATACTATTAGTCTTACTAATTAAGATTCTTTAAATTTACTAGAATAAATAATAAATTAAAATCATTAATACACAAAAGTACTGATATTCATGAATACCAAAGGAAATACCATTACTTTTTTATTGTATCAAAAATGTAAAAAAAAAAAAAAAGAACATTAAGATAAAAATTTCCTCTAAATTTATTTGGTAATATTAATTGGGCGAGAAGCAAAATTATACTTATTTTAATAATCACATAAAAGTATAATCACTTTTATTATATAATAATTTATTTGTTAATATATTTATGTTTGGTTATTTCCATTAAAACGTGCTTTAAAACTAATCTATATTGTTTGAGCAATTGCAAAATAATCACTTTTGTGATAAATTACTAAAATTCGTTTAAAAAAAACAAGCTTTTTTTTAAAAAATAATGGCTGACATATATTTTAAGATTTTTTTCTCAATGTATAGAGGGTCCTCGGAGCAGTGTGAATGTGAGAAACTCCGTATACAGCTTTATATCCATCGAAAGATGATCTCTATCAGAATTAATATTAGTAATCAACTACCGGTTGACAAATATCCAAAAGAAAACTCATAAACAAAATATCAACAACATTTACCATATTGCGAAAACCAAATGAATTTATTATAAATCCTGCGTGAATATTGCACATATAAGTTGTTAAGATTACATAAGATTTTAGGAGAACCAACACTTCAAAAACTAGTTATTAGGGTGGGACTTAGAAGAGCCGAAAACCTTTGCTTTATTCTAATCTCCCTTATAAGTAACTAGCGTCTTGTCGGACATTTCATGCCCGCCAAGCCGCTTTTTTATTGTCAAGTTATATTATTTATTTTTTTAATTTTTTGTATAAAGTGAAGAAAAAATAAAATAAATAGAGGTAGTTATCTTTTATATTTAATTTTTTTGGTAATTTTTTAATTTTAGAATTGAAAAATATAGTATGTCCTTCAAAATTATCAGTGTCATGACGGCTTGATCTCCTTTATCAGGAACCCTTTAATTTTAGGTTGGCTTTCTCTCAATAAAAAAGTTATTGTTACGAGCATAAGACCTTGGAAGAATTAATATCTTAAAAGTTAAGTATTAAGGTGAGAGAGTTCAGTACTTTATAAAAATTTTACTTTAACCTAACTTGTATGGTTATATATATATATATATATATATATGATGAAATTGAAGGAAGTTAACTTCATCCACTCCACAATGGAGTTAGTATACTCTACTCCATTCTACCTCATTGTGTTCCATCAATCCAAACACACCATTAATTAATGTTATTCAACCATCATTCATTCTACTATAATAACTATTTTTGGAATACAATTTATTAAATATAAATCACGATTAACATCCATATACTTTGTATCAAAACTAATGATACAAAACTAAATCCCTAATTACAAACTTTGGATCCAAATAAAAACAAAATTGAGCAATGTAAATGCCACCTTTGACAAGAAAAAAGAGTGCCCTTGTGTGTAGAAACTAACAAAAAGCATGTGGATTTGTTCACATAATCACATTCCTTCCACTACAAAATTTGGATCTTTCGCGCCGAAAGAGAGTGTGTGTTATGCGTCCTTCTCATGCTCCTTTGACCATTTCATTATCACTTTTCCTTTTTGTTTCCTTCTCATAATAAATCCAAAACACTTCAATCTTTTTTTTTTCTCTCTTCCTTGAGTCAACTAATTTCTTCGCAATTGACATTTGTCAGTGAGAAAAATTTCTGCGCCTGTGAATAAGCAACAAAATTGGCAGTTTCCAACCTATAAGTCAATTTAAAAACTATTAAAAACTAAAATGCAGCTGAAGTAATACCATTGACGGATATTTAGAGGTGATAAAAGACCAGTGTGAAATTGTTAATATAGACTCAATTCATAATAAACTCTAAGTGATAATATTTTAATTATTTAAGATGAGTTTTTCTAACTAGTGCGCTTAAGAATACTATAAATAGGAAATTAAAAAAAAAATTGAAATATTATAGTGGGTTCAATATATAGAAATATAAATGTTTGAGGAACAACATTTTTTCTAGCAAAGCCTATTTTAACATTTTTGACCCAAATAACATTATTAATTATGTGTATTTTTTAATTGAGCTGAGTGATTTAGGCCCAATTTCCTATTATTGGCTGTTTTGACTGGTTTTTTGTTATACCTCTAGTAATACTCATATAAAAAATATTAAAATATTGTAGTGGGGTTCATGTGTTAAGAGAAATATGTTAAATTAGTATGTTGTATAACAAAAATACCTTAAATTAGTATTTAACATGTGTTATACATAATATATAATGTGTGCAATATATATAGTATTCATACATATGACACACATTACACATTATATATAGCATATATTATATACAACTTTGACGTATTTCTATTGTACAACAAATATTATTTTATCGGTAGTGTTCGGAAACAAGAACACAATAGAACAAAATACTGAGACATAAAATTAAAATGAATTGCAACATATTTGGAAGCTAGATCATTGAGAAAATGGACACTATATATGCATAGAGTCCAGGCACACTAACTTGGGCACCATCCAAAACGTAGCCATATAAATTAATGATCAAAAGTTTCATGAATGAATATTGATTTTCTGCTAATTATAACACATGTAATAATTTCTAGCTATCAATTATGGCAAATAATTATTGATTACTTCGTCCTTTTTGTTTTCTTGGTTACTTTACTTTGTGTTATAGGCCCTACTACTAATATATATTCGTAGGTAATGGCTCAAAAAAGAAAGGAGTTACTCGAATATGAAATTGAAACCGGTCAAAACTTGAAGCCTAAGCATGCATGATATTGCTTCCTGTTCCCACCACTAGAAAGGAAAAAATTATTGTATTTAGGCCTTCAAAAGTAGTAGAATTTTATCAAGAATGAAATTAACTTTGATTAAATATACTAGTATTATGTGTACAATAAAAATGGTATAATATCTGTATAATAAGCATATCATTGGATTATAATATGAATTTACAAACTAATACAATCCAATGATGAATATAATTGTTATGAAGTATCGTATAATTTTCACTGTACACGTAACATTTCTCGATTGAATTCATACCAAACAAAACCTTGGGGTTAACTAACTAGCTAGTCTCTTTCTTTGCGTTACAATTGGATATAATAGGGGCCTAGAGTGCCCCCCCCCCCAAACGTAGTCCTTGGGAGGAAAAGGCTAAGGCGAGAGGGCCAAATTGAGAGGAAATATTATATTAGGAAAAATGATTAGATGTGGTTTGGTTTTCCTTTTGATTTTGTATCTTTTTTTAATTTTATGAAAAAATATTGAAAATAGTAAAAATAATATATAAAATATAGTTTTATTATTTTTACTGTTTCAATATTTTTAATAAAATTCTAAAAACAAAAAATATACGCTACTAGAAAATATCGAATTACGGATGGATATATATTACCGGCGGATGTTGCTAACAATCCGTCGGTAACATGCTTTACCAACGGACATCGTTCCCAATTTCCGTGTGTTCGGAACTAAATTACAACGAACAATTCTAGATTAATCGTCAGTATTGTTACTGACTGACATATCTGTCAGTATATATTGGTGGATGCATCCGTCGATATATAGCGGCAGACATAAATTCATCGATATTTTAAAAAAGTAATGACGGATTCATCCATCGGTATCCGTCGGTAATATTTTTTTACAGTTACCTGTGAATACTATAGGTCCATATCTGTCGGTAATCTGGTCAGTTGGAACTCTTGTTCTATGACCGTCAAAATCCGTCGGTCCAAAATGTAAATCTCCTCGGTGTGATCACAATGGTGTATGTCTTTCCTATAAACCACCCCTCCACGGCGGCAGAATCGTCGGTCAAAGCAGCGGAGAGAAAGAGAGAAGAGAGAAGGAGATGGTTAAAGAGAAGCTATGTGGCGCGAATGGGGGGAGGCTCTGTGTGCTTTCTGTATATGCGTTGTTTCCGACAGATTTCCAGCAGAGAATACAAAACGACTCGTTTCAATAACCCTAAATGACCGATGAATTTTCGATGAGATTTACCCCAAATAACCCTAAATTCCGACGGGATATACCTTAATCCTAATCTCGAATTTTTTTCCAAGCCCTATTTATTCACATAATCAAGCCTGTCGTCGAAAACAACGGAGAGGTTTGGCAGGAAATTTTTCGCGCGTTCCTACACGTTATTTCTGACAGATTTTTGACGGGAGATGCATGATTGTTTTTTGTGCCCAAACAAGTTTCCCCTCCTTCCCCTTGAAAATCCGTCGAAAATGCCCACCGGAAATTAGCGCCTCTCAGGTAGTGTCCGTTAGTAACTTGTCCATCAAAATCCGTCGGTAATATCCGTCAATAATTCGCATTTTTCTAGTAGTGATAGAAAATGAAAAATGGTAATTAAGCACCATCTTAGATTTTTGTACAACACTACAAATATAATTATATTCTATTAGTAATAAAATGGCAAAAAGTGTGAGTAAGCAATAAATTCCATTTACTATAAAAAAAAATTACTTGAGCATGGTTAATTATTTTTATGAGTTTAATTTTGGTGCACCGACAGTGTAAAAGTATTTTACGTTATCATCCAATCAAAACATTTTATTTGTATGACTTTTCAGGTAATATAGAAGAGAGAAAACACAATCATAGTTACATGACAACATATAATCAGATAACTGTATAAAAAAGTTGTACAATGTCAGTGGATACAAATTATATCTTATTTTAATTTAGAAAGTTGAGACAGTATGTAATGATCAAAATCTATATTGTTAAGTCATTGAGACTAATTAATAATATATCATGAAATTATCTCCTTTAAAAACTTAAGTTATTAGATGAAGGCTCATTATTAATTTTATGTTCTAATAACTTATATGTGTTCTTAATAAGTTAGAAGAGGTAATTTTGATATATCTTCACTCTATCCCTAATATCTTAACCTAAAAAATAAACATACAAGCAAATTCTATTTTAAAATGTCATTTTAATGTCAAATATGAACACAGTTCAAGAGAAGATACTCTTTAACCATATCTAGTTTCTAATTGGAGAACATCAAAGATCATGTTGTCATCAAAAGCTTTAAATAATCCCTCCAAACATAAAATAGTTTGTTAAGTGAAAATGATTAATTAAGTATGTGAAAGCTAAAAACTTTTGAATGAATAATGTGGACAAGGAGAAGAAGTTCGTAAGCGTTCGGCTTTGGCAGCTTTGGAAATTGAATGTGGTTTTCGGTTCATACATGCATGTATTATAACATAAACTAATCAATAAGCACACTTAATTAAGTTATTAGACTCGAGAGGCTAATTTTATTACACAAATACTTGCGGCACAACAAAAAGCCAGTCAACATAGCCAACAAAGCCCATTTAACACTTTGTGGCCCAAATAGCACTTTTAATCGTGAGTATATTCTTAATGGGCTGAGTGATTGTGGCCCAAATTCCTATTTGTTGGCTGTTTTGGCTGATTTTTTTTTTGTGCCTCTAGCAATGCTCATTTTATTATTTAAATGAGCAACAACTAGCTTTCTATTTGGGAAATTGAGAGGCGCATGTAACTAAATAAATCTTGCAAGATTAGTTGAGTATGCTAAATTTTTCCCCACATGATAGGAAAATCAAGGACTACCCTAATTATACTATTAGAAAAGTGAACATTTTTAACAACTTAAATATTAAATATGTCAATAAAAATATTGTCAATTAAAGTAATGTTGACAATTAATTACCGTAAAAATAATTAAAATAATTTATAAGCATTTTCAACGTTCATTAATTGTCAAAATAGTATTTAATAACTATTTTATATGACTGAGATTCTTTAATTTCCCCACCACACGGTGAGGATGGGTAAACATCCTCGTGGCATAAATGATGACAGGGACGGCTCGTTCCGTGAGATCTTACATTAATATAATCACCACAATATTCTTTAATGTAATATTTTAATTTTTATATTAATTATACTTTTAATATATTTTATATTTAACTAAAATTTTGAAAAAATAAAAATCAGAAAAATAACAAGTTAGAAACCCTAAACACTTTACTCACTTTCACTCACACAATTAGAAATCCTAAACACAAACACAAAAATACACTAATAGAGGATATATAACTTTAGATAAATTTATCAAAAATATCTTTAATAATTAATTTTATCAACAACAAAATCTTTTATGTTTCTTTTAAGTACTATATCCTACTTTGTAATGGTGAAGGATGGATGGTCTTATGGATGGAGAAATTATAGACGTACATCATATTTTTATCCATCAAGAATCCATCAGATATTATTTCAATTGGCGGTTGAGAGATATGTGTAAATTTTTTGGTTTTTATTTAAAATGGGGGACCCAAAATAGCATAATATGATTGATGGATGGTTGATAGATCTATAAATTGATGTACATGTAATATTATTTTGGGGTGAAGTGAACCAAGTTTAGTGCATGTGAGCCGCTAACATGCAGTCACGTAGGTGGCCACTAAGGTTATGGGGCCCACGTTGCAACGTAGGTGTGGTCGACCAACAGACCATGTGGCCCAATCCATGCACACACTGTCACAATCCCTTCCCCCTTTTTCCATGTTATTGTTAGCCACTACACTAGTTAGTTATCATACTCCATCTCATAATAATATCATAACTTTAATTCAATTAAATAAATATTATATAATATAGTTTAATGGAACTGAATGTGTATTATGTTATTTATATATTGATTCTAAAAAATAACTATTTCTTTTAGTAATCATTAAGTTAGTTACTTTTGAAATTCTAAAAATAAATAAATAATACAAATAATTACCTTTAAACACAAATAACTGTATTTCCCTTTTTTCACCTTAGATTTTCCATGTTACTCTTTTATTATTTGATTTATTTTTTATTCATCTTGATAGAAAAATTTAAAAAAAAAACACAAAAATATGTCTCGATAGAAAAAATAAAAATGCAATCTGACAAGCACTTTAACGTCTACAAAGTAATCTTTATATATTGTTAGATACAGATATCCTAATATATAATTAATAGTAATGAATTAATCATTTACTTTATAATTTTAAAATATTTGAGTTGGTAGAATATATGACTTATTTATAATACAACAAAGTCATTAGCTAATGTTTCATTTTCGATTACATTATTAAAAAAAAAGAATAAATAAAAAAATGGAATTAAAAGAAAAAAAAGGTAAATTTTAATCTCAATGATGCTAACTAATAATTTGAAAGAATCACAAAAATAAAACTAATAATTTGAGAGTTGCCAACAAAAAAAAATGTTGTAGATTATATGGGGGAAAATGATATATAATTGAAGCCGTGAGTGGTGGTGGCTCAAAATGAGTGGAATCCAGGAAGATTTGTGGGTCTAATTAAGGTCTCATCTTGGGCCATCCATAATAAGACTAAATTTTAGAATGAATGTTTTTGCATTTGCACCAATAATATCTTCCATTTCAGATTTGGGGTTCTTTTTGAGTGATTCTTAAGCTTCCTCAAATTATTCCTTCTCTTCCCATCTCTTTCTCACCAATTTTTTAAACATTTGCTGCTCCTTTTTCTAGCTTAGTCTCTCTTCTTTTTTATGGAAAAAAAGAGAGGTTTCATTCACCTTCCTACCCTTCTGTTTTGGTCTTTTTTAGATTCTTTAGTTTTCTTTATTATTTCTTTGTCTTAAGCTTGTAGGTCCCTTTGCAAAAGGCAATAAGCTAGAATGATATCCTCCATAAATTCAATATTAAGAATTTAGATATAATAGTGAATTCATGATAAAATCCAATAGTCTGAAAATTTATTAAATAAATATCACAATATTTTATTATATGTCTAGCATTTCATCAAAATTCCTCGAATTTAGGGTGAGCTTACTCGTTATTTGCAGCCTATATACTAAACTAGTATTTAGGATTTCACAAATTTGAGCAGCATAACTTAGAGAGTTTCACTAAAAAAAATCGGATAAATTATAATGGTTATATTAGGGAAAACCGTCATTTTAAATATTTATATTGAAATAATGACAATTTTTATACCAATAGTAATCAAATATTTATACTTATACAATCAATTTTTTATATTAGTGGCTAATTTAATGTCACTTTACACGTAATATTACTCTTTCTTTCCACCATTGAATGAAGTATAAAACTTATCAAATATGATTGCCCATATCATTCAATATCATTCAAAAGGGAGTGGCTTCCACACCATCGGAGTCTAAGAAATTTACAAGGAAATTTTGTTAGTTGGTCCAAGATATTTTTGCAATGCACAAACAGTTTCTAATTAAAGTTTAATCCGTTTAATAGTTAATCCTTTCTTGAAAACTATTAGCATGTTTCTTTTTTTTGTTTTGTCAACAATTTTTTCGAAGTCAATAAAATGGTTTGGTCATATATTTTAGGCAAAGAGTGTTTTTGTTAAGATTATATTCTGAGTGTAAAAAACAATATTAACACACCAGGCTCGGCCCGTTTAGGCTATGGGCCAAAGAGAACTAGAGGAGCACGACACGTGACAACTTTTATGTGTAATGTGTAATAGTGACCGACCAACGAGGATTGACACCAGTGATAAGCGGTTTGTTGTCCCTTAAGCAAGGTCTCGGGTTCGAGCCTTGTGAATGAAAAAAATCCTTGTTGGGAGCCTCACCTGCCATTCCCAGGTACGCGACCCGGGGCGACGGATTAATCGGAACACCAAAAAAAAAATGTGTAATAGTGACCATGCTCCTAAAAAATAATAATGCTAATCGTATAACAGAAATACATCCCACAAATATTTAACATGTTCTATAGATGACATGAAATGTGTGCTATACATATTGTGCTTATATATATAACACACATTCCATATCATATATAGCATACATTGGATATTTGTTGAACGTATTTATGTTGTACGACTAGCATTATTACCTAAAAGACACTCTATTTGTGCATCCATAAACTCGAATCATTGAATGTACTATGTGTCGATATTTCATATATCATTATTGATTTTTGACGTAGTTTCTACTTTAATAGTCAAATTCTTTTAATCTATCATTAATTTTGATAGAAGCCCTATAAATATTCCGTTTTAAATATCAACTTAACATTACCCTCTTAAAACTAGGGAATATGGCATGTTTTGTTGCTGCTCAATCATCGTTAAATAGTAATTCTTCAAATTTGATTCTTAAGAAATTTGATTCTTAAGTTACTCATTTTTCAAGTGTTTTGAAAGAGTGATGCTAAATGTACAGTAAAAAACCAGTCAAATCAGTCAATAAATGAGATTTTGGGTTATAATTACTCAGGTCATTACAATCTCAATGATTATTTAGGCAAAAATTAAAGCCAAAATAAACTCATAGATTATATTAGCTGATTTTTCATTGTACACTTAACATTATTGGATTTAAAAATGTCCCTCTAAGAACTTGATAAGTCAAAGACGTACAAGTCTAATTTTTCAAAAATAATAATACAAAAAGACATGTCTAATCTTTGATGGCCTTTCCCTCCCTCCCTAACCTTTTCGAATGGGGAAAAAAGGAATCGGAGAACATTTAATGTTACAAAGAAAAATTGTGTCAAGACCCAATAATGTAGGGATTATTATTTTCAAATGAGTATTGGTGTGCTAATTATTGTAATAATAATTATTGTAATAATATACTCCCTTCGTCCACTTTTAATTGATATTTTAGAGTATTGCACACTTATTAAGAAGGTGATATAAATAAAAAAATTTCTATAAAAGTAAATGTACAATAACAAAATTATCCTTATAGTTTTTTGAGCAATAATAATTGTAAGAGATAAAAAAAGAGTGTATGTATGAATAAAACTGAAAAAAGATTGTAAATGTTTCATTGAAAATCTAAAATGACAAATAATAATAGACAAATAAATTTCCTAGAAAAACAAATAAAAGTGGACGGAGGGAATAATGTTTAGAGCATCTGCAATGGCACCCTCCTCACCATCCCTTTCCTTCCTTGTGCAGAGATGTTGTGCAAGACTGCAAGAGGAATCTGTTTTTTTTTTTTTTTATCTGCACCTATATTTATATCTTGTATAAAAAAAAATAATACTTATTTAATTTTATAACATAAATATATTCAACTAATATTTCACGTGTATTATATATTATATGTAATATGTGCTATATATATAACATACTTAAGTAGTGTTTGTTTACTTTGTACAAGATAATTTTATATGTATAATACTTTTCTTTATTGAAAAAATAAAAAATAATATAAAAATAGAGAGTATATAAAAAGATAAAATAAGGGGAAATAGATTGGAGCAGTAGGTACTGTAAAAGGTTATTTTTATTTTTATTTAAAATAACAATATTTTTAGTAATTCTCTTCCTATATAGCATAGATTATAGAGGGAAAAAAAAATCATCATCTCACCTGAATATGTTATATTGTATTGGAGTTGTTAAATAATTCTTATATTTTAGTATGAGCAGGCAATGAAGCTTCGAGGAAGTTGCGGTACCCCAATTTTTATTTGAGAGAAAGGGATATATTCTCTTTCCAATTCATTGTCTTTCTGTCATACTCTCAACTCATCACTTACGTTTCTTTCTTTTCTCTTTTATTTTCATTCCATTTATATCTCTCACAATTTGGAAAGAAAACGTGAAATATAATTAATTTGCAATCTATTTTCTCATACTATATATGATGTGTCCATATTAATTTTGGGTCCTATTATAACATTATTTAAACTCTTATTATTAATTGTTGATTTTAATTAATATTTTCTTAACAGTCCAATTATAAATTTGTATATATATCAATTGAGCCTTACTTTTTTTAAGAATCTAATTAATCCTAATAAAGAAGGAAATATATATGGTTGTGCTTGTGCATAATGAAAACGTGTGGCCCTCCTCATAAGTCAAATGAAAACTTTCTTTATAAATACTAGCATTTTGTTGAACATTTTATGCGTATTAAGTTATAATTTTATTATTTTTCAGTTAATTTTAATTTAATTCAATAGTTATATAAATTAATAAATTTTTTAATTAATAAAATCAAAATATTAGAAATTATTTATTTATTTTATTTATATTATTATGTTTAATTTTTTTAAATATAACTGAGAGTAAATACAATTTTTCGGGAATCAAAAACAAAATTCTTTTTTTTGGTATTGGGGAATCAAAAACAAATTATACTATTACCATATGTTAATGGATTCTTATTATTTGTTTGATAAATTGCACGTGTTTTGGATTTTTTTTTTTTTTAGGAATCAGGCAACGCAAACCTGTCCAATGAGCTAGATACATATAAGCCCGTCATTGAACCAAATGGTTAGGGTAATTTATTGATATTCAATGTGTGATATATATATAATGTGTATTATACGTAATATGTGTCATATATAATATGTGTTATACATATAATATATATTATGTATAAGATATTATTATGTATAATATACGTTGGATAGTTGTTGGATGATATTCTTATTGTACAATACATATTATTGGTTAGGGTACATATAGAGATATTCCATAATGCTTAATTCGCCAAATAAAAAAAGGGAGAAATAGTTCATAATCACTTCATCATGATATGGAAAACCTTGTTCTGTAGTTTATAATAATTAATAAGATATTATTAATATATATTTTTTCCGCAGCTAGCCGATCATCATATGCAGCCATGTGAGTATTAAAAAAAATCATATGCTGCCATGTTATAATAATGTGTTTAATTCTATCATAATTATCGTAAAATTTGTTATATAAAAAAATATGATTTTGATTAGGTAATAATGTAAGATATTTCAAATTGAAAGCCCATCAAAATTGATTTCTTCATGATCAACATATGTATTATTATATGTATTTGATAAGCATGTGTAATTAGTGCATGAATATTTCTTTCTTGAAGTTGAGTTGTTATATTGTATGAACTTAAATTTTTATTTTTCGTTAACTAGTTACTTTATCATGTGCATAAGTTTTCTATTTATCATCACCACCGAAGTATTTATTATTGTCTATAATAACTAAATTTTGGTTGGATTGTAGATAACTTAAAAGGGTAATAATTGATTCATAATTTTAAATCTCGAAGGTGAGCTCAATCACATTCCTCGAGTTATTCTCTTCTGAATTCTCAGGTTATGAATGATAGATAAGCTAATGTAGAAAAATGAAATGAAAACTAGCAAAGTAATTTTTGTTTCAATATAAACACTAGTGTTTATAGATCAAACTTCTAGCTATCCAATAAAAAAATTTATAGATACTAGTGTTTTTGTCGGGTAAGTGGCCGCCAAACCACATTTTTTTTAAGCCGTATTTTTATTTTTTTATCAAGTTATATTATACATATTTTTAAAATTTTCTATATAGATATAGAAAAAATTATTAGTAAAAGAAATAATATGAAAATAGAGATGGTTAGGTGGTTATCTTTTATATTTATTTTATTTTTATAATTTTATAATTTTGTAATTTTAGAATTAAAAAATAATTATCCAAATAGTATAGACACTAAAAGTGTAGTTATTTTTTTCCAATCCCCTTTATATATAGTATAGATTCATAAATTAAAATAATGATTTAATTTTCATCTACTAACCGTGTACAACCTTTTTACAAAGTCATCCAATCATGTGCGATCACATCAGCCATGATTGTATTTTCTCTCTCTCACTACCAAAAAAATCATACAAATGGAACTTTTTGATTGAATGACAATGTAAAATATCTTTACACAGTGCATCAAAATTATACTTTTAAAATAAATAAATAAATAAATAAATGAAAATAGTTTAGAAATAACCATAGAACAAAATAGATTGGAAAGTGAATCCATGCGTGATTGCAAATCGTGATGAAAAAGGAATTCTATTGTGATTGTTAATTTGTTATTCACAAGAACAAGAACCATCAACTTGTGACCTCGTTTTCTTTTTCCGTTTTTGATGCCTTCCGTGTTCGGCTTGGTCTATTAATGCGGCACGCCAAAGTATTTATCTTGCGTTAAGCAAAGCCATCATATACTTAAGGGACCCACGTAAGCCAACAATCAACGGCCATGATTCGAGCATCACTCTCATAGTTTATCATCATCATAAAGCACACCAATCGTACGGTCGTAATGAAAGGTACAAACACCTAGAGTAAACCCAACTGCTCCACGACATAACAACCATGTTGTCCTATTTCTTACTCCCTCCTTTGTTTTTTTTTAAAACAAAAAAAAAAAAACTTTCTACTTTTAATTGCTTATTTTGGTTAAAAAAAAAGCTACTCATACAATGAGTATACCTTACGACATATATCCAACAAAAGTAATTACACTCCTACTTTAATGTGTGCTAGTGGACCCGACAAACATATATTAGAGGTTGGATGTTAGTTAAATGTACATTGGTGGTACATGTAGTAGTATTGTTTTTGTTACTACCCAAATGAACATTGAGTTGAAAAGAATTGGATTGAAAAAAAATAAAAGTTGTTTATTTTGTATTTTCCGAATAATAAGTGTTTAATTTTGAAAATAATTAATTATAATACAAGTTGGAAATATTAATTTTTTTAGTATCTCATAATAATTTTTTAAATTTACTTTTTTAATATTTGTCTAATAAATTCTTATAATATCAATTAGTATAATATCAATTATTTTAAAAGTAATTTGATCAAAATATAAATCAAATACACCCTAATATTCACATACAAATTAAGGAAAAGACTAAGGAAGAAAGTAGATTTATGTAAAAATTTAATGATTGGAGAAATATTAATAATTATTAATTAATTTTTAACTGTAATTGGTACAACAAATCTTTTTTAAATAGTAAATATGATGAAAGTTTCCATCAGCTTATATAAGAGAAATTAATTTTCAAGAAAAATTTCACAAATTTTATATCGATAAACACTACACGAGTATCTTGCTAATTAGAATTCACACTCAATCAAACAATAAAATTTTATTCATCAATACACAGAAAAGATAAACATACCAATATAAAACTCTATAAAAAAAAAAATACTCAAATTTATCCCAGCAAAATTTATTATCCACCAATGTATCTCTCCCAAATTAAAATATTAGACAAAATGGTTCTAAAAATTAAAAAAACAAGACAAATTAATATTTTAAAATTTATAAAAATAGTCAAATTAATCTAAAAAAGGATTAATTTGTTCAATATTTTTAATTAATATGAACTAATTTGACAATTTTCATGACTCTTGAAAAATTAATTTATCTATTTTTTTTAAGTATCTATTTATTCAACATTTTATTTTAAAAGAGATGTATTATAAATTTTTATTTTAATTGATAGAATAACTATTTTGAACTATAATAAATTTTATAACTATTAATTTGGATATTTTGTGAAAAATAAAAAAGAAAATATAAAGGATTGAGAATGGCGCCAGCTAGGAAGAATAAGATAAACATGTAGGAAAAAATAAAAAAATAAAAAAGCTTGTTTTACAGCTATTTTAGGAACATAAATGCTTGGGGCACAAAAAAAAATCAGTCAAAACAATCAACAAAGTCCATTTAACACATTATGGCCCAAATAGTACTTTTAATCATGAGTATATTGTTAATGGACTGAGTGATTTTGATCCAAATCTGTTTTGACTTGATTTTTTATTGTGCCCCTAACAATGCTCTTTTAGGAATTTATTATGATAGCGTGGGCAAGTGTTAGCGTTTTCATCAACACATTAAACTTTCATTTCATGCGTTATATTTATTTATCACTAACCCAAGACGCAACACACATTATATTATACAAATAAATAAATCAGAAATCCCCTTTCAACCTTATTCTTCTTCTAATAAACTCTGTTCTGCTCATCATCATCATCTTCTTCCAATTCATTCATCTCTCTAACAATTGAATTGAATGGCAAAGGATCGCAAAATCGGAGTGGCTATGGACTTCTCAGCGAGCAGCAAGAATGCTCTAAGATGGGCAATTGACAATTTGGCTGATAAAGGTGACACCTTTTACATCATCCACATAAACCCTAACTCTCACGATGAGTCTCGCACTCAACTTTGGTCCAAATCTGGTTCTCGTAAGTACTACTACTACTTTTCATTTTGTTATCATCTTAATTTGTTTTAATCTGATCCGATCGGATCCTAATTTAATTTTGATTTGGGTCCAGCTCTTATTCCATTGTCAGAGTTCAGAGAGCCTGAGGTTATGAGCAAATATGGTGTTCAAATTGATATTGAGGTTCTTGATGTGCTTGACACTGCTTCAAGGCAAAAAGAGGTTTCTGCATAATGGTTATGATTTTGGTAGTTTTGAGTAAAGTTTTCTTTTTTTTTGTTGTTGATAAATTTAATTTTAATTTATTTATAGGTGAACATTGTGACAAAATTGTATTGGGGTGATGCAAGAGAGAAACTTTTGGAAGCTATTGAAGAACTGAAGCTGGATTCTCTGGTTATGGGAAGCAGGGGTCTCAGCACTATCAAAAGGTCCCAACTTTTTCTTTCTCTTGTTTTCTCCCTATGTTCTTCTTTTTTTCCTTCTTTTTTTTTTTGTTTGGTATTTGTGTGACCAGTAATTTTTAGAGAGTTATTCCTACAGAAAATTTTTGGAGCTGATATTTAGTTGATTTAATTTACATGTGCAAAGAATTTGAAAGTTTAGTCTTTCACATAAAAAGACAAAATAAATAAATTCTCTTATGTACATGTACATACTATGATGTTTACATGTTCGACATATATAGATGGACAAATTTGTCCTATTTTTTTTTTAAATATGAACTAATTTAGATGACCAATTTATTCGTGATATATTTTTCTAAAGTATGATTTTAAATATTTATTAAAAAGAAAAAAGTAATAAATCATTGCTAAAACCATTTATTATAGTAAATTAGTAATTATTCTTCATAATTTGATATCTTTTTTCGATTTTGATCGGCTTTACGCTGATAGTACATAGAAATTATTAACCTATTTAATTATTTTTGGAAATGGGTTATAAACAAATCTTCTTTTCAGATTACAAAAACCTTTTCTGATACATGTTAATCCTTAAAATTCTCTTCCATCCCTCAGTAGATGATCATGACTTCTATTGAATATAAAGTCAATTGTGCGATAAAGGAAGAATAGAATAATAGTTTCACGAATCAATAAAGCTTGAATGCAAAATCAGTGAGCTAATGAATCTATTTTTATTTTTTAATTTTTTAAATAATTATTAAAATTTTAATAGGCTGAATAATTTTTTATTAACTGATTTAATTAATTTCTTATTATACATATAGCAGAATTCTTCATAAATTCATAGCAATGTAATGATTTCATTGACTCATTACCTCCTTAGCATATTTTTTATTTTAAAAAATGAGGGAGTTTAGTCTAAATTTCATCAAACTTAATAGATTTGAATTGAATTCATTTATTTATAAGAAATTCTCTCCATTTTAAAATAATAAGCGTTCTTATTTTTTTTTTTTAGTACATTGAAAAATTAATATATTGAAATACAAAATGTATCCAGATACATTAGTTTTTTTAATATATCACCTTTCAACCTTGATTTTTCTGTTAAAATTGTGGTTAATTCGTTATGTGGGCAAGAATTTCAACATTCACACGTCAATTTATTCAATTTAGTTTCTTTTGTATGAAATGAGGAATTTTTTCTCTTTGACAAATATGTGTGTGATTGACATATTTGTTTGTTTTACTCCCAAAAAAAATGAAACAGGATCATATTGGGAAGTGTCAGCAACTTTGTGATGACCCATGCCACTTGCCCTGTAACTATTGTCAAGGATTCTAGCAGCACCAACTGAAGATATTATTATTATTATCATCAAATTTGATGGACCATTATTTATATCTTGAATTATCTATTTCTTACATATTATTGTACTTTTATTACCTCTTGTTTATCTTATTCTGTTTTCTTCAAAGTTAATATTTGAGATTATTACAAAATGGCATGCTGTTATACTTTTCTTGTTCTCATAAGTTAATTCTAACAATGGTGGATTTGCACCTTTGGGTTTGGATGGTTGGTAGAATTATTGATGTCTTTTTGACATTTTAAAATTAGTAAAAAAAAAATCTAATATTTGTTTTTTGATGGGATCGGTCGAGTTTGTTTTTCAAACTAAACTTTCAGGTTTGCCGTAAACTATATATTGTTAATATTATATTCTGACACATTTTCTAGATAAATTCGTAGGTATTTTTGGGGAAAAAAAAAAGTGATTGTTTTACAGGAGTAGCTGTTTAATATCTTAATCACAAAATCGAAATGTTTAAAGTAAAATATAATGATAAAAGTGCGGAGTGATCTTCATGTACTCCAAATATACTTACTCTCATTTATACTCCTCAATTATTTCTCTTTTTTCTTCTTTTTCTTCCCTTTTTTCTGTGCTATTCTGCCACTTCTTTCTTCTTCTATTATCTCTATTTATTTATTTTTTCTTTTAGTAATTTTTCTTCTTTCTTTCTCCTACCCTCTATTAATATTTCTCCTTTTTCTTTTTGTTATTTTTATTAAAATTATTTAATTTTATCTTATTTTTATAATTAAATTTACAATTTTATTGAAAATATTTTTTATTATTTTTTAATTCATCTAAATTCTTAATTCACTTCAAATACATGACTGCTACTTCAATGAATAATCAATAAATTCTTTGATCATCGCTTCACTAACAGTTGTCTCTCTAATTTAGACGGTTACGATGATAGATGTTGAAGCACAAATAACAATTACTCGAAATATACATAAATTGCTCACAATTTACAATTACTTTTTATTTATCACATGTAACACAATTTCATTCACAATATGTTCATACATTAACACATTCTTTTCAAATTTATGCACGTTTGCGCATTAATTTTACACAGTTACTCATTGTTTATTGTAAATTTGCTCATAAAGCCACACAGTTACTTAAGTAACATAAATTTTGCTCCACATTTTACATAACTCGCTTCCAGTAAGATACATGTTTGCTTCACATTTACGATATGTTCACATTATAATAAAATTTCGCTCACTTATTTTTAAGGTTCTGAAAATCGGGCCAACATTAAAACAGACGATGGTATGGGTTTTTAGAGGTTTAGGATTCAATCGGTTCGATCGGAGTTCAACCAGATATAATAAAATATGTATATATATATTTATCTAACATATATACATATGAATAATTATACTATAAACAATAAAGTGATAAAATATTAATGAAAATTAAAATATAGAGTGTTTAATAGATTTATAAGTTAATAATTACAATAGATTATATACGATGCTTATTTACATAACTTGCTCAAAGTTTCACTCACAAATCACAAATATATAGCAGATATTGCTTACAATATAAAATAAATTACTCATAAATATTGAGAAAATTAATCATAATTAACATATTTTTTATTCAGACAATATACACAAATTGTCACAATTAATGCATGTTTGCATACTTTTCACACAGATTATCACAATTATTAAACTATGCTCACATATCTCACACAGTTGCTCACTGTATGATCTATGTTTATCACAAATTTATGAATATTGCTCACATTATATGAAATTTGCTCACACATTTTACAAATGTTGCTCACAATTTACAAACGTTGTTCACAGTAAATGAAAATTTCTCTCACACATTTTATATATTTAGAGTTAATTTGATGCAGTGACAGTAAAATATCTTATATTGTCATCCAATCAAAACACTTGTTTTTAAATTTTCAGGTAATGAGAGAAAGAAAACACAATATGACTGACGTGATAGCACATGATTGATGACCGATTAAAAAAAATTTACACTGTCGTGATGAAAATCAAATTCATTTAAAATTAATTTATAATTTCTATTGACAGATAGTGCATAATTTTTTTTACATAATATTGCATGATATTTTTTCCATAAACAAATATCAACTAATTAATTTTTATGATTTAAATCTTAGGGTGAGTTGGATAGCAAATTATAACTTTTTTAACTTTTATAAGTATAAGTATTATATAGATGTTTGGATTAATTTTTATGTAACTTTTAACTTTTAAAAAGTTATTTTAAGTGCTTCTTGGAGAAGTTAAAATATTAACTTCTCAAAAAAGTCTTTGCACAACATTCTAAAAACTACCACTACAAATCAAATAAGCACTTATGTTATTTATTCCAAACACTAATTTAAAAGTTACTTATTACTAAAGTCCTTATAAAAAGTTCTTTATGTATAAGGACTTAATTAATCTCTTATCCATACTAGCACTTAATTAAATTTCAAAATTATAAGTAAAGAATATATAACTATACTGTTAAATAAGTACATATTTATTATGGTAATATATTAATATCTAATAATTTCTTGTAAATATATAAATATTAGTGGAATGCAAGGTCAAATATAACAAAAAATTAATTATCTAAAAAGAATATATATATAACAAGAGATTTTTTGAGAAGGAAAAGCTAGAGCCACTTAAAGGTGAGAATATAAAAATGAAGCAAAAGAAAAAAAATGAACAAAGTGAGGCTCAATATGTGCAAAGGTGAGTTTTTAAAAAAAATTAAATACACTTTATTGGACAAGACATGCAAATGGAAGGATAGATGTGAGAAACACCCGCGAACAAGGAGATGCTTTTGAACACTGTATACGGAGTACATACGCGGAGTATGTATCTCCGAAGTACGCGAGGCTTTTTCGAAAAGTACGGTAGATATTTTTTTTTCTTTGAATAGCTTAAAAGGAGTATTGCTCCTTATACTTTAACAATACATATAACTTACTTCCACTAAAAGATAGAGAAGGAGAAGAAGAAAAAAAAAAAAGAATAATGAGTATTGCTAGAGGCACAACAAAAAACCAGTCAAAACAGCCAACAAATAGAAATTTGGGCCACAATCACTCAACCCATTAAAAATATACTTATGATTAAAAGTGTTATTTGGACCATAAAGTGTTAAATGTGCTTTGTTGGCTGTTTTAGCTGATTTTTTATTGTGCCCCAAGCATTTGTGAAGAATAATACTTAATTAGTTAGTTACTTATCCATGTATGTATGTATAAAGTACATGAGAGTAAGTATTTCTAGTATAAATGAAAAATTATTCACTTAAAAGCAACATAACTTGAATAGAAACATACTCTTACTCCCATAAATATTTAATTTTTCACTTTTAATTTTTATAATCCATTAATTCTTTATATTTATATTTCTTATCATTAGATTAAGATGAATCAATATTAACATTTACTTTTTGGATACTGAGAATAAATATTAATATACAACAAAAATTTATTTAATATTTATCTTCACCTATGAATTTTAAAAAATTAAATAAAATTTAAATATAAAAATATGTTCTTATTGAAATTCAATAATGTGAATAGATACCTTACAAATGTATACAATTTTGTGTAGTATGATAACATTTCTCAATATTAATATATCTCAGCTCTAACTAATTATTAAAGGGGTAGAACTTTGAAGAACCAACCAAAAACATCAATTGATCATCTATATATGTTATGCCTTTTCTTTTTGGCTGTTGCAATTTGTAAAAGAATCATCTTTTTTTTTTTCAAATAATTTTATGCCTCCGCAATATTCTTTTTGCCTATTTCTACACATTAAAAAGTCATTCCCATGTGAGCTTAGATATTTTTATAAAATTTAGACTAATTTGGTTTTGTTGTGTCTATCAAGCCCCGCTTGAATTAATTTTATTTTATAATCTGTTGACAACGGAAACCTCTATAGTCTATATATGATTATGACGTTTTGTGAAGAAATTCTATCGATGAAGTGAATAATAATCCAATTTAATTATAAAGGAAAGCTACTCAATTCGTCGGATTAACGCTGCAATATTTTAATGATGAGAAAATTTTGGTATACAATAAAAATCTAGTCAAAACAGTTAATAAATTATGTAATATGCATAATATATAATATGTAAATCGTATATTACATATTAGAGTTTAATTATGATATATTGATAGTATAAAATTTTTTACACCATCAGTCAGTCACATCAATTGATTGTGACTTTTTAGTTTGTAGGTAATCGTGTTAAAGACGTTTGCTGATGTGTCAATCCATGATTGAGTGTTTGTATAAAATTACTTTACATTGACAGTGAATTGAAATTAAACTCTACATATTATGCACATCATATATGACATGTTATGCACAACATATATTATATGTTGCAACATCATTTTTTTTATATGTAATACATGGTGAAGGATAATATGGGCCAAAATAAGTTTGGACCATTACATGTATTTTCATAAAATTTATAGAGTTACCCTTACTTAAATTATATAAAATTTATTAAAATTGTTATTTAATCCTTTACTCATTTTAGTCTTTTTTATCTATGAAGCCCCTAATAAATTATCTTCTCCTTCCTTTCCACTCAAACCCTAAATCTCCATTCAACCAACCTTGTCCCTCCTCACATGTCGGCGCCCATAGGCCATATGGGGCACATCATCAAAGGGTGTTTCGAGTTCGGCGCCCATAGGGGGCACATCATCAAAGGATGTTTCGAGCTCTTCCAGCTAGATGGAGAAAGTTTTCAATTTGAGACAGCTAAATTAATAGTTGGAGATGGTGATAGAAAAGGCTTATAGTATTCCAGTCGTCGAGGACTCATCTGAGGTTATCACTTACCAGTGAAAAGATTGATTTGGAAATACTTGTTAAAGAAGAGCCTAAACTTGTACTAGATGGGCCTATTGTAATTAGGGGTGGAAGTAGGCCAGGCCAGGCCAGGCTTTGGCGGGCCTAAGCCTGGCCTGTAGTGTGAATGTATGGCCTGAGCCTAGGCCTATAACCTGACATGGGCTTTTTTTTAAGGCTCGGCCTGGCCTGACCTACAAGCCTATTTAAGAGCCTACCAAAATTAACCCACCAAAATCCAGAAAATCCAGAACCAAAATCAACTCATCAAAATCCAAAAGGTTCAGAACCATACCTGGGCAAACTGCAGAGGCGCGAGGGCGGACTGACAGCAAGCACAGACCACTAGTAGACTGTTGGACCTGCGAGCAGAGGCGGAGGCGCGAACAGAGAAGGAGGCGTGAGCACAGGCGTAGGCACGAGCAGAGGCGGAGGTGCGCGAGGCTGGACGGACAACAAGCAGAGGCGGAGGCGCGCGAGGCTGGACGGACAACGAGCAGAGGCAGAGGCGTGCGAGGCTGGACGTACGGCTGGAGTCTGGATCCGCGAGCAAAGGCGGAGGCGCGAGCAAGGCTGGACCCGTGTCCCGCAAGCACAACCGGAGGTGCACGCACAGGCGGAGGCGCTCGAGGCTGGCCAGCGTGCGGGGGGCGGCATTCAGAGGCTGGTGGCGACGGCTGCTTTACTTAGCAGCTTTTGTAGTTCTCTTCTATGTTTTAGGGAATTAGGGTTACTCTAAGTGTTTGTGTTCTGTAGTTCTCTTCTAATAGACTTACATTATAAGTATGTAGAGTAGATGATAATAATAATAATAATAATAATAATAATAATAATAATAAATGGGCCGGCCCGTCAAGCTATATAGGCCTTTTTAGTAGCCTATAGCCTGGCCTATTTAACTAAACAAACTTTATAAAAAGTCTTAGCCCAGCTCATTTAATAAATGGGCCGGGCCAGGCCAGGCCTAATGCGGACTAGGCCATAGGCCCCCGACGGGCGGCCTAGCCTACTTCCACCCCTAATTGTAATGCAAAAAGGGAAATTAGATAACAACACTTCTGATTTTGGGAATCAGGAATTGCAGCTGCGTGAACACAATGAAACAAATGGACTTGTCCCATGCAAATGCTACAAACTTTGTTGATGAAAGAATGTTTGATCTGTTTGATGAAAAAAAAAATCAAACCTTAATGCAGACACATATACAATTGATTTGTATGAAGGTTAGCAGGCCATATAATATATATGTATGCCATTTCTATTATATATGTATACTATTCTATATTTCTTTTATTTAAAATTGATTGATTTATATCTTTGCAGAGTCTTCAAATATTGTGTGGGAATACATCTTTATAGAGGTTCCTGTTTCAGCAGCAGAATAAGAGCCTAAGCCATCCGAATAGGCATAGAAATTAAAAAAGAAAAAAAAAACTAAAGTGAGTGAACTAAAATAGGTGAAGGACTAAATAGCAATTTTAATAAATTCATATAATTTAAGTAAGGGTAACTATAAATTTTATGAAAATACATGTAATGGTCCCAACTTATTTGGACCCATATTATCCTTCACCGTAATACATAATGTGCCTAGTATATAATATGTATTATATACAATATGTTATACATATTATATAATAGTTACTATGCATAGCTGATTTTTATAGAATCACACATTAACTGTTTTTTTTTAAATTTTTTTTATTATACATTGCTAATATAGCAATGCTCTTTAATCATAGTCTATAGTTTGCTCTGTTCAATAATCAATATAGTATCACGCTGGGGACAAAGACAAACGCTATCAAGTACAGCACACCAATGTTTTCTTTCAATCAATGTGTTAGGAACATCATGAATTTTTTGTTTTTGTTTTTGGTAGGCGAATTTTTTTTTTTATGGTTGCTATGAATATTCACTATCAACAATAAATAGCAAAATTGGTCAATTCAACTAAATTAATTCACCAAGGACCAAGGCCAACTTTTTTTTAGATTGGACTACATTTTCAAACTCGTTTTTTTTTTTTTTACGGTTTACAAGTCATTAAGGAACTAGTGAAAATGAGAAAGGGGATGAGCATATGAAATAGAACTCTGAATTTCTGAATTTTAACCAGCAAACTCCTTAGTCACTCACTGACTTGGATCAAAGGAGGTGCCATTTGAGCTAGAGCTCATTGGCATTTTCAAACTCGTTTTACTTTAAGTGATCTTGTCAAATTTAATGGGTTTTTGAATACGTGGGTTTAATTAAATTTTTTTAACATGTGATGGTAACAATATAGCGGTGACGGATCCAGAAAATTTTAAGGATAAAAATATTATATCACTACTATATATAAATATAAGATAATATTTTTAAAATTTTTATAGTATGAGGGAAAATTTAATAATACGATAAAGATAAAATATATACATCTATATATACGTTAATTAAAAAATTAAAAATCTAGTGGAAATATAAGCCCAATAACTTTATACATAGTTTCATCTGTGACAATAAGGGTTAAGCCTCCTTAATAGTTGGCTGAAATACACCCTAAACTTATTTAATTTTGATAGACCGACTCATTTTCCCCTATTTTTTAGGGACTATTGACATGTCGATCTAAATAGGACATATTTGACTTGCTTTGCATATCTAACAACGACTAACTCCGAGTAGAACTCCAACCAAATTTTCTATCACAAAAGACCCTCTATAAACACCATCAGAAATCGAACACCATTCCAAAGATGGTTGATGCAAGTAGTAAGTGACTCGTTATCACTTAAACAAGACATCAAATTCGGTTTTTGTGGATAGAAAAAAACATTGCTAGAAATCTCTCCTACCAATATTAGGTACACAACAAAGGGTGAACAAATTAATCGAGACAAAACTCCAAAAATCGTGGACAACTAAAAAATAGAAAGTGATCACCATTAGAAATCGAACATCTACCTAAATACATAGCAAAAATAAAGCAGTTCTTTTGATGGGGAATGGAAGAGAATCAAAGGGAAAAGAGAATGGGCCAAAGGCCCATCTAGAAAACCCCATTTATTAAAGCCCAAGTTACAAATAGAGCCCACTTGCGAACTTCACCTTATATTTGAAAGCATCATACCGGGCTTTCCAAAGCCCAAGAGTCCAAAAAGGTTCATTTCAAAGCAGCATAGCGGGCTTTGAAAAAGCCCAAGAGTCTATCTCTAGGGGGCAGGTTCTCTTTAACAATGGGGTGGTTAGTGAAGTCTTGGGTCCACTTGTGAAGCTTAGGGAATTTCTCAGCGGTCAACAAAGTCAACCCAACAGCTTCTTCAATCGCAGGGAGCCAGAAAGCTATGTATCCAGCAGCAATGTCTATGAGACCAATGGTTTCTCCTCCGAAGAATTTCTGTTTCAGTTCGTTTTCCAGAAATTGAAGAGACTCAATTGATTCTTCAATGCCTTTTTCGCGTTCCTCCTTGTTCACTGTCCATGCAGCCTTTGATATTGCTGGTAGGCACTATACACAAATAGTAGAAAGTTAACAATATAGCACTATACGGAATGCGTGTTATACCCTGTACAAGATGTGTGTTGTACGTATAACACACATTTCATATAGTGTATAGCACACATTGGATACTAGTTGAACGTATTTTTTTGTTGTACGACAAACATTATTATAATTAAACTCTTACATGTAACAACATAAAAAATTTGTATCATTAATTACTCACAAAAGCTTAATTACCTTGTCATCAATGAACTTAGACCAAAATCGAGCCAAGGCTTTATGATATGGATGTTGAGGCAAAATAGGGTAATTGTTCCAAGTCTCATCAATGTAGTCAAGAATGACAAGGGATTCAGCAATGGGTTTTC
This sequence comes from Aeschynomene evenia, assembly GCA_013621005.1. NCBI lineage: Eukaryota > Viridiplantae > Streptophyta > Magnoliopsida > Fabales > Fabaceae > Aeschynomene > Aeschynomene evenia. The sequence goes on along the minus strand of CM024264.1, from coordinate 19,275,346 downwards.
CATTGTGAACAAGCACAGGCACTTTCTTGTGAATAGGGTTATATTTGAGAAGTTGTTCACTCTTGTTCCTAAAATCCTCTTCAAAATAAGTGTATTCCACTCCCTTCAATTTTAAAGCTATTTGTACCCTTCTTGCAAATGGACTTCCACCCATACCAAAAAGCTTTACTTCTCCATAACCTTCTTCAGCCATTGTTTCAAGTGTGTGTGTTGTTTGATCTTCACATATAAAAGTGTATGTAAATTTTGGTGCCTGCTTTATTTATATGGATTTATAAATATCAAGAAGATTAATCAATCAAAGAGTTGGATCGAATTTGGAAGAGTTAGGTGGGATAAGAGATGGAGAAAGCACCACGTATTATGTGTGAGCCAATTGTCAAATGCAAGCATTTATGTTTTGTTGGAATAGGAGGTGGTCATGGATACAATTTTAATACTCTCACATGAAAAAATTTGAATGTACAATAAAAAATTATTCAAAATAATTAATAAGTTGTACACATCATATTATATGTAATATGCACGACGTATATTACATAGTATGCAAACTATATATGATACATTGTGCACAACATATATTAAATGTTATAATACCATATTTTTTTATAATATGTGATACATGTACATAATTTGTGATATATATTTTGCATAATATTTCCATTGGATGGTGGCAGCTTTTATTCATGACCTTGTCTTCGGACGCAATATATGTTTGAAGGTTTTGGTGAATTGCTTGGCCTAATTGAGTTGAACAATCCTGAAGATATTTCTATGGTATGATTCATGAAAACTTTCTTGAGAATTTATCATGCTCAAGACCATAGGTAGAGAGATAATGTTTAGGAGTTAGGATTAGAGTGCTATATCTGTTTTGTTTTATTTATTTATTTATTTTTTCTACTTTGTGCACACTATTGCTATCATAATGCTGAAAAATGTATTTGTAGATAACATGAATTAGTTTTTATCCTAACAATATTATATTCCCTCTACTTTAAAATAATAGTCGTTTTAATTTTTTAGTACAATTGAAAACTAATGTATTATGTCAATGTACATTAATTTTTCAGTGTACCAAAAAAGCGATCATGAAGAAAGTAATTGTCACTATTTCCACTTTATAAGTAATCATTATGATGATCATGCTTCTTGTCTGCGTTGTGTGCACATTCCATTATGACATCACTCAACTTCCAAAATTAAGAACATTTAACTGAAATTGAATAGAAACATCTACAAGACATCATGAAATTTCCAGCATAGAGGGTGATAGCTAGGACAATTGGTAATTAAGAAAGTTGCCAATTGCAAGTACAACTATTAACCCTCTTTCACCAAAAATTCTAAAACACACCCACTAAGGTAACTTCTGATCTTGGTTCAATACAAATGAAAATTCAGACAATTAAAATAGCTGATAAAAGGGTAGATGTTCCAATCTTAGCACCACTTTACGGAGTGACTATTTCCATGATTTGAACCTGTGACCTAAAACAGCAACTCTACCGTTGAGTCAAGTATCACCCCAGCATAACTAATTCCTAGCCAATTAAAAACATAACTCTTTTTTCTTATTAAAATATGATTATTCCTTCAGCAAAAATTAAGGCAGCAAATCATGAACCCTACCTCTGAAAAATAGTTCTTCTACTTTTTAGCAGAAGCTTTGAAAAATGCAAAGAGTTCATCTCTTGGAGGAAGGCCTTCCTTGATAACAGGGTGATTGATATACTCTTGGCTCCACTTATACAGCTTAGGGAACTTCTCAATGGTGAACAATTCTAACCCTCCAATCTCTTGCAATATGAAAACCCAATAAGCAATGAAGTTTGCTGCAATATCCACCAATCCAATGTTCTCTCCTCCAAAAAACTTCTTGTCCTTCAGCTCATCCTGAAAGATCTTGAGAGATTCCATGGCTTCCTCCACAGCTTTTTCGCGCCCTTTCTCATCACTCCAACAAGCATTCCATATTGCAGGCAAGATCTGAACCAAAAAGAGATGCAAAAATACTAACTCTTCATGATCAGAACTTTTCCTCACAAGATATATGCAGGTCAATGTTGCACATACATATCTAACCAATAATGTTTATCGTACAACTGAAATACGTTTAATTAGTATCCAACGTGTGCTATACATAATACACAATGTGTGCTATACATATGGTACAAATTACGTATTATGTATATCACACGTTGGATATTAGTTGGACGTATTTCTGTTGTACGACTGTCAGCACCCAATTATTTTTTTTTTTCAGTGTCTCGCCGTCCCCGTCGCGATCCCGATTGCGACAACGACAAACATTATTACATATCTAACTATCTATGTTAGACATATACTAGCAATATGATACTACATACATGTTATGATACTACATGATATGCAAATAGGATCATTTTTGTTAAGAATTAAATATGGGCATGGTAAAATAGATAGAGATATTTTAGGTTTAGGATTTATTTTTCAACAATATAAAGTTATTTTATACTATCACTCAATGAAAATTCAAAAAGTGACAAATCATCACAAAAATTCAATCACTATAATACTCACCCACCATGATTTGCATCTTAATTTTTATTGGTTAGTGCATACAAATTAATCTCATAGTTTTATAACAAAAGAATGAATATCAATAAATGTTGTCTAAAAATATAATATAGGGCAAGGGCAATGATTAAGGCTGAGTGTGGTAAAACTTTTTGCAGGGGTGCTTCTGCTCTCAAAATGTTGGAGCTCCTATTTTGTGTTTGATAAATAAAAAAGTGGGACAACTTTTGTTCATGGCGAAAACAGTGGTGCTCTTGGGAGCTATCTTAATCAATTTTGACTCTCCCAAAAGTGAAAATACATAAATGACCTTGATTTACATGATTTTTTTTAATATTATGTCGGTCATCTTACTTTGAGAGTCATTTCTAAACTATTTTACCAAACATTCTAATCATGACTCCGGCTTATTGAAAATTACTGCTGCACTATTAAATCAAAAGATACTATTGTGGCTCAGTAAGAGCAACTTTTTAAAAACTCATGGAGCCCAAAAGTTTTTTGAAAGTCAAAGAAAAGTATTTGACTAGGACATGATTTTAATTTCTATCTTAAATTTTTCAAACAACAGAATTTTAAAAAGGATAAATATCTTAGAAAAAACATAAAAATATACTATAAAAAAGTGAATTCATTCAGAAGTATAATACAAATATTGGTAATAATAAGATAGGACTAAATGAATCTTGGCATCAGTATATTGATGATACAGATCAAAAACAAAAAAGGGCAAGAACAAGAACAAAAACTAACCTTGTCATCAAGGGTTTTACACCAGAAACGAGCTATGGCTCTCTGATAAGGGTCTTGTGGCAAAAAGGGGTAGTGATTATTGTTGTTCCAAGTCTCATCTATGTACTCAAGTATAACAAGAGATTCAGCAATAGGGTTTCCATTATGAACAAGAACAGGGACTTTTTTGTAAACAGGGTTGTATTTGAGCAAATCAGAGCTCTTGTTTGCAAGATCTTCCTCTGAGTATTTGTAGGGAACACCCTTTAGCTTCAAAGCAAGGTCGATTCTGTTGCTGAATGGGCTTGGCCATTTCCCCAAAAGCCTCACTTCTTCTTCTCCATGTTCTGAAGCCATTTTTCTTTCTTTTTTTGTTGTTGTTGTTGCTGGGATTTGGTTTATGATTTGTGAATCTTGTGATGTTGGGATTTATAGAGGAGAGGGAGTCAGAATGTATAGAATTAAAGTGGAATTTTTGGAGATTGTGCTTGGTTATTTGGTTGTGGTGCGTGTGTGTTTTGCGTTTTTGGTCAAGTTAGACGGTCTGTGATTTGGTGAGGATGGTGGTAGGTGGCTAAGCTTAAACGAAATATATATTATAATGTAATAAAGCTAGGTGTACAATGAAATACATTAATCATATTATATCGATTATTAGATTGTAATATAGATTTATTACTAATACAATAATATAATCCAACAGTAAATATAATTATTGTACGTATTTGATGTATTAATACTACTTTACCATTTAGATGTCAACTTTTATCAAGTATCCTATTTTAATTTTTTATATCTACTATTAATTATAAGAGTTTAATTTTGATGTACTGACAATGTTAATCCAATCAAAATACTATGCTTTTGTATGACTTTTGATATGGTGGAAAAGAAGAAATACAATCATGACTAACATGACAACACGTGATTGAATCAATGTATAAAAAAATTATACTATTAATAAAAATTAAATCCTAATAATAATCGATATTTCACATATATTCAAGTTTGATTCTCTCTCTATATATATATATCATTACTCATTACTTCCTCGATCTTTATTTTTATTTGTTCACTTTGAGTCTTTAATTTGTCCTTTTTATTGTTTATTTAGAAATTTTAAATAATATTTATTATTTTTTTAATTAATTCATTCTCTTTTAGTAAAGACTTTAAAATATTGAATCTAATGAATTTTTCACATATAGTAGAAATTGAATGCTATATACTTTATTTGATATGTGAGATTTCAATATTCTTTTTATTTTTTTATAAAATAAAGACTATAGAATTTAAAATAAAGAATCACTTGAATTTTTCATATATAGTAGAAATAGAAGGCTATATATTTCAAAATGTGAGATTTCATAATTTTCTCGATTTTCTTATAAAATAAAGACTACAGACTTTAAAATATTGAATCACATGAGTTTTTCATATATAGTAGAAATTAAAGGATATATACTTTAAATTGTGAGATTTTAAATTTTTTTTGTTGCATTATAAAATAAAGATTATAGGCTTTAAAATATTGAATCACATATTGTTGAAATTTAAGGTTATATACTTCAAAATGTGAGTTTTACAATATTTGGTTGCTTTATAAAATAAATACTATATGCTTTAAAATATTGAATCTCATGAAATTTTTCTATATAGTAGAAATTGAAGGCTATATACTTCAAATGTGAGATTTCACAAATTTTTTGTTGTCTTATAAAATAAAGACAATAGCCTTTAAAATATTGAATAACATGAATTTTTCACATATTGTAGAAATTGAAGGCTATATACTTCATAATGTGAGATTTCACATTTTTTGTTGAATTTTATAATAAAGACTATAGGCTTTAAAATATTGAATCAAATGAAATTTTTCTATATATTAGAAATTGAAGGTTATATACTTCAAAATGTGAGATTTCACAATTTTCTCGGTTTTCATATAAAATAAAGACTATAGACTTTAAAATATTGAATCACATGAATTTTCCATATATAGTAAAAATTGAAGGTTGTATACTTTAAATTGTGAGATTTTACAATTTTTTTAATTGTCTTATAAAATAAAGATTATAGACTTTAAAATATTGAATCACATGAATTTTTCACATATAGTAGAAATAGAAGGCTATATACTTCAAAATGTAAGATTTCACAATTTTCTCGGTTTTCTTATAAAATAAAGACTATAGACTTTAAAATATTGAATCACATGAATTTTTAACATATAGTAGAAATTGAAGGTTATATACTTTAAATTGTGAGATTTCACAATTTTTTTAATTGTCTTATAAAATAAAGACTACATATTTTAAGATATTGAATCATATTAATTTTTCACATATAGTCAAAGTTGAAGGCCATATACTTTAAATTGTAAGATTTCACAATTTTTTGATTGCATTATAAAAGAAAATAATAGAGTGTTACGTGAGGAAAAAGTGTTACAAAATTTGTGATATTTATTAATTATTATCTTCTCTTCCCTCTGTAACACTCTATATTTCATAATTAACAATTTTTCTCTACCTTACACTATTACTTCGTTAAACTTGTAGAAAAACGATTGAACGGAGGTTGAGTAGCTAGTATAACTTATTCAAATATCAAATTAAAAATAAAAAATCTGATTGTGGCTTTACTAGTCGATATTCACTACTCTTTTTGGTACTTGTAATATTTATTTAAAAAAAATATACAGCAAAGTAAAAGAATTAAAAGATGTTTCAATTACAAAATAAAAGAAATTATGTTTTAATTTTTAAAATACGATTTAAAATTTAAAATTCAATACTAAAAATTTCTGGAAAAGAAGAATGTCTATTTGGTAATGTTACTCTAACAACATGAATTGAATAGAGGAGAGAAATTAAAGAAAGAAATTTGTACTTCATTCTGTATTTTTTATATTTTTTTGTGAAGATCAATCTGTAAATTATATAATAGACAAAAAGGACTATTACTCCCTATTTAAGCAGTTAGGCCCAATGGCTAAAAGATACCCAACAAACAACAAAGGTCCAAATTATAAATAACCAAAGACATAACAAACAAAAACTATGCAACCCAAGGATACAAATAGAGCCATTTTAATATCTTACCAAAAAAAAAAAGAGCCATTTTAATACAATAATACTATTCATATACCTCTATAATCATTCATAATCATTATAAAAAAAAAATAAAAAATAATCATTCATAATCGGCCACCATCCTTACATGTAAAGAAAACTCAACCAACCAAATAAAAAATCCGATCAAATAAATAAAAAAACTCAAATAAATAATAGAAAAATAACTTAATGACAACTAAAAATTCACTAAATAATCAAATAACTCATTATAACTATGTTGAGAATGGAAAAAATAGCACAAAATACATTATTTTTTTCTTTTAAAAGCAGATACTTTATCACTAAATTGTCATTAAAACAACACACATTAATACTAAAAATGGGCAAAATGCATTATTTAATCAATTTTTAGTTATTACTAAATTGATTTTTTTTATTATTTAGTTGAATTTTTTATTTATTTCATTATTGAATTTTTTATTTGTTTTGATTAGAATTTTTACTCGTGGAAATAGTGACTAATGATGGCCGACCAAATAATATACACAAAGTATTATTGATTTTCATATTATTCCTTCACAACAGTGATCTCTTCTTACGAAAGAAATCATTTTTGCATAAAATTTTTTTCAGTGTCTACATTTGATACCCACACTATCCATCGTTGATTGGAGTGTTGGTCCAATTTAAATGAGGTTCACACTCGATCCATCAATGAATGAGTTAACACAAAAGCCATTAATAATTTGGTATAAATAACTCTCTTACACTATCCTTTAGAAAATGAAGGAAAAAATGAAGCCCTTTTTGTTTAATGCAATTGGAGCGCATTGATTCTTTGAAATGAAAATTGCTGCATTAAGCCACATAAAACTTAGTAATAATAACTAATTTAAAATTCGAGAGAGCCATATATCTCTATCATTTCGATATTCAAATTTCAGAAAGTTGTACTTGAAAAATAAACATTTCATTTCATCTCATTCATCAGTTTCACACAATAGTTCCAACGTGCAAGTCAAGTTACGTTTCACATTTAATAGAACCTAAAACAATTCCTGTGTCCAAATAATAATGAGGCAATAAATGAGCATAAACTATCAAACTCTTTTTTCATATTCAAAACTTGAATTGGAGCCTATTGTGAATTAATACCACCATATACTAAACATGTGACTTTGAGAATCAGCATACTAAAAAAGAAAAACAAATCAATTAATGTGCAAAATAAGATACTACTAATTAAATTCTTGAAACTTAAGCTTTTCTTTTTTTATTTTTCCCTCTAAAGTTCTTCAAAATTTCTAGTCCACGCCACCCCTTTTGTTATGTTAGTCATTGGTAGAGGTCATGTCTTTTTCCTTATGCAAATTCTGTTGGAACAACCGGTATTATGATTAAAGAGAAATTTGTTAATTTTGGGATTAGGCCTAGCCTTGCAAGGAAAGTCACAAAAAATTATGTTAATGAGATCTTATTGATTATTACTGTAGATCTCAACTGCAACTAACTTATGCTATAGTGGTTTTTTAATCAATTATATAGCCCGTAATGCTTATTGTACAACAGAAATACGTCCAACTAGCTAGTATCAAATATGTGCTACAAATAATATGTAATATATGTTATACGTACGTATACTATATATTATATGACACACATTATGTGTTATGTATAACACACGTTGGATACTAAATAGACATATTTCTATTATACAACAAAAACATTACCGATATATGCCCTGCAAGTACGTTTGCTTGTTAATTTTTTTCTTAACTATATATTTTCGAAAAGAAAATGTGTTTTGGATTTAGTCTTGTAGAGTAATTTATTTTTTTGGACTTAGTGACTGATGAAAAAGATTTTAGTCTATTTAATAAATCTGTCTCTATTAATTAAATGATGAGTTACCTGACTAAAAATGATATTATCAAATCATATATATAATATTCAATAGTCATTATATGTCATATCAGAATCATTATATTTGTGTCAAAGTTCAACTATAGAATGAGTTATTAAATCCTGAAAAAACAAATTACTCTCTCTATCTATTTTTTATTTATCCATTTTTATATTTTATATTTTTTATTATTTGTTCACTTAGAAATTCTAGATGATATTAAATATTTTTTCCTGTTATACTCTTAATTAAATCATAATAGTTGAAATAATCAAGAAAGAATAATGTAAGAGAGAATATGTATGTTGATAAAAAATAATGTAATAACATAAAGTTGAAAAAAAAAACAAAGGAAGTAATAGATCGAGTGTAATGAGCTATTGGAAGAGAGTTGACACATAATTATATGATAACACCGTAATTAATGAGCTAATTATAAGGAAAAAAGTTTAGATAAGAGGGGCACATCCCTTGCGATATACCACCAGCCTTAATGATGATTTATAATAAAATTTACAGATCGCTCACCAAAGAGGGTTCCTTAAGATTCGAACTCAAGCCACGTCTAGTTTGGACGAAAGCTGAACCAGGTATGTCAACCCTCATTAACAAATATGCTCTAATTTTAGGGGCTAACACCAATCATTTTTTAAAAAGAAATCTATGTTTTTTTTTCTAATGCTTTTTTCTATGGAAGCAAAAATGTATAGCCAAATTTATGCCTATGTCACGGTCAAAATGTTGGTCATTAATGAGGCAATGGTAATAACACTCTAAGTCAATACGTTACAAGGAGGTAATTAGGCTAACGTAGCCTCTTCTTTTAATTTCCACCAAAGGGAACCTTTTTAGTAACTCCCAAAATAAATGCAATGAAGGGAAATCAAGAAACAAAAACTCAAATTTATTAATGAATTTAATTTCTATTCATTGATAGTATACAATTTTTTTATACAATCATCCATATGTTCTGACATGTTAATTATAATTATATTTTCTTTCTTTTATTACTTAAAAAATCATACAAACAGAATTTTTTAATTAAATGATAGCGTAATTTTACTGTCTATGCAATAAAATTAAACTTTTTATTATTAATATTAGCTAGATGGTGATCACATATTGAAATCACCAAAAATATACATCCACCTCTTCTAGGCCCTAACCATAGTTACAATTTCAAATGCACATTCTTCTTAGTTTGACAAGAAAATTAAATGATTGCTCCACATCAGTGTGATAAATATTGTCTCCTTATTTTTATTCGGGACAATCATACTTCCTTCATTTTCTAACAAGCGTTCACTTTCATCTTTTCACACATATTATTAAGATAATTATTGAATAAGTTTAGAATTATGTGATATTTAGTGTATTTCACATCATTATATTTATTAAGATCATCTCTCATATTTAATCTAATATCTTAAAAAGAAAAAAATAATCAATAGAATTTAATTTCAATCCACTGTTAATGTAAAATAATTTTACACATACATCTAATCATATATATATTGACACATCAGTAAAAATTTTAATCCAACCACCACTAACTTAAAAAGTTACACAAATCAATGAATATGATTAACTAACAGTGTAAAATTTTTTACACGATCAGTGTATCATAATTAAACTCTAGTTAATATTGTTTAGAGTTCTTAAATTGATAAGTATTAATAAAAAAATAAAATGTGAAAAGTAGACAAATATTAAAGATAAAAGGAGTAGTGTATAGGCCTAGAAGGTAGTTTTGATTGGGACAAAAATCATTAATAACCTTTTACGAATAAATTTTATGTATAGAGTTTATTTATAAAAATACATGCAAAATTTTTATTCTCAAACAAAAGATGGGATCCTAAGTAGGAAAAAATGAATAAATGAGTAAAGACAGGTCAACGGAAACCATGTGATAAAAACAAGTAGATGTGAGGTAATATATACTACTAATATGTGTGTAGGTATGTAGTAGCATTATTGGTTTGAAAAAAATATTTTTTGATCTATACATTTTATAAAATTAATTTTCTGGCATTTCCTAGAGCTTAATGAGTTTTGGACTTTTAGGATTGTGCATGTGATGTAAGGTACTTAGAGACAGAAACATCCCTTTTTGTTACCATCAAATGCTGGCCCATAACAACCTCAAAACCTCAACTACAATTTACAATTCTTCTATAAATTTACAATTTTGTTGGACAACATTTTTAAGATTGAAATTTGTGTTAAAGTTCTATAGATTTAGAGTTATATTAAGTGAATGAATGATATTCAATTTCTTCTATGAAATAAGTTTGGTTGTTGTTAGACCAAAAAAAAAAAAAAGAAAGAAAACTAGTGAACAATAATAACTGGTAATTTCAAAATGAGAGACTTGAATTCTCACATAATTATGTGAGCTATATAAGACTCTATGAGCATAATGAATAGCAAATTTACTAGAAATCATAGCCATAAAGATTCATAGATTAATTAGCATTAAGTAATATATTCATGATTTAAATTAAGCACAATTTCTTCTTTAAGCAAAATGAACCAAATATGTTAAACGGAGGTTAGGAACAGGTTTGTATAATTAATGAAAAAAAAAAGTTGCCAAGGAGAGGAGCAACATACGCGAATTTTTATTTCAAAAATTATATTTTGACATCCATTTATATGAAATATCTATATATTTTAATCACAATAAAGTATAAATCTCACTAATTTAATTATTTTTTCTATTTTCTTTTTAATCATTCTCTCACTATTATTTTACCTTTTTAGATGTATATGTATATTTTAAATGTCAAAATATCTTTATTTTTTTTACTATATGCTCATGATTCACACATCATCAATCATTTGATAGAATATAATACATGTAAATTGAATGTGGTACACATCGTCTAATAATAAGGCCAGGATAATATATAAGTCTTTATATAGCACACGTTAGATGTTTGTTTGACTTATTTCTATTGTACGACAAACATTAATATTTGTTCAATTGAGCAATCTTTTTTTTTTTTTTATAAACAAAAGTTTAGATTAGAGGAGGCACACCCCCATGCAGGGTCAGGGCATACCACCAACCTCAACGAGGATTTATGGTGGAATTTACAGATTGCTCACCAAAGAGGGCTCTCCAAGATTCAAACCCAAGTCACGCCTAACGTGGACGGAAGGTTTAACGAGGCCAACCCTCGTTGGCTCAATTGAGCAATCCTCATTCCCGAGTAATCATGATTTGGGCTTAACTTTTGATCCTTCACATATAAGTAAGCAATCAGAGCTAAAGAAAAGAATGGTCCACTAAATGTATCTATCTACCCTTCCCTTCACTTTCACTTTCAGACATGGTTAACAAATAACAACTTATGGAAGGTGCCTTCACCAAACAAAAAGTAAGACCAAAAACGAACACCACCAACAGCAACTAAACCACAATGTGCCCCCATTATTGCTGATAGATGCTTACAAAGCCTAATCATTTCAACCCATTTTCTATTTTGAGGTTCTGGGTGCCTCACTCTCTTCAAAATCTCAAAGGGTCTTCTTCTATGAGAAGGACTACTCATCATTGCAATGCCATGGTTGTCATAAACAACACTGTGTTCTGTTCTGCCCCTGAACAAGAAGAAGAAGCAGGGGAAGCTGCAATGGAGGCTGTTGGTTTGATGGAGAAGAGTGAAGAAGTTGTTGTTCCTGAAGGGAGAAATGAAGAATGTCAAAATGAGACTTTTTTTGCTGGTTTGGTTGAAGAGAAGAATGAAGTTGCTGAGGGAAATGATGAAGAATATGGAAATAATGGTTGTGAAAGTGAGAATTTTCTTGCTGGTTTGGTTGAAGAGAAGAATGAAGTTGCTGCTGAATTGATTGAAGACAAGAGCGGTGGAGAAAGAAGCTCTGGCTCTGAAGTTCTGTCATCTGATGAGACAGAAGGGCATGAAGAAGAACATTGTCAGAGCAGTGTTGAAGATTCATCTTCACATGAAATGGATGTATCAAATTGTAATAGTCCAAATGGAAGTGAAGATGCTGATAAAAAGGAATTTGATAATGAGAAATTTGATATACAAGTCCAAGTATTACCAGGTAAATTCAATGTGTATCTATCTGCATAATTTGTGTTTAATTTTTACCAACAGATACATTAAAATAGTCGACATACTCATATCATATACGTATCAAGACTACAAATACAATATTTTTAGATATTTTTAGTTCAATTTATAATATAATTTTGTATCGTAATTGCATCGAATTGGATACTCATATATATACTAGCACTTGTGCAACATAGATTTTTACAATGAAGTAGCTCTGATAATTATCTGAGCATAATATGTTTTCTGTTTTTGGTTTTGATTCTCAGTGTTAGAGGTTGAGATGATGAAGGAGAGGTTTGCAAAATTGCTACTTGGAGAAGACATGTCAGGTTGTGGAAATGGGGTCCCTACAGCATTGGCTATTTCCAATGCCATAACTAATCTATGTGGTAAGCACCCTATGAAAACAGTTTCTATCTTACTTTTTTGGTTGGTGTAAATATGCTAATGTGATTTATTAATATGCAAGTTGGCTATGGTGAAATTTTTTTAGACTAAATATCCATTTTAGTCCTCTAGACAAAATATTGCTGAACAAATTGGTCCATCAGAATTGAAAAATATAATATTAATCCTTCACATTAAAAAAAAGGAAAAATTCGTTATTCCTTACATGTCCATACAACTCAACAATCATTGTACGAACAACATGTAGTCATGTAAAGGACGAGTTTGTCCGTTTTTTGAAATATGAAGGACTAATATTGAACTTTCAAATTTTGAACGACTAATTTATTGTGCAATATATGTTCGGAGGACCATTTTGGGTATTTAGTTATTTTTTTATGACAGAGGTTATTTCTTGCTTGTGATTGTTATTGATTTGTGAATCTGCAGCTACCTTATTTGGGCAACTTTGGAGATTGGAACCTTTGGCAACAGAGAAGAAGGGAATGTGGAGAAGAGAGATGGAGTGGCTTCTATGTGTTAGTGATCATATTGTTGAATTGAAACCTACATGGCAGACATTTCCGGATGGATCCAAGCTTGAGGTACAGTTTTAGAAATAACCTTATTGAGAACTAATGTAGCTGTTTAATTTGATGACATAACTTTCAATTGGCATTTGAAATTTCAAGATTTTCATATCTCTTTTCTCTCCTTAGTGGTCTATGAATGCATGAATCTTCTAGTAGAAATTGAAATTATAGTTTTATTGCAGGGATATGTTTGGTTATAGGGTAGAATTGGGGTAAATTTTTCATGAATAGATTAAAGTCTTCTCATTTCTTAATTAGTGATGGAATGTTATATTCTCTTTTTAAGAATGAAGTAATTTTAAAATTTGTGACCAACGTCTATCACCATAAATAGAACTACAGTACATAAAAAAATTCACTGCATCCACAGTAGATTTCTTCGAGACTAAATGAAATATATTGAGTATAACAAATTGAATAGTTGAGATCTGAGAACTTTCTTATAAATTTTGCTTGAAAGATGCGCTTGTTTGGGAAGTTAAGCTCCATACTGCAAAATTGACAAGAAATACCTCAGAAAAGTACTAGACAACAATAAATGCTATTGATTAATAAACCCTGCAACCAAACAGGGAATTATAGATTGGTTTCTTAATGTTTAACACTGTTTGTTCTCAAATGTGAATCAGGTCATGACTTGTAGACCCAGATCAGATCTTTATGTCAATCTTCCAGCTTTGAGAAAATTAGATAACATGCTTCTTGTAAGACTTTATTGCTACTTTATTGCTTTCAATGCATTTGTTACATTACAATTTCAATAAGTAGAAGTACTACATTGTAATTGTAATTATTAGAATAATGATATTTTTAGAATAAGTTTTTTTTTTCATTTAAATATGAATTTGTTTAACAAGTGTCCTTAAATATTGAAAGACTACTTGGTTTTGCAGGAACAAATTTGTATGTTTTGTAAAATAAAAATAATGTTTGAATAAATTGTTTAAATTATAATAATTATTATTATTTGTGTTTTTGACAGGAAATACTAGATAGTTTCAGCAAGACAGAGTTCAGGTATGTGGAGCAAGGAGTTGTGGCCCCGGACGCCGACGACGGTTCATCGTCTTTCCGGCGAGCGCTACAGCGACAAGAGGAGAAATGGTGGCTTCCGGTGCCTCAGGTCCCTCCCTGCGGTCTCGATGAGAATTCCAGGAAGCAGTTGCAGCACAAGCGCGATTGCGCTAACCAGATTTTGAAAGCTGCAATGGCCATAAATAGCATCACTCTTGCAGAAATGGATATTCCAGTTTCTTATTTGGAGTCTCTTCCAAAGGTATCGAATTTCGAATTTGAATCACCCCCTATTAGATATAGTATCAATGTTCGTATAATACTTCTAAATTCATATTTTCCATGAATTATGATAAATTCTAATATTTACCTTATTTGAAGTTATGATGAATTATTTCGATTTTCCATGAATTATGGTGAAATTCACTCCAATACCTATGACGTTTTCAGTTTTTACCCTTTAGAACTGTTAGTGTTTTCTTATATTGTGCTCTGTTTTTCTATCTTACCTTTCTTACATTAGTTATCAAAGTTATAAAGCTCGTGGAGCTTTCGCGAATCTAAATAAACTTGACAAGTTAAATTTGTAAGCTCGTAAGAGTTAACTTATTCACTCGATTATGATGCTAATTTTATCTGGAAGAGGGAGAATGCATAACCATAACCTTATTAACTATCAATTGGTATAGCGGCATGAGGTGTTAAATTCTTTGAACAAAGTTTAGGGTTTTGATCCTGAAGTTGCAAATGGAAAAAAATTAGTTGTGAGGGTCGCCCATAATGTAATGAAGATTCAGTTGCATGCTAAAAAAATGTACAACCTTTAAATTGTGAATATCATAATGTATATAACCTTTGAGATGATCAAATGAAAATGATTTTTTCTATGGTATCCATAGTTATCGATACCCTTTACAAATTACAATCAATGATTTGACTTGATGGATCTTAAAAAGGGACATGTGACTTTTTTATAATCACATACATTATAACTGATGAATATCGGTATCCATGAATTTTACTAGATACTGAATAAATCCCAATGAAAATAATGATCAAAATTTCTTACCCAACTCTCTCTCTCTCTTTCAGACTGCAAGAGCTAGCTTGGGAGATGTTATCTATCGTTACATTATATCAGATAATTTTTCTCCTGAATGTTTATTAGCTTGCCTTGATCTATCTTCTGAACATCAAGCCATAGAGATTGCAAACAGAGTTGAGGCTTCAATTTACATTTGGCAAAGAAGGACCAGTTCAAAGCCTGCAGGTCGAACTACAAGATACAGTTCAAGATCATCATGGGAAATGTTTAAGGATCTGATTGTCGAGGGAGACAAAAGCGAAATGCTCGTAGAGAGAGCAGAAACCCTTCTGCTCTCTCTGAAGCAACGTTACCCTGGTCTCCCTCAAACAGCCTTAGATACCAGCAAAATCCAATGCAACAAGGTATGCAACTTTGTATTTAATTGTTTGTCTCATAACATTTCGGGTATTTGGTTTCTTTTCATTTCCTATCTTCAGTTTTACTTACAAAAAATATCGCATTATTTTAAATTTGTCTCCTATTTCCAAAACGAGTTTAAGAAGTTTGATCTTTGTCCTTCAAATTTTTGTTGTTGTCTAGGATGTTGGGAAATCAATTCTAGAGAGCTACTCTAGAGTACTAGAGAGTTTGGCATCTAATATTGTAGCAAGAATTGATGATGTGCTCTATGTTGATGACTTGACCAAGCATTCTGACCAATTCTCTTGTGTTACAAAAGTTGGTGTAATCCCTCACAAAACTAGTATTTCATTTCCATACTCAGTTTCTGTCCAAAGTTCACCATTCAATAAATCAGGTTTTGGCAAACCAACTTTTTCTCAAGCACAAGGGATTATTGGCTCTGCAAAGGGAGAAAAATCACCATTCATCAATAGTAACACCAAAAACAATATTGTTCCACAACAGGGAAAAGGGGTGAATGATGAAGTTTTGACAGATTTTCTTACCATTGATAAAAAGGGGAAGGAATATGGTTGTCCAATTGAGAAGTTGGCTCCAACATTAGCAAAATTTGATCAAGTTCAAGCATTTGAAACTGATATGGAGACTACTAGTGATTGCACAGAAGATGATGTTAAGCACAAGGCTTTGGAACAGGCATGGATAGAGTGAAAAAGGCTTTATGGTCTTATTGCTGATATGCATTTCTTATTTTATTTTTCTCTGTTATGTCTTTGTATGTATATGAAATAAGTAGAACAGTTCACTTATTTAGGGCATGTTTGATTGGAGAATGAAAATAGAGGTAAGTTTATCCTCATTTTTTTACTTTCCAACAACCATGTCAATATATAGAGTGGATAAAATCTTGATATTATTTACTCTTATGAGTTAGAGAAGAGAAATGCTTACAAACTTTATAGTATTACACAATCCAATAAGAAAATCAATTGTGACATCACTGAGTCATATAACAGGTGAAAATGATAGGTTGACATCCATATAGGGTGTATGAGATGAATATTCATAATTGATGCTAAATAATAGTATCGTGATGCCAAATTAATGACCTTTGTTGTCAAATTATTATGGATGTCCACCTCATACATCTTATATGGATGTCAACCTATCATTACCCTACTAACAAGTTGAATTAAGTTTAAAATATTTTTGGTAAAACATGCATCATTATTTAAGTCAAATTGTGGATTTCCACCTACTAAAAGGATTACAGTGCAAATAGCAGAGCCATTAGCAATTCTCTTTTATGAGTATTAATTAAGTTTAGATTTTAAGTAATAATGATAGACTAAATAATGTGTATATATAAGTTGAAAGACTCAATGTGACATTCAACCGGCTTGCATGTTTTTTACTAATAATAAATGGAAATATGTTTTAAAAACATTTATATGAAGAAAAAAAAAAGTAGTTCACACTAGTAAGTGGAATCACAGCAGTGACTTATTGGACAATTTTCTTTAGAAGAGACAAGAGTGCAAGCAAAGTGTCCTAATCTATGAAGGACTAACACACCAATACTAAAGAATAACAATCTATTTGATACTCGGTGGACACTGACAATCAGTGAGCACGTGTCCGATATGCACTCTTACGTATCCGAGAAAAAAATAATTCCTTTTAAATTGGGCACACGCTGGACACTGTCCGGCACGTACCAAACATGTCGTGATAACATAAGATGATTATACCATGAATATAGTGCATTTTTTCTTTGTTGATTTCTTTCATTTTTTATGAAAAAACTTAAAATAAAATACAACCTAAATTTACTAGACTCTAAGAAAACTTAAATTAAATATTTATTCTTAAACTAAAATAAGAGTAATTTTATTTTAAAATATTTATTTTATTTTTTTTAAAGCTTGAGAAGGCTAGGATAATATCTTGGTAGAGCTTGAGAAGATTTAAAGAAAAACAATCGTGTAAACGTGTGGATTAGTAAAATCTCAACTTGTTGGTTGAGAAACCGGATGTAGACCATGTTAGCCGAACAAATATAAAACCAATAATGCTATATGTACACTCTTCCATCAGCCACCATTAGTCACCTTTCACCTTTTTATAGTGGGTCCCATCAGAATGAAAAAATAATATTTGATAAATTGATCGAGTGACTGATGGTGGCTGCAAAATGGTGTACAAGAAACATTATTGATATAAAACATGTGTTTTATTTTTTATTCTTTCTCTTTATCTTCAGTTTTTGTTTCTAACATTATTTTCTATGCTCACAAGCTTTCAAGCTTGATCAGTTTTGTTACGTTTAAAGTTTTTCCAAATTTTTTTTCAAAAAACACGATCTAACCTCGTTCTCCTGTTTTCTCTGTCATTTCATATGTTTGTATCCATGTGAGCATCTATGTTTCTTAGGACCTAATTAAATGAGAGCAATAATAAAACAAAATAAAATAAACTAGGATATATAGATAAATATTTTTTATACACCATAAAGTCAGCTATCATATTTAATAATTCAACTTTTTAAGACTATTAATTCAACTTTTAATATTATACATTAATTCAACATTTTAAAAGTTGGACTAATAGTTTTAAAAAGTTAGATTATTACATATGATAACTGATAAAGACTAATTTTATAATGTACACGTAGCATTACTCGAAATAATATTATCCATTAACTACCCACTCCAAAACTCAATAATAATTTATCTCTTCTAATGGAAAAAAAAAGAGTCTTAATTTTAATCAAATTTAATCTTTTATGACATGTTGATTAGATTATATTGATGTGAGAAAATCTGGTTTACAGTTTGAACACATTAGTGACTTAATTGATATTTTTTCAGTTTGATTAGAGCCGTCCTTTCAATTTTCAAGTAGTAGGAAGGAAGTGTGATAGTGAGGTGGCAAGATAACATACATGCTCTTCCTAAGAACATAATTATGTTAGTAAATGGCAGCATCTAGAAAGATCAATATCTTAAAGAATTATATTTTTGTCGAGTTCACCTACCTTGATTGGACAAGCTAGAGAATGAAGAACTACCACATTGTGTTTACACCAGATTTATTAATAAAGCATTGAGGATACTATAATATCAGATATTCACTGTAAATTCTGCGAATTTAAAAGATTATTATTTAGAATTTATGAATATATAAATATTATAGAAGCATTGATTAATGAGCATTGTTATATTAAGGTGAATGTTTATAAATATCTATTTAAATCTAACGATGGAGAGTAAAATAAATAATGTGTAAACGAGGGTCTCACAAAAATTAAAAGTAATAGATTAGATATATATATACACGGAGTACAAAATAATAAATATTAAAATAGTTTTATTATTGATGAATATTGTATAACATGTGAATATCTCTTCTAATCTTAAAAAATGAACAATATATAGATTCATCAAATTTCATTTTGCAAATTAATTAATTTGTTCAAAGGGGGCGCAACAAGGATCGAACTCTAAATCTTTAAATTATAAAAATTCCGAAACCATATTTGGAAATAATAATATTTTCCAAAAATTGAGTTAAATACATTCACTTAAATATGGTGTGGTTGAACGATTACGACTCATCTTCATTTGACTTTAAAATTTGAGACCAATTATCTTATCAAGTAAGATGCTTAAAAATAAAAAACAAAGATAAGTTAATATGTTGGACAATAAATACCTAATTACTAAATAAAAAAAAATAGGTCAAGCTTAAATTGAAGAACAATAATGTTATTTGGACATTCATTCATCATGAATGTTCCAAGTAGACATCCATATATATCTATATTATTGAATCTAATTGAAAAATGTGTTAAGTGAGGATTATCATCATATTCAATGATATAAAAATAGATGTACATTTGGTACATTCATTTATAGATGTCAAAATATTAATTTTGATTGAAGAATACATATTAACACATTATCCTTATTTACAGCAAAAGTGGTTGAATTAATATAAAAAAGAAGCTCCCAATTAGTCCAAGTGCTAGCTCCATTATTATGAGGTGGATGACTAGACCAAGCACATTAAACCTTCTTTTGGTGCTATAAAAACCCCATCAGAGACAAAGTATTATCACACCACAACACAACACAACATCTAAGACACATCTAATTAAGCACTACTTTCACTAATATAGTCTCAAAACATGAAGCCATTTTGCAATATTATTGGCCTAATAGTTGTTATAGTATTTATGATGAGCATTTCATCAGAGATTGTTGAAGGAGCAGGGGAATGTGGGAAATCGACAACACCAGATAATGAGGCAATAAAGCTAGCACCATGTGCAACAGCAGCACAAGATGAGAATGCAAGTGTGTCACAAAGTTGTTGTGCACAGGTTAAGAGAATAGGACAGAGCCCAAGTTGTCTCTGTGCTGTTCTGCTTTCTAACACTGCAAAGATGGCTGGTGTTAACCCTCAGATTGCAATCACAATCCCTAAGCGTTGTAACTTTGCCAATCGCCCCGTTGGTTACAAGTGTGGACGTAAGTACCTATCGACCGCCCGCCGGTTGACGACGACATAGTGTTTCTAGAATCAGCTTGTTGTACAACAGAAATACATTCAACTAATATCCAACGTGTGCTATATAACATACGTAATGTGTGCTATATGTATAACACATTACGTATGACACACATTATGTATTGTATATAACACACGTTGGATACTAGCTAGTTGGATGTATTTCTGTTGTGCAACAAACATTATTGTTTCTAGAATTCTAACGAATTTAAAATATCTGAAATTATAGATATATTAATTGATTTTTTAAAAAAAATTAAATTTTTTGTTTGGGTAGAGAAATTATATTATTTTTGTTTATAAAATATTGAAATAGTTATAACGATGATTTTAATTAAAGAGTGAGTTGAATAATAAATAGAGAAGAGAGAATAGAAATTTTCAAAGTTCTTTAGACAAATAAAATATTTTATGGTGAAGAATTTTAAAGCCTCTTAAAATTATATTACCTACTTAAATTGTCCTATATCCAAAGACCAAACAACACTATTGGAGATTGATGATATGATACTACTAGAGTTATCATTTGAGGGGTTCAATCATTTTTATTTCTCATACAAACAAAGAACCTTCACATTCAAGCCTAAAATATAAATTCATATGAAATTACTTGTTAAATATAAAATATAAACATTCATGTAGCTTAAGAGTCTAGCATAGAGATGTTTTTTTTTATATATATATATTCAGATGCTTTTTTACCATATTACATTTTATCACATTTATAAAGTTTAAATGATGAACTGAGAAACTATAATAACAATGCACTACTAGTGATTTGTTATATATATATAAAAAGAATGTGTTTATGATCTTGACACTATTAATTAGATAACAAGGTGCATCCAAAAGTTTCATCCATTCAAAGATGTTTCCCTTTAAATTTTCTTGATGAAACTAGTTTTTTATGACTCACATGGAATTAATGATTTTTGCAGCTTACACTCTACAATAAGATTGTTGCTGAGAATAAGGGAGGACTGGATTTAAAGGCACCATAGCTGATAGCTACTACTATGTGATTACAATTATGTTGTATTGTCCTTATTATTGTACCTTTGTCATGTAAAACTCTAATAATAGCTACCAGTTCATTAGTGTCCTTCCTTAATAAAACATGTAATTTTATTGTTTAATGTGTTTCTACTACCTTTCTTATACTCTATATATAGTCTATCTTTATCTATCTCCACTTTAGAGATAAAAACACACAAATGAATATCGAAAATTGGTGTATTTTCTATATTTCTGAAAAAGTACTAAATAAAATATATATAAAACTAAGTAGAATGTAACATAAATATCTTTTTTAACACTAATCTAAATATGATATAACAAATTTATATTTTTGTCTTTTTGCTCTACTGTTTTGTTTCTGTATTTCTGTCTTGTCTTATTACTATAAGAATAATAGTTATTTTCAACATTTAATTGCCAAAAAAGTTAAAAAAAGTATTATAAAAAAATTATATTGACACTTATTGACCGTTGAAAATAAATATAAATTATTCTTTGATAATTATTGACAGTTGAAAATATTTATAAAATATTTTTCAGTATTTTCGATAGTCAATATTACTTTTATTGATAATATTTTTATCGATAAATTTAATATTTTAATTATTGAAAATACTCTTTTTTTTTTTGTGTGTATCTTATACATTATAATAAATGTAGCCTTATCTAACAATGCATGATACATGGATATTTCAAAGAGAAACACTTTATGGTGCGAAAGTTTCCTTAGTTAAAATCGGCAAAGGTGTTATATTCAAGCATTTTACCATTTTTACCTTTGATTCTGCTATACATTATCTAATAATATTTAGTAATAATAGTCTATGTACAATATGAACATTATTGAACAACTAAGGTGTGATATATATAATATGTGTCATATGTAATGCGTGTTATGTTATACATGTGTGAAACTGATCGAATAAAAACCAGAAAATATAAAAAAAATATCATACATGTATGTTATTACTAAAATATGCGAGAATGTTATGCATACAATAAAAAATTGTACAATATTTGTACAACAATAATATTCATCGTTGAATTGTATTAGTTTGTAAATTCATATTATAATTCTATGATAAATATAATTATTATATACTTATTGTATAATTTTAATTGTATATGTAGTATTAGTAATTTATAATATGACAAAGATTCTTCTCTTCAACTACCTGACAGAGCGGTTGCTAGAGTCACTATTGTGTCCCACCTTTGGTGGATAAAGATAAGGATAGGTGAAGGTGATGGATCATGCTTTGGATGGGGAATAACCCTAAGAGACTTAAAAAGTAGAAACCCTCTTTGGAACTAAGATAAGGAATAGATCTATGGAATGGAATGGAATGGACAAGTTAGTTATGAAGTTGTTAGAGAGGATTCTAGTTCAATTATATGCTTTGTTGGGCCACACACCCCACACCCCATGTTTGAACATTGTTTTAACTTTTAGCAAATGCATGGCCTAAAACTACACTTCATAGGTTCCAAGATGGTTCATGAACCAAAAACTAATGCATTTTGAATGTGTTTTTTCCCCCTAAAATTGATTCTTTGCACATAAATTATGTGTAGAAACACTCACATAGGAGTATCATTTTGTCCATTAATCATGATGAACAAGAGAGACAAGTAGAAATAAATGGATGGTATAGACCTAGGTGAAATGAATTATATGAATCTTTTTTTTTTTTAGCATTGTTAGGGTACAACAAAAAACCAGCCAAAACAACCAACAAATAGAAATTTGGGTCACAATCACTCAACGATTTGGGTCATAAGATGTTAAATGGATTTTGTTGACTGTTTTGACTGATTTTTTTTTATTCCCCAAGTATTTGTGATTTTTTTCATTTTTGGAAATTCTAAGTTGCTAATTAATTGGTTTCCATTTTTATTTTCAGTATTTTCTACGTAAAATTAAAATAAAAAAAATTAAAAATTGAAATCAAACAACACCTCAATATAATTATCATCACATAACTCATTTATACTTTATTCTTTTTAAACTGCCTATAAAATTAAGAGTAAATGACAAATTGGTCCCTATTGATTTTTGTCGTGGATACATAGGTCCCTAACCAAAATAAATAATAAAATTGTCCCTAACCAATACAAATGTTAGACTCATAGGTCCCTCAATTACTTTCACCATTTGACTCATAGGTCCCAAACCAATACACCCGAGGGACGTAAGAGTCGCATGTTTGTATTGCTTAGGGACAATTTTACTATTTATTTTGGTCAGGGACCTATGTATCCACGACAAAAATCGATAGGGACCTATTTGTCCTTTACTCTAAACTTAGTCTTCATTCATATGTAATAAGCACAAGAATTACATAATTTCCTGAAATTTGATCTTACAACCTTCTTTTGAGTAGTTAAGGGTGGATATGGTTCTAAAAAAAATAATATTTTTTCATTTTTCTCTATTTTTTTATTTTTATAATTTTATATAAGAAACAATGAAAACTATTACACTTTAGCTTTTAGTTTTCATTTACAATTCTTACCATTTCATTCACATACTCCTAAAAAATACAATGAATTGAAAATTGAAACCATTTTCGGACACAAAATACATCAAAGTTCCTTATTCCCTCAACTATATAGAAATGAATCCTTTGTGACTAAGGTTTTATATTCAGCTATCATAAATCGTTCAGGAATATTGGATTATTCCTAGTACGTACTGCAACAACTTGCACACATCTATGTAGCAATAATGACTTAAGATTCTACAATTCTATAACGTATTTTTAATTTCTCATCATACCAAGTATTTGTGGATCATTGGTGAGTTAAAAAGTTTGAGCTATGTCAAATTTCAAGAGCAAATTTTAACCACAAAATTTACATTAACAAGGCCATAAACCCTGCAAAACTTCTTATCAATCAAAAGAAACACAAGCACAAGCAGAGAGATTCATGCCTATATGATATCCAATGATGTTTATCGTACAACAGAGATACGTTCAACGAGCATTCAACGTGTGTTATACATAAGACGTAATGTTTTTTATAGAAATACGTCCAATTAGTATCCAACTTGTGCTATACACAACACGTAATGTATATCATACGTACATATACTATACATATGCCACACACTACGTATTATGTATAACACACGTTAGATATTAGTTAGACGTATTTATGTTGTAAAACAAACATTACTGATATGATTACTAAATAATATTATTTCCGTCCATCAATCACCGTCATAAATATATATCGATGTATCTAGACACAAATTGTGTCCATATACATTGATAATACTACTATGTCTTGTTTACAAGTACAAAACATAAATACACGCTGTACAAATACATAATTGAAGTGTTTGAAAAATAAATACACAAATTTTAAGTGGCTTCCTTATATTTGTATTTGTGTATTGTAAGTTACTTTATTTATGCATTGTATTGTATTAAAATTAGGCTTGAGCTTTTGACCCAAACAGATAAAATTTAAAACCAGAAAAGCATTGAAGAAAAACCAGTAAAGAAAGTTTCATCTACATTAAAATAAATTACTTCAAAGTTTCAACCACATCAGAAAAGTTGATGATACATCAAGTTTCTACACCATACAATTTTTACAACAAATCATAATACTCTTTACAGTAAAATGAAAAGTTGATGATTCTGTTCTTTGGCTTGAGAAAGCAACTAGCTCTGTCCACAATGTTCTGACTACTGTATGGTTCTTCCATATAATAAAAGATTGGACTATTCTGTTAAGCTATATCTTCCTATTTACCTGCAATATATATATATCCATGCAATCCATAAATATAACAATCTGAAGGTAGAAAACAGGAAATTTTTCCTTTCATTCAAAAGCTATCTCAGGAAACTTTTGATTACCATCAAAGACAGATCCATCTTTTAGATGCCGGGGGCTTGCGCCACCGCTAAAGTTTGAAAATTCACATTAAAATTAAAATTATGTGAAATTTCTTATCATTATGTCCATGTATCATCTTTGTCTTACCTAAATTTTCTGGATACTATAATTTGGTCAGTTGTATACAAAATTACATTGATGGATTCAGATATATCTGATATAGTGCTATTTGTCTATAGATATAAGGTCTCAGAATCATATACCTTGAAGAGTATATATATCTCTTGACAAGGGTGGGTGTGACTTTAATAATAGAGAGACCCTGTGGATTGAAATTCAATAAAAAAGAATCAGAAAAAATTATAACACAACAGAACAAAATATATTTGTAAACTATCAAACTTAAATGTATAAGACAAGTTTATATGTCATAACATACCCTGCCACCAATTTCCTCTTGAAGCACTTCCTGAATCATCTTCCACTGCTTCATTCTTGTGATGTTAAACAAATAAAAAAATATATATATCAACCAAAGAATTAATAAACCCAAATAATAACATGTTAAGTACTTAAATGAACACTATATAAGGTATAACCTCAGTTTAACAACATCAAGATCATCAGCAAATTCTGGAGAGTTTTATGCGGTTGCGGCCACAAATACAGTTGCATACAATTAATGCGATCGCGAGAATTTTCTAAAAAGTTAATGCTATTGATGCAGCGACAATTGCGGTTGTGGAGACCATCGCAATATGAGATAAGAAAACTTTATCATTCTACACTGCAGAAATGCATCTACTTATTCATGATTTCAGTTCTCTAGAGTTTAGAATTGTGGCTGCGGTTACCAAATACGGTGGCATTATTATTACAATCAATGCGATTGTCGAAAATTCCTAGATAACGCTAATGATGCGGTCATAATTGCAGCTTGGACGTAGCTGCATGCGCCGCAATAGCAATATTGTGGCACCGCCGCACCGCAATATTTATATTGCGAAACTTGTCATCCCTTAATGATGTTTACAAAACACATTGCTTCTAATCTGAAGTTTTTTGCTATGCCCTTGATTCAAATTTATAGAGATATATATTATATCAAACTTTGAAAAGTAGATTTACGAAATGAACTTTCACTTACCAAAGAGCTAAGTCCTGCATTCTGTGTAGTCTGAGGATGATAATATATGTCTTGGCCACCATAGTAGATTGATGAACAAAGGTGACATGGTTGAACCCTTTGATCCTGATACAAGGAACTCATATCCTTGTTTTGTGTGTTCTGAGTTTCACCTGCAATTTTCTTGGAGTTGCCATCTGAATTAAGATCAGGAACAAGGAAAGGATGAGACACAAGAGCAGAAAAAGTAAAAATAAAAAGTTTAAAAAATAAAAATTGAAAAGGAATACTATATCTAAAGCTATATATTAGGCTGTGTTTGGTGAAGTGCATATGATTAGACAAAAACATAGAGACAATTGAGTCAAAGACACAAATATAAAGTCTTTGTAGCATGTTTAGATTAGTTCAAATACAATGGTTTCTATCTCATCCTAATTAATTTTGTATTCCCTCTAATCTAGCTATTCAAAAATACATTATATACAAAAAGGGAAATATGAATAATAGAGAAAACAGTCAAACCAGTCAATGGTCTCATTTGGCAACCTTTTAGACAAAAAAAAAATAACCTTTAAAAAATTAGTTTTTAATGGACTGAGTGATTGTGATCCAAAATCCCTATATTGACTGATTTGTTATTATGCAAATGGCAATACTCATACATAAATTTTGTATCATGTCCCATCACCAAATATCTTCATTCTATATTTCTATTCATTTACTTTTATCATGTGCATTCAACCAAACACAGCCTTAAAAGAATGACTATAATAGACACACAGGACATAATCTCAAGTAATTAAATTAAGTGGGGGTTCATCTTAAATAATAAAATCCACAAATAAATCTTTGTTATGATATTTTCAAATGTAAAAATAATAATAAATTTGACAGGGGAATAGTTGAATCAAGACCACTTTGAAGGGACCAGAAAATTCAGAGGCACAAAGGGCAGTAAGGAAAATTCAGAAAAAAATTAAAAAAATATCACAGTACCAATAGAAAATACACACTATTATGTGATCTTGTCAATATCAAATCTTAAAACATGACAAAAAAAAAAATGATAAAGATATAATAAACATAACAAAGACATTTAAAAACAGAGGATAATTAAGACAGAGTAATCTATACCTTGAGTACCAATTTTGTTTCTCCATGACTCATTGACGATTCTGCCATTGTTCAACTCAGAGCGAAGAGATTCTCTTCCCAAAATCTAAATCAACACACACAAAAAAAAAGAAGAATCTCTCAGAGATGCAATGAACTTTGTTTTGATTAAACCCAACTTTAGAATTCAAAAGAAGAACTTAAAAAAGCTAGCTAGATTTAATTCATCAGACATAGCCATTATAATCACATGATGAAAAATGGCTCATTGTGATCTTTTAGCTCTGTTCTTAAAAATTTAATAGCAAAGTATGAAAAAATGAACATCCGATGCAAAAGTTGAAAACGTTTTAAAGCACATCATCAACTAAACCATCAAATGCAGAGCAAAAACAGAGCAAAAAAAAATTAAATAATAATAAAAGATTGTTGAAATGAGAAAATTTACCTTAGGTGGTGGAGGATTGAATATAGAGGCAAAAATCCCAGAAGAAGAAGTTTGAGACTCTTTGGAACCAAAAAGTTCAGAACTGAATGAAGAAGAAGTACCCTTTTTCTTACTTGATTCCATTCTCTTCCCAAAACTAAGAAACAATCACTAGCTAGTAATAGAATTACCCCTTTTAAAGAATTTAACAAAAGTTAGAGACTTTTTGTTTATATAAATACTATAATGATGATGATGAGAGAACCCCACAAAGATACATCAAACACCGCCTGAGAAAAAGCATCAAAATTAAATGAGGAATAAGAGTTTTTATTTTTATTTTAAGTTTTCTTGGGAACCAAACAGAATTGAGGCTAAGGGGGAAAAGAAAAGGAAAACGTAATGAAAACAGAGAGAACAGAACAAGGCTAAGGGAAAAGGGGAAGAGAGAGGCACGTGAAATGAAACTCTCTTTTCTTCTTCTCACAAATACTCAAGGCAGAAATTAAGACTTGAGAGTTTGTAATATGTGACTTCTGTGTTTGAAATTGTTGCTTGTACCATTTTATAAGGCTGAAAAGATGGTCTCACAAGTATAAAAAAGTTTCAACCTTTTAATTGTTATTATTATTATTAGAGTAATGTTATGTATTGAATAAGTCATTAATAAAAAAAAGTTTGATCGAATAATATAAATATTAGATTATGTCAGTATAAAAATTATCATTGTCTCAATATAAAAGTTTGAGTATAATATTGAATTGAGTTATGACATAAATTAGATTGAGTTACTGTTGTTGAATTGTTAACAGTTGAATTAAGTGGATGATTTAGTTTTAAATTTAATGTATATGAAGTATTTTACTTATTACTCATGGATTTAATTTTCATCAATTTACGGTGTATAACTTTTTTACACAGTCATCCAATCATGTGTTGTCGTATCAACCATAATTGTGTTTTCTCTCTCCAATTACCTGAAAATCATACAAACAAAATAGTTTAATTGGATGATAGTGTAAAATATTTTTACACGGTCGGTGCATCAAAATTAAACTATATTATTATTTTTATGAACTTTATTTTAATGTTATGTGTATGATGATACTATTTAATCATATTTCATTAGGATAAATATCTTATTTTCATACTAAGAGAATTCCTTTGGTATTGTTGCTTATAATTGGAAGTTTGTTAAGTGTTTCACTTAATTAAAATGTTTGATATTTATGATTTATGATTAGATTCAATATGGTATTAATGGCATGAGTATAGGTCAGAAAGAATTGAGTTATTATTTTGAAAATAATTTGATATGAAAGAAAGTAATTATATTAGAGAGTTTAGAATCAACTTAGGATGAATGAATATGGTAAGTATTTAGAGCTCTTGACACTTGACTAGAGAATTCAATATAAGTGTTGTTATTATTAATTAATTTATTAATTTTGTTTAGAGACTTAACCGAAGGAGCAACTGAAAGAAACAGAACAGACTGAAGAGAGAGAGTCCTTGTTGCAGCGTCTTTCTCTCTCTCTCTCTGTTTCTGATTTTCTCAGTTCAACATGTAACAGATTTCGGACACGTGGGTCAGTCATACCTGTGGGACCCAGACACAAATCCCAACTCTTTA
Organism: Aeschynomene evenia; assembly: GCA_013621005.1. Lineage (NCBI taxonomy): Eukaryota > Viridiplantae > Streptophyta > Magnoliopsida > Fabales > Fabaceae > Aeschynomene > Aeschynomene evenia. Next base: position 19,245,797 of record CM024264.1, on the reverse strand, counting down.
CTGCCACGAATACCTACTGGATAATATAACACTTCACTCCAATGTCTATTATATGTGTTCGGGTAATGTTTATTATTATACAATATAAATATATTTTATTAGTATCTAATGTGTTTTATTTGTCTTATATAATGTGTGTTATACATAATAAATATTATATATAACACACATTATATATTATATATATTACACATTAAATACTTGTTAGAAATATTACGTATAATATATAGATGGTACATATTGAATTATAGTTGAATATATAATATTATACATATATTACTAATGTTTAAGTTCGGAGTGGAAGTTTGTTGTACATCAAAAATACATTTATCAAATATTCAACGTATGCTATATAGTAACGTGTGTTATACATAATGTGTTATACTTATAGCACGCATTATGTATGATATACTATTCAATCATTTTAACTTGAGTAAAATATCTATTATTTACGGATATACTATTAAAACTAATGTGTCAATTATATTTTATGAGATCGTTAGATTGACTAATAATAAAACATTCTGGAGAGACAAGTATATAATTGTTACAACTTAAAGAACTTGTGCTATATATAGATTCTAAAAATAGAGAGAAATCTTTCACCATAAAAATAATAATACACAAACAAGATATATGTAGGGTGTGAATGCTGAGAATAGAGTGTGAATAGAAAAGCCAAACCGTTTATTTTGACTTTAACTTTTGCGGGATTGGTTTGTTATGTTTTGGGTTCATTGATTTTAGGCACACAATTTTGGAAAGAAATTGAAGGACTAGAAGAAGTCTAGAGAAATAAAGAGAAGAGATACTACTCCTAAGTCCTAACATACATGAATATAATGGCCTTAGCTTATTATTCTATACTCTTATCCTTCACTTCAATCTTGTCGGACCCAGATTAAAACTGGGTGGGGCTAACTCCTTAATTAGTTCCCTCTGACCTTAAAAAGTTGATATGGATGATAATAATTCATTTTTTGTTTGTTTGGTTGTTGATGCTTTTTTGAGTCATGGATAAGAGGGAAATTGGAATTATATATGGCACTTTGGAGACTGGCAACTTCAGTTTTAAGAAAATCTGATTGATGATGATAAGGACATATATGGAGTCTCTTCACATATCATAAGAGAGACAAATCATGATGATAAGGTTGATTAGCATATAGATTCATTATTCAATTATATATATATATATATAGACGGGAATTGATTTTTAAAAAAAAAAACCTAGCGTGTTGTTAAGTATTTTGTGCCCGTCAAATCATATTTTTAATTTTTATTCTTTTAAATTTTTTTAATGACCATGGGTAAAAGAAACATAAATAATTTAACAGATGATTATAAAGGGAATTTTATTTTTTTGAAAAAGAAAAAATTATCATAAAAGATCTACACGTAGAAAAAGAAAAAAAAAAGTACTTAAAGTGTTTTGAATGAAGAAATTATTATTTTTTAAATTTTTTTATTGTTAGAGACCAAAAGTATTTTGACGAGTTTTGGAAATAACAGTTTATATAATACAGGCTAGGTATTAGAAAGAGTAAATTTTAATTGCTTTTTAATTAATTCTATTTATAACATTACAATTATAATTTTATAAAATAAGTCAAATATAAAAACTGAGATATCCAATTTTAGATCTAATTATATTAAGCCACAGTTTCATCCTTAATTTAGGCATCAAACAAAACGATATGGTGTTTTGAAATTTTAAATGATATTTATTACAATAAAAACAATTTTTTTATGTGCATGAATAATGAAGAGAAACTTGATGTTTTTTTTTTTTTCAAATTTCCTTTTCATGCATGTATCAACTATTCACATGAGATTCATCTATATATATATCAGTCTTAATTTAGGTATAAACAAATCCCTTGAAAAGTTTCACCAAAAGTTAACATCCTTTTGTGTGTAGTGTTATTTTTCTATGGGGTCTTAGCACACATACATGAGCTACAAGATCAGTCCCCAATAATAAAATAATAATATTTGTTGTACACAGGAAACTAGTATATATATACTATACATATGACACACATTATATATTATGTATAACACATACATATTAGATATTAGTTGCATTATGTATTTCTACCGTATAATAAACATTTCTAAAACAATGTTTCTAAAAAGAAGGGAAACACTTACTCCCAAGATCATCCAACAACATCTTCAAACATTACTCATGTTGGGGATCCGATCCTTTGAGACATGAATCCCAAGAGATTTTGTACATACATACATTTGTATTCACAAAAGGAAGAGTCTATTGAAACTTGAAAGCAAGCAATATAATTCAGAGCACAACCAAGAGGCAATGGCTAAATATGGTAAAGTGGGTCAATCACGGCAAAATCTCAAAAATAAAATACAATATAATGAAATGATCCACTAAAAGTAAAATAGATTGAAAAAAATGTAATTTAATTTAAAAAACGGGTAACAATATGAATAATAGGTAGAAGTCAATAAAGAGCTAATTAAGGTCAGTTTAGATAATAAATTTATGATTTTTTTTTAACTTTTTATAAGTTATTGTATAGATGTTTGGATTAATTTTTATGTAGCTTCTAATTTTTTAAAAAGTTATTTTAAGTGTTTCTTGGAGAAGTTAAAATATTTAACTTCTTCAAAAAAGTATTTGCACAACTTTCTAAAAATACCACTACAAACCAAAATAAGCACTTATATTATTTTACTTCAAAACACAATAATTTTTACAAAAGTTACTTATTATTAAAGTCCTTATTAAGGCTGAGTTTGGTAAAGCTTTTTATTGGGGTGCTCCTGCTCTCAAAAAGCTGGAGCTCCTATTTTGCGTTTGGTAAATCAAAAAGTTTGAGTGCTTTTGCTCCTGGCTTTTGAGAGCCGGGGGTGCTCTTGAGAGCCATTAAGAGTAGCTTTTCAAGCCAGCTTTGGCTCTCTGAAAATGAAAATACATAAATGACCCCTCATTTATATAATATCTTTTAATATTATGTCTATTATGGTCATTTAATATCTTGAGAGCCACTTTACACTATTTTACCAAACCTTATAATAATGGTTTATGCTTATTGAGAGCAATTTTTGTATAATTTTACCAAACGGTACTATTATGGCTTTCTAAGAGCAGCTTTTTAAGAGCCCAAGGAGATCAACAGCTTTTCAAGAGACATAACTTTACTAAACTCAGCCTAAGAAGTTTCTTATGTATAAGAACTTAATTAAGCTCTTTATCCCAAAGTGGCACTAAATCTAATCAATGCAATAAAATACACAAATTATTAATAGTATTTAATTCTTGAACATTCCTAAATTATTTCGCAATATAGTGAATTGGCTCCTTGTTAACTCCATTTAATTGTATATGGAGACTTTTCAATATATATATCCCTTTTTATCATCTCTAATAAAAGTCAAATTAAGATTACAATAAGTTGGATATAATTATGGTAAACATTTACTAACAAGACTCTCTCTATATATATAGAACCATAAATCGAATCTCTACTATTCATCAAGATCTCAATGATTATCCTTGAATCATTGAATAAGTGTAACACATATAAAATAACAATTATAAATTATAGAACATTTTTGATATATAACATTATAAAATGCATATCTTTCAAATAAAAAAAGTATTAAAAGAATTTATTCCAAGCTTCTTATAAGTGTATCAAATTAATTAAGCTTTCATTTTAGTTTTTGGTTATAAAAGCATTCATCTTTACTTATTGTATTTAGGACGTAACATTTACAACCAAATCAACCTTGCTTTTCAATTCTTTTCCTTTTTCAAACCAAATCATCCTATTTTCATCCTTCCCTTTTTATATAGGTAAAAAGCAACACTTATTTATTTTAGGATTATGATGTGCTTTCAAATTGAGAATAGAACTTTTTTGCGAGTGACACGCAATGAGGCTCCAAAATGTTCTGGATAATGAGGTTATAATTTATAATAGATAGCAATGCTAGAGGAAAAAAAAAAACAGCCAACATAGCCAACAAATTATGCACAATGTATACAACATAAATTGTACAACGAATATTATATGTTGTGCACATCATATAGCACATGATGTGCACAACATATATAACATGTTGCAAAGAAAAATGATGTTGCAATATGTGATATATGTTGTGCACAATAGATGATATACATTGTGCACTACATATAATATATGTTGTGCATTTTATATTATATATGTTGTGCACAACTTGTTGACTGTTTTGACTGATTTTTTATTGTGTCCGAGAATTTCCCATATAATATATATAGGATCTAATTGCGTTGATTAAAGAATGGACTATGATACGAAAGATTTGGATAAGAAGGAAAATTGTTTAGTCAAAAGAGTGTTATTTTTCCTATATTTAGAGTGAGATGCCCTTTTAGTTTTAAGGAATATCATTAGATATCTCTTAAATATTAGAAGATAATTTTCTTTTGAGTGATATATAAATTAAAGAAATATTATTATATGTATGATAAAAAATTGTAATAATATTTGTATAATATTTATCTGTATTATTAGATTTTAATATGAATCTCATATATATATATATATACCTAAACTCATAAGATTCAATTGTGGATATAAATATTCTATGAGTATTATATATTCTACAATTTTTATTATTATATGTCGGTTATTTTGTATTTTGATATATTATATTTTTAATTAATGCAAAACTTTTTAATTTATTATCCAATTAAAATCATTTATTTATATAATTTTATAAATAATAAATTAGAAATTTAATCATTTTTACTTATTTGACTAGAAATGCTAGAATGATTTATAAAAGAATTTAGTACTGCCAATACATAAAAATTAAATATTATTTTTTAATCTCAATTGGGATAATACAATATATATATATATACACATGTTAGATACTAGTTAGATGTATTTCTATTATACAATAAATATTATTATATATTACAAAAATATCCACTTACATTATAGAATAAATATCCAAATTAATCTCTAAATTATATTTGAGTGTGCCCACTTTAGTCCTTAAACGAATTTTATTAATCTCACAATTTCTAAACTTACATTCTGTTAAACACATCAGTCCTCGTCTCGTCTGTACGTGGAAAGTTAATTTTGCCGACCACCTGTATAAATTCCATATCAATATTGAAAAGTTAAATGAGAGCAAATCAATCCCCAATTTTAAACACTAAAACACAGTCGTTTAATTTCTTGGTTCTTCTCCAACATCTCTTGTCTTCACCTTTTTCGAAACTCTAATCTTAAATCTTAGCACTACTAATATATCACTCATTCATTCATTCATTAAGCAAACCAAAACATACATAACTAATTTGCATTAACACTTCCGGCACATATATAAATACACATTTTTCTTCCCGCATACATTAACACTCTAAATAAATAGCACAATGATATTAACAATTCCAACAAAAACATACATATGTTTCACACATGTTAACATTATACTTAGATCAACTTATTCAAAACATACACCAGTAAAAAAACTTCCAAAACAATACATATGTTTCTTCTTTTCTTGAATGTAAGTGTTGGGATAAACTTGAAACTCCTAGTGTTCATCTCATTACAAGAAATTTGCCATAAAATTTCTTAGGAAGCCTTAACTTTTTATCTTCTATTTTTTCTACTACTTTCATTTAGTCCAAAGAATATTAATTCATCTCAATGCATTATGTTTGTGTTATATTGATAAGTTGATGGATACACATACATTGTGTTATAATAGATTTTTGTTGGTGTAATATAATATTAACAATATAATCTGTTTTTTGGATTTTGGTTTATTAATATTCTAAATAACATAATATGTTTTTCAACTAAAATTTATCATTTTCATTGTAAATAACATTCTTCTATGTAAATGTTATATTCACTAAACTATTTATTTAAAAAAAAAACTACAAAAAAATTAAGTCATCGTACCGATATAAATACTAGTTTACTTAATAGAAGAGAAAGACAAAATTAAAAATAAGAAAGAAAAAATATTTAATATCATCTAAAAATTTTTATTAGTAAACAAATAGAAAAAAGGTAAAATATTAAAAAGGAATACAAAAAATTTTGTCATTCACAAATCTAATAATCAAATATATTTTTGACAAAATAACTCATGAAAGATTGTTTAAGTGTGACAAAATGCACCAATCACGCGTATGACAAAATATCATTTGACTCGAATATCTAACAACTAATAATTCATTTTGCCACACTTAAACAATTTTTTCTGAGTTATTTTATCAAAAATATCTTTAATTGTTTAACTTAATTATCGACGATAAAATATTTCATGTTCATTTTTTTTACTTCACTCTAAAAACATAAAAAATATAAAGTCGACAAATTAAAAAGAAAAATTGGAAAAAATAATATGTAAATAGGTTAATGATGACAAAATAAAGGTGTAGCTAGGTAGTATTGGGATGGAGAAAAAGAAGAAGAGAAAATAAGAAAAGAAGGGTCCACAATCACATAACATTGTGATTGTAGGCGAAGTGGTGGTCGCTGAGGCACTCTATCAGTCTCATTCACCGCTTCACAATCAAAATTCTGGTCGCCGCATCATCTACGTCTCCCTCTCAACTCTCAACCACGGGTATGTTTGGGTAAGCTGAAAAATTAAACTTATTTCAGTAATCGCTTATTTATACAATTGTTTTTTTATATAATCGCTTATTTAAGGATAAATTTATGTTTGAATAATTTAGCTGAAAAAGTAGCTTTAAGTTAATCCGTGATGTTTGGATTATTAAAAAATAATCACTTTTTGTGATAAATTACTAAAGTGAGTATAAAATAATTATATTATATTAATATAAGTTGGGGTAAATTGAGTATTATGCATTTAAAGATTGGAAAACAGCTTTTTCTAAAAGTATAATGCTCAAACTTGAGCTTTAAATTTTTTTCCAAAAAACAGCTTTTTTTCCAAGAAAAAACGGTTTAAATTATTGAGCAAATATCATCCAAACATACTTATTTTTCTCAAACAACTTTTTCAGAAAATTTAAACTGTTTAATGGGTTATCCAAACATGCACTTCTACCCACATGAACTGCCCACCATTATTATTTAGGTTTTTTCTTTTAATCTTTTTTATTTTTTTACTGTATAGTGTATTGTTATTTCGAGAACAAAACTAGTATTACTATTTCATTTCATTTTTAAATTAAATAATAATATATGTATAGTTTTATTGAAATTAATATTTAATTAAAATATACTCTTTTAAAAAATATACATTATTAGTCTTTATGGCTAAACTTTTTAATGGTTTAGAAGTGAAAAGAATTGGTTGATTTCTTGTATTTTTAATAAAGAAGACTATAAAGTTTTTTATTTAATAAATATTTTATAGTTTTATCAAACTTTTAATTGAATTTTTATAGCTTTGAAAGTTTTAATTGAACTTTTGTGTTTTTTAAAAATAATTTCTATACAATAAGAAATTATTTTACACAATTATTCACTTATGTATGTATTACCACATAGCAACCATTCACTATTTACTAAATTATATAAATAAAAAATTTTGATTGGATAATAGTGTAAAATTAATATTTTACATTATTTATATATATCAAAATTGATCTCTTGAAAAAATCTCAATAAAATCTTTAAAATATATTCACCTTTTAAAAAATTTAAACTTAACTAAATTATGGTATTAGAGAAATATAAAATAAGAAAAGTGCTCACACATGGTTAGCATAATGGTTAGAATCAAGAGTCTAAAACACAATCCATATCATGATGAGGTTTTTAGAGATTATATTAAAAAGGCAAATGTTAATGTTAGGAACAGAGTAACGGTATAAATAAATAATACCGTATGTGAGCGGAAGCAAACTCAAAATTTTAAGTGGATAGTAGCAACTACACAAAGCACAATGACACTATTTATTAGTAACTAGGAATAATTCGTTTCTGATGTGGAAGGTCAGGCAGAGCTGCAACCACAGAGCATACTAAGAGATTATCCTAATAAACTAATAAATAGATAAATGAAGAGAGAGTAGACACCAATATTTTAACGTGGAAAAATCCCCTTGTAATCGGGGCAAAAAACCACGGGCCAAACTCCGAAAAGTATCCACTATATTTTAATATAATTACAATATAGTGTATCCACAGTGAGAGTCACTTCTACTACAATGAGTAGTATTGCAGAGACCTAGAGAGTATACCCAAATCCCCAGTGTATCCTCACAACACTCTTGGAATTTACTACACACACTCTCTAATATTTCTCACTACAATAAGAAGCTTACAATGCTTCTTATTATTTCTCTCGATGTGTTTCTTCTGCTTGGTGTTTTGAATGAAGCATCCTTCAAGGCTATTTATAGCCCAAGCTTAAGACCATTGTGTGGTCTACAATTGCTTTCACTTCAGCCATATTTAGTGGATAGGAAAGCAATGCTTGTTGGCTTCATTGTAGCCATATAACGTGGGGTGGTGGCTTTTGATTTTTTTTTATTAGACAATAATGAAACAATTCTTCACCTTGGCTAAAAAAAAATATCTCAGTTTTTCTTCAACCTCTGCAAATATTAACCAAGTTCAAACAATGTTTAAACTTGTCAGTCGGCAATGACTTTGTCATCATATCTGCAGGGTTCTCAGCCGTGGCTATTTTCTGAACTGCAACAGTGCCACTACTGACACTTTCTCTGACAAAATGAAGTCTGACATCTATGTGCTTAGTCCTTTCATGATAAACTGGATTTTTAGCTAAATGAATAGCGCTTTGACTATCACAGTATACGATTGGTACCTGTTGATTCAATCCAAAACTATCCAAAAGACCATGCACCCATATACTCTCTTTGACAGCCTCAGTCAATGCCATATACTCAGCCTCAGTAGTTGACAATGCCACTGTTGATTGCAATGTCACCTTCCAGCTTATAGCACATCCATAGACAGTAAAGATGTAACCTGTCAATGACCTCCTTTTGTCTAGATCACCTGCATAATCAGAATCCACATACCCAACAACTCCTTGATCCTTCTTGCCTTCAAACACCAAACACACATTAGTGGAGCCTCGTAAGTATCGCATGATCCATTTCACAGCATCCCAGTGCACCTTTCCAGGTTTACTCATAAACCTGCTTACCACACTAACAGCATGTGAAATATCTGGTCTAGTGCACACCATGGCATACATGAGACTACCAACTGCACTAGAGTAAGGGATACGAGACATATGCTCCACCTCCTCCTCAGTACTGGGACATTCCTTTGAAGAGAGCTTAAAATGTGCAGCTAAGGGAGTACCAACTGGTTTGGACTGATCCATATTGAAGCGTTGTAGCACCTTCAATATATATTTCTGTTGTGTCAAATATAATCTGCCACGATGCCTCTCCCTACGAATCTCCATTCCAAGAATCTTCCTTGCTGCACCCAAGTCCTTCATTTCGAACTCGTTTCCCAACTGAGTTTTCAACACACTAATTTCAGCTTTGTTTCTAGCTGCAATTAGCATATCATCCACATATAACAACAGATAAATCTTCGAACCATCTGAGAGCTCCTTGGAATAGATGCAATTATCATATTGGTTTCTTTTATATCCAGCACCAATCATAAATGCATCAAACCTTTTGTACCACTGCCTCGGGGACTGCTTCAAGCCGTACAAGGACTTCTTCAACAGGCACACATGGTCCTCTTTATCAGGAACTACGAACCCTTCTGGCTGACTCATGTAGATTTGCTCCTCTAGCTCACCATGTAAAAACGCCGTCTTCACGTCGAGTTGTTCAAGCTCCAAGTCGAACGTACTCACGATGGCTAATAGGATCCTGATAGAGCTATGCTTCACCACAGGAGAGAATACTTCATGGAAGTCAACACCCTCCTTTTGAGTATAGCCCTTTGCTACCAGTCTTGCTTTGAACCTTGGAGGTTCTATGCCAGAGATTCCTTCTTTTCTTTTATAGACCCATTTGCAGCCTACTATTCTTTTCCCCTTTGGAAGTTGCACCAGCTCCCATGTCAGATTTTTCTGAAGAGACTCAATCTCCTCATTCATTGCGATCAGCCATTGCTCTGACTCCTTGCTTTCAATCGCATCGCGGTAGGTATATGGTTCATCACCGCTCGCACCTTCCGCCATAGCCAATGCAAAGTCTATACGATCTTCATCAGATGAGTCGAGCGCACAGGAAACAGAATTCAGATATCTCTGAGGTTTCCGAATTTGTCTCCTCTCTCTGCCGGTAGCAATGCTATATGGTTCTGGTTCTCTGGCTTCTTCACCAGTATCTTGTTGTACTACTTCAGGTTGAGCAGTACCTGAAGTACTTGGCTGAGTTTCTTCTGCTCCTTCTTTTAACTTCCCAATGTCAATCTCCAGCTCCACCTGCTTCTTAGCACCATGATCTGTTTCTGCCTCATCTATGTTAAATTCCACCTTCCGATTTAACATTGTCGCCTCGTCAAAAGTGACATCTTTGCTGATAATGAGTTTAGGTGAATATCCTTTCTCTGTGCACCACAGTCTATAGCCTTTCACCCCCTGTGCATACCCTAGAAATATGCACTTTCTTGCCCTTGCCTCAAGTTTACCATCACTCACATGAGCATATGCAGGACAACCAAATATCTTCAAATCGGAATAGTTTACGGGTCGACCGGACCATACCTCTTGTGGAATCTTCAGATCTATAGCAGTTGATGGAGATCTATTTACCAGGTATACAGCTGTGTTGACTGCCTCAGCCCAAAATGATTTGGGAAGTCCAGCGTTGATTCGCATGCATCTTGCACGCTCCAGAAGTGTTCTGTTCATCCGTTCTGCAACTCCATTTTGCTGTGGTGTCCCTGGTACAGTATGGTGCCTCACTATACCAGCATTTTTGCAGAACTCCACAAATTCTTTGCTGCAAAATTCACCGCCATTGTCTGTTCTCAGTCTCTTGACTGAACGCCCGGTTTGCTTCTCGACCATGGCCTTCCATTGCTTGAATTTGTTGAACACTTCATCTTTTTTCTTCAGGAAATAAATCCAGACTCTTCTGGAATAATCATCAATTAGAGTAAGAAAGTAGCGTGCTCCACTTAAGGAATCAACAGGGGCAGGACCCCAAACATCCGAATGGACGTACTCCAATATCCCCTTGCTATCATGCTTTCCAGAACTAAACTTTACTCGTTTCTGCTTTCCAAATACACAATTTTCACAGAAACCAAGTTTGCAATTCTTCAAACCTTTTAATAGGCCTTTGGCAGCAAGTATGGACATTCCTTTCTCACTCATATGACCAAGCCGCATATGCCACATTCGTGTAGCATCATTATCTTTTTCAGAGGATATAACAGCAGCAGTACCTTCAACTGTGCTTCCTTGTAATAGATAGATCCCGTCCTGCAGTTTTCCTTTCATCATCACCATTGAGCCTTTAGTCACCTTCAAGATACCGCCTTCTCCGGAGAACTTGTACCCTCCAATGTCAAGGGCACTCAAAGAGATCAGGTTTCTCCCCAGTTCTGGGACATGCCATACTCGAATCGCCCTTATAGTACCATCATGAAGTCTGAAACGAACATCTCCTTCACCAATAACAGAAATTCTTCTATTATCACCCAATCTAACTTTTCCTCCCCGCTGTTTATAAAAAGAGAAAGAGTTTTGATTAGGTGTCATGTGGAAGGATGCACCAGAATCCATGATCCACTCGTTTCCGTAGTCCTTACTGTATACTGTTAAGGCTGAGCCAACATCACTATCATCGGAACTTGCAACTATGTTGGCAGAATCCTCTGATTTCTCCTTTCTCGTTGGACAGTTTCTTCTGATATGTCCTGTCTGGTGACAATGAAAGCACTTTATGGTTTTGTGCTTTCGGGACTTGGATCTCCTCTTACTTGAGCTTCCTGATCCTCGTTCTTGACTACGCCCTCTCGTCACGAACAATCCTTCTGCAGAACTATCAGCACCAGGTAAAGATACTAACTTCTGTTGTTCCTTCATCATCAATGCATCTTTGACATTCTCTAATGTGATGTCGGATCTACCATATAATATGGTATCACAGAAATTATCATATGACGGAGGTAATGAAGTCAATAAGATCATGGCTTGATCAACATCATCAACTTTTATTCCAGCTCCTTCAACATCGGATATCATCCGATTGAAGTCGTCTATGTGTTTACTGATTGATTGTTCTCCTGAGTATTTAAAGGTGTACAATCTCTTCCGTTGATACAGCTTATTGGACAAGGTCTTTACAGCATATCTTTTCTCCAAGGCCTTCCATAGAGAATCAGCAGTCTTTTCATCCATAACCTCTCGCAACACATTATCTGCTAGGCTCAGCTGTATGGTACTTCGTGCTTTGCGCATAATCTCATCCTTCTTGTCAGCCTCCATTGATGCTGGCAATTTGTCTTTGCCTTCCAATGCAGTTGCAAGACCTTGTTGGTCTAACAACGCCTCTACTTTAACTTTCCATAATTTAAAGTCGTTGGAACCGTCAAATTTCTCCACTTCAAATTTTGGTGTTGACATCTTGGATCCGGAACCAACCAGGCTCTGATACCACTTGTTAGGAACAGAGTAACGGTATAAATAAATAATACCGTATGTGAGCGGAAGCAAACTCAAAATTTTAAGTGGATAGTAGCAACTACACAAAGCACAATGACACTATTTATTAGTAACTAGGAATAATTCGTTTCTGATGTGGAAGGTCAGGCAGAGCTGCAACCACAGAGCATACTAAGAGATTATCCTAATAAACTAATAAATAGATAAATGAAGAGAGAGTAGACACCAATATTTTAACGTGGAAAAATCCCCTTGTAATCGGGGCAAAAAACCACGGGCCAAACTCCGAAAAGTATCCACTATATTTTAATATAATTACAATATAGTGTATCCACAGTGAGAGTCACTTCTACTACAATGAGTAGTATTGCAGAGACCTAGAGAGTATACCCAAATCCCCAGTGTATCCTCACAACACTCTTGGAATTTACTACACACACTCTCTAATATTTCTCACTACAATAAGAAGCTTACAATGCTTCTTATTATTTCTCTCGATGTGTTTCTTCTGCTTGGTGTTTTGAATGAAGCATCCTTCAAGGCTATTTATAGCCCAAGCTTAAGACCATTGTGTGGTCTACAATTGCTTTCACTTCAGCCATATTTAGTGGATAGGAAAGCAATGCTTGTTGGCTTCATTGTAGCCATATAACGTGGGGTGGTGGCTTTTGATTTTTTTTTATTAGCCAATAATGTAACAGTTAATACATATTTTATTAATTTGGGAGTTAAATGATGACTAAGCTCTCTAATATGAGGAGATTAATGAATTTAAAATGCATGTTTGTGAAAAAGAACATGTAAATTAAAACAAGAAAGATCAAAAGGGAAAAAGATAAGAAAAAAAGATACATATAAATGAAAGAAAAAAGAACCAAATTAAAGTATGACCAATTAATAAGTGTCACCAATATATACAATACACATACAGTTGTATAGCGTAGCACGTCAAGGCATCTATCTATCTATCTATCTATATATATATATGTCTGTCTACATTACATACAAATTAAATAATGCAAAATCAAATTCAAATACAGAAACAAAATTAAAGCAACCATACATATATACGATACAAATCTTTCTCAATACATACCTACTTTTTATCTTTTTCCCTTTTATGTTTATAGTCAAAACTCGAACCAAAAGTGAATGCCACCGTATCTATATAAGGAATTAATATGCAGTTACCTGGTCACAATGATCACCACACTTTTCTTCCTACAAGTTAGAAAGTTGGAAGGTCTTCCGTGTGTTTGGATTATAGTTTGTAAAAGAAAGTTTGTTCGAACTTCATTTTATAGAATTGAGTTTTTTTAAAATTGAGTTAGTGTCAATGTAATTTAAGTTTGGTAACTTTTATGTTAAAATTGATTATAAGAGAATGAATTTTGTTCGGATGATAATAGTCAAAATTAAATTAAATCACTTTCAAATATAAAATTACTAAAATAGATATAAATTTATATGATAAATATATTAAACAATTGTGATAGAAAAAAATATAAAATTGACTAGAACGAGATATATATTATCATTTTATATATATCGTAATTCAAATATGATATAAAAATTATTTATATTTTTGTGCAACTCACCTAATAAAACATAAATATCAAGTATCAACACTTTGGAAATTCCAAAATGAGGATCTTCTTATGCCTAATTAATATGTCAAAATTAGCCTAATTAAGTACATGTGAGTGGTGGGAGAAGAGAATACGTACGTTAATCCATGATTGATTCTCTGTTTCCACACAGAGAAGTCCTTTCCAAATCCACTAACTCAAATAATTATTTAAAACATTAATACAAGATTATGCACATGTAACTAAGATTTCTCAAATTAATAGGAATATTAATAATAAATACATGGCACCAAGAAGTTGAGATAATAACTTAAAATTAGAAAGAAAACATCGATGAATGAAGCATAATAATAGAGTCTCACATATGATCAATCATATGTTCATTGAGTCGTAAGAGTTTCTCTATCTTATTAATATATGATTTTATCATCTTATTCTAAAATTTTAATTAAAATATGCTACCATCACCCACCTTCCAAAAAAATAAAATAGTGATTGATCATTGGAGAAATCATAAAAGTTAAAATTCAACTTAGTATGCTGATATATCCATATCATCATCATGAAGAACTTCATTATTCATAATTCATCAGATGTTATTTTTTGTTTTTCTAAAATATAAAATTAAAAAACATGCATTTTTCATAATGTGCTCCTTCTAACAAATGAAAAATAGACTATGAAAAAAATTATTTTCATAGCAATATGGCTCATTATGCTTATTACTTTAGTCTTAAAAGTAATCATATAATGTTAGAAGGATGATAATGCAAATCAATACTGATCTTGGAGCACTAACAATAATTTTAGTTTATTAACATATAAATTAAAGGCACTACTTAGAAATTATGATTGAAAAATAGGATCGGAATAATAGAAAAAATGATTTAATAATCATTTATATTGATATATTTTGTGTTGAACCAAAAGAATAAGAAGAAATACCTTATTTATAGGCTAATAATAAATCATAGTTAAATCAAAACATAATGAAAATATTAAATTAATATCGACATAAACCAATCAAAGATACTTTGTCATCACTCATCAGTTCAAAACAAGGGGAAAAAACATTTTTATGTTAATTAACATAACTAGTTAATATCCTTGTCATCAAGTATTATCATTAGTATAAATATTCTATTATATGATTATATCAAATTAAATACTTATTAGCTTTCACTATTAATATATGTAAAATTCAATTTTCTTTTTATTTTCTCATAATTTTCTCAAAATGATAATTTTTTTGACTCTTGCGATCTTAACATGATTTTCAACAACATATTTATAGAAATGGATAGAGTTAAATGATATTTTCCAAACTTGTGATTAGAGCAAAATGCGAACTACGTGGCAGAACAATTACCATTGAGTGAAGATGTATATTCATCAATCTTTACTCTAGTTTTACATTTTCAAACTAGCAATAATAAGTTGGAGTTCAAGTTTTCCATTTTAAAAGAGTCATAATTAGACATTATCTAAAGTATTATTTAATTATATATTATGGATTTAATTTTTCATCTATTGATATATTGACAGTGTAAAACTTTTTTACACGTTCATTCAATTATGTACTGTCACGTCAGTCATGATTGTATTTTTTCTCTCTCACTGTCTAAAAAGTCATACAAATAAAATGTTTTAATTGAGCGACAGTGTAAATTAATACCTTTATACTCTCGGCATCAAAATTAACTCATATATTATATCTAAAGTCATAAATTTTTTTTTTTAAATCCAAAGTCATAACTCATAATTAATGCATAATATGGATATGATCATATCTCATGATTAGTCGACCTATATATGAAGACTTTTTACTCTTTCTCTCTTTTTTGTCATAGACAAAGTATCAAGACTTTAAGGTTCTTGTAAATTAATCTCTTTGGAAGTTTTTGGATATAAAAAGGTATAAATTTTACTTTTCATTCATTATTTTTATCCCATTAATTATTTTATAGGAATAATTATATATATTAAGTAGAATTTCAACCTAATTGATATAGGTGTTCAAAATTCGAATCGGACCAATCAAAATCCAAGAAATTGACCAAAATCAACCGGAAAATGAGAAAAAATTTAATAAATGTTTTTATTTTACGATTTTCATTTTAGAAGAACTGATTAGTTCGATTCAAATTTTGGTTGATAAACACAAAATTGAATCGAATAAAACTAAACTGATATAACATTAAATTAGCTTGTTGTCTAGCTTATTTTTGTTTTGTTAACTTAGTTTTAACTCATCATGGGCCTTTCAATATTTTAATTAATAAATATGTACTTAATATAATACTTAAATATTATATTTAATATTAATTAAATATTATATAATATAAGATACAATAATATTTTATACAATACTATATTAAACACTATATTATATTAAAATTTTATCTAATCTTATACTATTGGCACTTATACAATTAGATATAATACTATCAACTTTTATATAATCATATTTATTACTATTATCAACCCTTAAGAATTATTTGTATGATTCTTTCTTGGTGGTTGTTAAAGAACACTTTATCACTATTAGATAAAGTGTGGATCCATTAAAATAAGACTTATATATCATCAAATATTGATAAGTAAATTATTACCAAAAAAATATCAACAAATATTGATAAGTAAATGTTCATCCACAGTACACAAAGATTATAAAAAAAAAAAAAAACTCAAGCTCTAAGCCCAAGGCTTTTAAATTCTTAAGATATTTAACGGCCCAGCCTACAAACTACTTAAGCTCTAAGCCCAAGGCTTTTAAATTCTTTAGCAAGACAAAAAAGGTTAGGGTTTCTTTTTGAAATATTAGAAATCATGATAAAAAAAGGTTTTAACTAAAAACTAAATAAAATAAAATAAAGGTTAAAATATAATTACTATTGTTGAAAGAGTTGGGATCTACTTATTCCAAAAGTAAAAATTGATATACTTATTTAATTTCGTCTCATAACAATATTCTCAATGGATTTAACTAATCTAACCATTTAATTATAAAATTTTACAACATAAATCAATTGTACCAAATTTCTTAAAATTTCAATGGAATTTGACACTTCATCCTCCCATATTATTTTGACGTATAAAATAGTTTTAAATATATATATAAATGTTAAGTAGTAGATTATATATATTTATCAATATCATATTCTTTTAATATATATTTCAAGATAATATCGTATGATTCAACAGTTGGATTGATTTAATTTAGTATTTATAAAAAGTTATAAGATAAAATAAGTGTTGAAATTCAAAGATATGGAGATGGTAAGTGTTAAATATAATTTTTTGTTGTACATCAATTATTTTTTATTAAGTGCCCATAAAGGTTGATTTGAGTGGTACATATTTATTTTCCCCAAGTATGTCTCACATTCGAGTATTGAGAATATAAAAAATTCTCATTAATAGAGTTAGTGCTAGTCCAACCTTAATGTGAATGTTCTATGTTTGAAGAACAAGATTGCTTCCGGTGGAGGATACTTATGGGAACTAAAAAAAAATTAATTGTAATAATCAAAGGAAAGTTTAGGGTTAATGCAAGTTCTTGGACCTCTTATGTGGTAATTAATGAGATTAAAAGCTAGGTTTGAAGAATACTTAAAGTAATAAAGCAATTTGCTACTCTCATGGATCACCAATTATATTTAGGTTCCCTACTCTATCGCTATATAATTAAGGCATAGATAGATCGAGCTGAACAAATTCTGGAAGAAACAAAACTAACCCAACGAAAATCTTGGCATCATTAATTGCATTGCATTTTGTTTTTATTATTTTTCTTAAATTGACTGGGCACATTCTTTAATCCAATAATGATTGTTGTACAATAGAAATTTATCAAACTAGTATCCAATATGTGTTATATACCTATGTAATGCGTGTTATACATAACGTGTTATACATATGACACATATTATATATGGTATATAGCACACGTCGCTAGATATTAACTTAATGTATTTCGGTTGTACAATAAAATTACTTATTGTCAATCTTATGAGAATTGAGAAAAAATATATTTTCTATCACATTTTTAAGTCGTGTGTGAAACTTTGAAATTTTAAATGAAGTAAATTTTGAACAATTCTTGTTTCTGGAATTGTTATTTATTTTCCCTTTCTTATTATCTTTCTCATCATTTTCTCTGATCCAACTAAACAGAAGAAACCCTTTGATTTCTGTCAATCGGTTGAACAGAAATGAATGATTCGATATATGTTAATTGAATTTCACCATATCGAATCATACAAAATTAATAACCACTCGGATAATCATTACTATCGTAATATATAGAATGGTTATTAGAAATTTATCTTATAGTTTTATATATATTATTATTAACCATATGCTCCTGCTAATTCTGAAGATATTAGAATGGTTATTAGAAATTTATCTCAGTCTTCATATTGAAGATATTCACAGATAAGTGACTCCAAAATCAATAATGTTTGTCGTATAATATAAATATGTTCAACTAGTATCTGTTGTGCGTTATATATAATACGAAATGTGTGCTATATGTATAGCACACGTACATATAATACACATTCCGTATTATGTATATCACACGTTTGAAAACTAGTTTAACATATTTCTATTATACGACAAACATTATTGCTCCAATACTACAAACTTAGCTCCAATATTTATATAACTACTTTAGAGTCGCGTCAAAGTTGAATTTTGCAGGAAAAAATGAAGTCATATATCAGTGAGAAATTAATAAAATTATTTACTCGAGTAGGATTCTAAATTACGAGTTAACTCGAGAGTCTGATAAAATTGTCCATAACCACAAAATCACCATTAAGGATCAAACCCCTAAAATAAATGCTAAAGAAAACATCAAATTTGTGGTTCATATAGTGAAGATCTAATTTCTTAATAGACATACATGACTTGTACTAAGAAACTCTGATACAGGTTCCAGAGTTCAGCACAAATATATTCACTAAAACAGAGCACACCCACTTTGGATTTTTCCAATTTCATTTAATATTTCTAATCCAACTTTATTTACACCAAATTAAAAAAAAAGATTAAAACACATTAACTAGCATGTACTGATTTCCAAGGGGAACACTTGAGATTAGAGCAAGAATCTGTCCATGTGTCTCTACAAGCACCATCAATTCCATCACAACACTTACAAACAACTCCAAGTGTTGCTAAAATCTTAGAATACCCTGCAATAATAAAACCAATTAATTTACATACAAAATCAGCAATTTAATTATACTACAAATCATATATAAGAACTAATTAAAAACAGATGAACTTGTAATTAAGGTAGGGACAGAGAGTAATTAATTAACCTTGATGAGATACTAAAGAGAGTGTTCTTCCTTCTGCACCTGAAGGTTTTCCTCCAATTGAAACAATCAATGATATTATTACTAATAGCAACATCACAGGTGGTTTGTTCATACCCATATCATATAATTTTTTTTTTTTTTTTTTGTGATGAGCTTCTTATGTTCTTCAAAACATCTGAAGTTGATTTTTTGAGAGCTTTTGAAGGCTTAATAAAGAAAACCCCAAGATGGGTGTTGCAAGAATTAAGTATCATTGAGGCCATATGATTGTAACATTATTTTATTAGCAAAATGAAATAGACTAGTATAACAATTGATGGTGACATGCCTAATTGTGTTTTGGCATTTTTCTATAATAATATGTTTATCTAGAAGAAAAGGGTAGTGGGCATATTCTTTAGATTTTTATTTTGGAGTATATGTATACTATAAATTAGTCATTATCAGTTATCACGTAATATTTTAAATTTTCAAAACCATGAATTCAACTGTTTAAATGTTGGATTAATATATAATATTAAAAGTTTAGTTATGTTATTATATATAAATGATGATTTTACAAATAAAAAAAGATATTTCTCTTACTTGATATCTATAAATATAAGTATACTTAATAATTATGATTTGATATAAGTTTAATAAATTTAAAAGATTCAAAATAGTGAGATCTATAACTCATTTTCAATCACAAATAATTAAAAAGTATATTAGTACTAATTAAATAAAAAATACAATAGTTAAATATATAATTAAATTTTAATCAAAACAATTAAAATATTATATATTATATATTATGAATAATATATAATATATGATATGCATATTATATAATATAAAGTGTGTATAATAAATTAGTTGTTTAGACTAATTATTTATTAATCATTAATATTATTTTGAAAAACAATATTATATTATAATTTTATTGTTTAGCATTTGGATGGAGGGATAGGGTTAGGGTGGGGGTGGGGCTTCTGGAAGAGAGACACGGATCTTGCCACACGTTTCCAACTCCATTACGTCTCTCTGTAATGTATTGTCGACTGAGAAGTTGGATGCTACCTTCCTAATCATACAATTAATATTTATCGTACAATAAAAATATATTTAACTAGTATTTAATAATGTGTATTATATATAATATGAAATATATAACATATATATAGTACATATTTCATATTATATATAACACACATTAGATACTAGTTGAATATATTTATGTTGTACTTCCATCATTATTACTTTCTTTCGTCTTTAAATTAATTAATTGTGAGTGGGGCCTCCTTTCTTTAGTTAAAGAAACATACAAAACCTATAGCACCAACGAAATACTGTATGTTCATATTTCATCACTATTCTTGGATTTTTCTTCTATGTGAATTAAACATATATCTATCAAATTAAAGGGTGTAAGTGGGGGACAATTATCAAATCTAAAGATAAAAAATGTGGATATCCAAATATCTAAATAATAGTGTGAATGTTTCAATAAAATATTCATTTTATTACTATTAAATACGATAATCTCTACTAATTTTATTTCGAGCATCGCTAGAGGTACAATAAAAATCCAGTCAAAACAGTCAACAAATAGGAATTTAGGCCACAATCACCCAATCCATTAAAAATATACTCATAATTAAAATGCTATTTAGGCCCTAAAATATTAAATAAACTTTATTGATTGTTTTGGCTGAAAAAATGTTGTTCCCCAAACATTTATATTTCATTTCTATCATTAATGATCATAAAATAATGTACACTGACCGTTTTCTTTTATCTTAAAATTAACATAACTCCAACTCTTAAATATATTTAGGGTGATATTCATATTGATGATGAAAATAAGGTTGTGTTTAATGTATAAAATTACCTTTAATACCATATTCTTTACTTTCATACCAAACACATTTTAAGGCTTATTTTATTATTCTCTACAAAATTTCTTTATTTAAAAATAAAATTTAATTAATTCACATATCACTATCTCATTAGAGTTCCAATTAGGTTTATATTTATAAAAAGTTAAATTTAAAAGAATATTTTTGAACTATTAAAAAAAATATAGACTTAATAAAATATTTCAAGAATATTCCGATACATATGACTACTGTAAATAGTAACTACATTCTGATACTACCGAATATATATATATATATATATATATAATATATATATATATATATATATATATATATATATATTTTAAAATATATAGGAATTTAATTAAAAAAATTAAACTATAGAGACACATTTAAAAGTTTGATTAAACTATAAGGATCTACAAATTAATTAAACATATATTCCCTGTTTTGGAGGGTATTTGCAGAAGAAATGAAGAATGTGTCCTATATAAACATAAGAGAACTTAAATAAATATAATTTTAAATTTAAATATCAAATAATATATAAAATACAAACATAAAAATAGTTTATTTAAAATAAAATAATGAAATATTTAAAAGATAAAAATTAGTATTTTTATTAATATAACAAAAAAAGTATCCTATTACAATTCTTTTGTTAATAACAAAAGTCTACTGAATACTACCCTCATAATAGGTCAGCTAACAAGGGAAAAGTATTAGATGCTTTAATTTTGGTGTATGTCAAGTTCTGCTATTGTAGAGAACTTGCTCTCTCCATTTTTTACTTTTTCTAACTTCACTTTAAATTTCCAACCACCCTTGTTTTGTTCAATTCCATTAGGCATATGCACTTTAACTGCAATTCAGTGACAATTTCTTTGTGATGAAAAAGTATTGAAGAAAATACAATGGATTTAACTTTTATTCATTGAGTGTACAAATTTTTACATGATTATATTATTCAATCATGTACTATCACGTCAATTATAATTATATTTTTTTATTACTTAAAAGGTCATACAAATAGAATATTTTAATTAAATGATAGTATAAAATATCTACACTATCAATACATCAAAATTAAATTCAAAAACAAATTGGCAAACTTCGAGAAATTAAAAAAAATCTATGCGCTGCTGCTGACAGTGTCAAAACATTAACTAATACAAAAAAAATATGTAGCCGCCAAAATATTGAAAATGTTGGCTATGTAGTTATCTTTTATTGATTTCATAAATACTTTATTCATAATTAATAAATTGTTGATCATATTTAAATGAAGTTATGTTATTTATATATTTTTTATTTAAGCTAAAATTTACTTTTGTTTTGTTTCTACATGTATAGGTGATTCTTGCTGTAACGGTACTAACCTTTTAGAATAATATAAAAATAATTATTTATCTTATTTTGATTAATTTTATTAGAATACAAAGCATACATAATAAAATTCTTGTCTTAAAACATAAAATTTTGTCATGTCCCATATCCTTTAACATTTCTGTCATTGTACACTTCATCAAAGGTACCTAATATAAAAATATGCATTCAAAATTCAATCAATCCAACCAATTATTTAAATTTTATATAATATAAACTGCAATAATTACACTGGATGCATACCAAAATTAGATTGTTAGCTAGATTAACTAATTTTTTTATTGTACATTGAATTATTGAACAAAAATTCTTTATACACAATAAAAAATCAACAAAAGTAATCAACAGATTATGCATAATATATAATATACATATTATGTATACTACATATTATAGACACCATATATAACATATTATGCACATCATATATCACATGTTGTAACATTATTTTTCTTTACAATATATGTTGTATGATATGCACAATATATAATATATAATATGTATAATATATAATATATATTGTGCACATTATATAATACATATTGTTCATAATATATTGACTGTTTTTTCATTATACGTATAACAATCATCAAGATTGAAATACATAATAATAATAATAATAATAATAATAATAATAATAATAATAATATTGGTACACATTACATTACAGCAGCAAAATACATGAGTGTTACAACCACTCAACCTATAATTTATATATCAGATAAACATGCATAGCTAGTCTAACTACTTCAACTAAACAGTTCCCTTTAATTTACATGGAAATTTTCTCACAGTTATATAAAATCAGAATCTCTCCGAAAATGTTCCAAATCTGGATGAACGTCATTTCCTGGCCTCGGATTTCTCCTGAAAGATGATAAAAAAACAATATCTTCATTCAATGTCATATTTAACTATTGTGATTTGTGAATACCAGCTTTTATTAAAAAGCATGACTTTTTGACCTTAGGAAAAAGAAAAAATAATCCCAAAAAAAGAACTTTCCATCAATAAATAAATGCAAGGAAATTGAGAGGAGAAATGATGGATTTTTTTTTTTTATCTAAGTTGATGTCAAAAATTGCTTTAGGACTAATTTGATATATTTCAGGTGTCTTTTGAGAGTCAATTTGGCCATTTTGACTCTTCATTTGGTAACAACAATAACTCTTTTTTTCAACCAAGTGTTGTCCAATCTTCAGTGAGAACAATGAGAAAAATGACAAAAGCCAAAAAGCCAAGAGAAAAATAACAAAAGCCAACAAGCCATGATCGGAAACCACATCTAAATTTTTTATAAGGAAAAGAAAACCTAAATTCTAAACCATAGCTGCAGGTTGAATATTGAAATCAGTCCAAATATTTGTCCTAAAGGGGAATAACTTATGTTTTCTTTTAGCTTAATTTTCCCACCTGGGTGTGTTTGGTTTACAGGGTAAAAAGTAAGGATAAAAGTTGCACATAAAGCTCATTTCGGCAAATTTTGCCTGTGATTTTACCCTCCAACCAAACAGGTCTTAATGTTAATCCTAGATCAACTCACCCATGTTTCACTTACAAGTTACAACATATCATGATAAGAAATCATAGGTGTATTCCTCAAGGACAAACAGAATTATTAAAAAAAATTGATGGCAAAACAGCTGCAATGACATAATTTATAACTAACTCCTTCCACCTTACCTCTGAAACCTGTTGGGTTCAAAGCCCGGAATGTTAGGTGGACCATATGGATCAAATCGAGCACCCGGAGGAACGCCAGGAGGGACACCCCTATTAAGATCAACACAGCCACAGGTATAAGCTCAAAATTAAGAAACATACATCAGTAGAAAAGCAACAGACAAAGGAAGAGATCTAGAAAGCTTACGGTTGTCCTCCATGGAAAGGAGGTTCTCCACCAAACCAACGAGGGTCATTAGGCCCTGCTTCCAAGTCAAGAACTCGGCATAAATATATTGAATCAGGAAAAACATGTGCTTTATTTCTAACAAAGTGAGAGTTTGTTTTCGTGTAAAACTGACATAAAATGCTTTTATGGAAAATAATATTTTTAGTTAAAACTCAAAAGAATTACTTTGGTATTGTTTGTTTTCAATGATTCTGAGGTCAGAGTCAAGGGAGTCATGGAGTCAAAGTCACAGTGATTCCAAAATTGACTCTGAATATACCCTCACATATTTGAGTCTCCCTTCCAACACACAGTGACTCCCTTCTAACACACAGACACAGTGATTCCAAAATTAGAGTGAACAAAAAAATGACAATTTTGTTCATTGAGGTACTATGACTCTGTTCCAATCTACATTGTGACTTTCGCACCAAACACTTGACAGAGTCATTTTCTCACTGATTCCTTGACTCTGACTCCAGAGTCAGAAAAATCAAACGCAGTTTATGTCAAAAAAGTTGAAACAGAGGCACCATAAAATCGGAACTTGTTCATATATACCTATAAGCATGCTGCCACCAGGGCCGTAGTCACCCCTGAAATCCAGCAAGGAAGTTCCAATGTAAAAAAGAATTGTTAAACAAGGAGTAAACAAATGTGACAAAAACAGAGAAATTAATATAGGAGGAAAAAAAAATGTACCGTGTAGGATACACTCCAGCAGGAGGCCCAGGAAAAAGATCACTACCACCAACGGGATTAACTGGAGGAAATATAATTCTACATAAAAAAACGCAAAATATTTAAACTAATTGGTTTATGCAAAACAGTGCCAGGAAATTGAATATAGGGAAGATAGAAAAGAAGGCTCATAAAGACACTATAGCTTGCAGGCAACTGAGTGAAATAACTGCTCTATAAAAATACCGAGTAAAAGGAGCATATGAAATGGTGTTGATAAAGACTACGCATGCTCAGAAAAAAATAGGGATAATCAGAATTTTAACTTATGGCTTTTTGTTAGGAAGAAATCGTGGAATTGGCCATTTTCCTAAGACTACGGTTTTATCAGCTGAAAAACAAGGATGACGAACACAGTTACTCAAAATTCACAGGTCACAGGGAAATTCTAAGATAAGTATGATATCTTGGTTAATACGATTAAAATCCGTTGATTTAATTGGAAATCGTTGGTAATTATATAAGAATGTGCATTGCAGAATTGCTAATCAGTCCATCAAGCAGCATCAAAGTGCGTTTAACGAACTTCATTGAAACTAAAAACCAAAAGGCAAACCCTTACCCTGATGGATGAACTGGAGGGCCCCCATGCCCATCAAATCCAATGGCAGGCTCATGTATCTCTTGCCTTGCTTCACTTGATCCTGAGCTGTAATATATAATGAAATCACATTCTGAATAAGATTCCAGGTGAAAAATTTATGGTCCAAAACCTTCATATACAGGCAATGAAATACATATTGGATACCATACACATTAAACTACATAAAAGAAGCACAGAAATGAAAATGTCTCAATAGTCAATACATGTACAAATACGTTAACATCGCCATACTGCATTGGAAAAAGACCATCAAGGCACAAAATCTGAAAATCCACAAGTACCTTCGAGGATTACTTGACATGCTGGAATTGGAGGAACCATCTAACTTAGACAGGATATCCTCATTAAGTCTCTTCACCAGCTTCTCCAAATTCTTGAACTTTTCAGAGTAATTACTGCTCCCACTCTCTATAGCATAGTCCCCAACGCTGCACCCAGAAAACAGAAGCCCCATTTTCTTAGTAAGCACAATTCAGCACATGAAAAAAAACGAATACCAATGGTGAAAGTTCAAATGTCACAACAAAGAGCATCTAAAATGGAGAAGTCTTCAATTCGACCCAAAAGAAGCCAGTATAACCTTAATTCTACCGATAAAAAGGCAGCATAACCTTGATACTGGAAAATACAACATTTTTGTTACTCGACCAACCATCAGGAGAAGGAAATACAACAGGTACACTAATCAATTAAATTAATGAAGTAGCAATAAATGCAAAAACAGCCAATTGGAAAGCAACAATCATGTTTCTAATCCTCCAATTTATCAACAAAAGAACTATACCATTTGATCTCAAACCCCTCGATCCCGTTCCATTATCGACAAAAAAATTTGTAATAAAAAAACGCATTTAGGAGGTTTGAACACAACCTATCAAAAGGAAGACTTACCCTATCTCAAGGTGCGCAGGGTCAGAAGACCCTTCCTTCAAAGCATTAACGAGTAACTTATCATTGATAACAAGGCACTTCACCAGCACCTTGTTAGAGCCCTTTTCAGGGTTCAAGTAAACAAAAGCGTACTCTTGGTCCAGTTGGTTCCAGTTCTCTACAGACACTTCCTCTGCACACACCCAGCAACCACATATTGACACTAAGTGCTCAAATTGATCATAGAAACCATAAGCTTCCAACATCAAATTTGGGTCCTTAAAAAATGCTTACCATTAACTTAGTCCTTCTTAATATAACAAAATACATATTGCATATCAAAACACTAATACAAAACACTTTATCAGTTTATCCTAAAATGGCATTAAATATATTTTCATATATATGAAATTTAATTTTGATACATTTCATCAGGAGTTTAATTTCTACACATTGAGTTTTACACTCTCATCTGATCATACATCACCATATCGGCCATTATATAATTGGCTCACTCACATGCTATTGCTCACAACCAAGGTTATCATACTCGAGAGTGTACATAGAGCTTTCACAAGTTTAGGTATACTTGAATCATAAAGTCAAACTCGTAAGCTTGTAAGAGTTTACTTGTAAACTTGTTGACTCGATTAGGATTCTAAATTTATGAGTTAACTTTGAGAGTTTAATAACCTTGTTCACAGCTACTATTAAATCATCACAAAAGTTTGATTTTCAGAATAACTAGCTCAAAATTCACACTACATGATTGGTTTTGCTTCACAGTGAAAACGCTTCATTAAAATTATCTCCAGCACCAATTCTAAATATTGATTGATCAAATTGATATTCAAACTACCCAAAGCACTAATTTCCAGCAATTTTTTAAGGAGTAATTTGAGTATTCATTCAGAATAAATAAATAAAACTAAATTTAATTACAAAAAACAGAGAGAGATCAAAAGAAGAAGAAGAAGAAGGGGTAGAAATGTAATTGTACCTGTGGAGGGGTTTGATAGAGCGGTGTCAGAGAGAGCTTGGGGGCCAGTAGCAGTGAGGACGTAACCGGAGGCGAGGAAGGTTGCGTGAACGACAAACGCCACTTTGTCGTTGTCGTTTCGGAAGGTTGGTCTCGTTGCCCTTATCACTGCCATCGCCGATTTCTCGTTCGCCATCGTCGTCGTCGTTTTCTGTTTCTAAGTTAGGAACACTCTGCGTTTTGGGGGAAGAAATTTGAGTCTTGACTCTTGAGAACAATCGAGCAAAGTGCTTCGCGGGTTTTAGAGCTTTCGGTGAACTAAGGATCATAATCAACATTAAATCTTGGCCGTTAAAATTATAATAAGCCATTAAGATTGAAATTTTTTTGAAGGCTTACATATTTTGGTATTTCTTCAAATAAATATATGTCATTTTTGTTTTCAAAATATATACCATGGTATTTCGATTCGAAGTTTAACTGTGATGTACTGACGGTTATAAAAATATTTGATACTGTTAATTTTTTATATAATTATATAATATTACGTTAGCAAATGTGATTACTTTTTATATTTACTGTCTAAAAAAATCATGAAAATATAATTAGATAATATTATAAAATTGTTTACTATATTATAATTAGATTTGACCCCCCTACATTTTCATTAGGTTTTTAATTCTCCTTATTTTTTTCTAAAATTATATTTTTGATCCTTAGTTTAAGTTGTAATAGTTAAAGGATCCAATATTTTTCTTTAATTCACAGTTTAATGATTTACAATTTCAATGACCAGAGAATAACTTTTAAAATTTCAGGACTAAAATAACTTACACTTACAATTTAATAAAACAAAATTACTTACACGGATTAAAATGAAAAAAAAAAAATTGGCATAATTTGAATTACCTAGAGATAGGCTATATCCCACATCAATTAATCAAATGAACTCTTCAAATATTCATAAACAATTCACTAGTTTCCTTTACACTATGTTTGTATATAATACAAAGAAATCAAGATAGAAGAAGAAGAAAAAAAGAATATTTTTTTTTCCAAAAAAAATAAAAATTAAGCTTCTTCTAAGAACTAGACATTACTCTCTGTTTTTTGCCTTCTAGTGGCTCTAATATAACAAAAAACTGAGACCAAAAAAGTGGTTGCAAGCCCTCCAAGGATTACTCCTCCACCAGCAATGGACTTATCAAATGATTTGTGATGTTGCTTCAAAAAATGGGTCCCATCTTGTGAACCACCAAAGACTACATCAGAATGTGGCTCAACAAAATTTCTCTGATATGATTGGTTAGGACTTGGAGATTCAGATTTGATGATGAGATAATGCTTTTGTTGGTGCTTACCAAGTTTTCTTCCAATTGAAGATGATTCTAATGTGTATTTTGGACTTTGAATTGGAGGATTTGAGTTTGAAGGTGGTTCTGAAAATGATTGGTCTTTGATTTGGGGTTTTTCTGATGAATTTATGGCTAGACCCAGAAAAGAATTTGATAAGAAAATAGACAAGAAAAGGAAAAGAAACTTAGCCATTTCAATTTCTTTGGAGTTCTGTTTTTTGAGTTTTGTGATTCTGAAGATGATGTGTTTGATTTGAAGCTATGAGGGAATTTGATAGGTTGATGATTTGGTTTATAAGGTTGTAGCATTTATATAGAGAGGACTCTGCAACTGCAGTAATGCTTGTTATAGAACAGAGATATATCCAACTAGTATCTAACGTTTATTAGATGTCATGTGTAATATTTTTATTACGTATAACACCCATTACATATAACACATAACACACGTTGGATACTAATGAGATGTATTTATGTTGTAAAACAAATATTTTACCTTGCAAGCGTGTGGTTTTAATTGGATGAAATTTCCTAATGTTGGATTCTGACAAAGGATTTAAATTTATATTATTATTCAATTTTTTGTTATTATTGTTGTTGTCTGTAAGATAGGAGAAATTAATTTGAGGTACATGTGGAGGGAACTATAGAATATTGGAAATACAACTAAGGAACAACCCAAAGGGAACAAGGTTGTTGTGATGTTTGCATGCTAGAGTTGTGTGATACGATTGGATTCCATTATAAAAATCAGTGTCACTGGTTCCTATGAAATAGTACTATTATTATTGAAATGCTTCAAGTAATTAAGGGAAGATGAATAGAAGCTGCTTAATTTAGAATCAAGGATGCTATTTAGTAGTTGTTTCAGCCTCAAATATAATACAATGGAATAATGTATTATCAAGACAAGAGTTCGTATGCTTATGAGGAGTGATCTACTATTTTTTGCTCAAGAACTCCAAACCTTTGTTGTATGTTGAGAACCAAAGTGTCCGACCCAATATGCTCATTCAGGAAAAAACGACCCCCCGACCTTGACCCCTCCTTCCTTTCTGACCCTAGCCTCGAGCCTCACTCATCAGCCCTCTCTCTCTCTTACATTTCCATATTCGAATATCCTTCTATCATATTCTCCCTCAGGCCAGTACCCCGAAAAAGAAAGATACGGAGGTCATATCCTAAGATTTGAGCTTTAGGTCTGTAACCATTATTTGCTTTAATTGGCTAATACAGAATGACACTCTTCCTATGTGGTTTGGATATCTTAGAACTAAGTCCCACTACCTGTTACACATTTCGTCACTTTTGGACTCCTACTCACTTGCCTTTCCTCCCTCTTTCACGTACCCCTCACTCTCAGTTCCCTTTGGGCCATAGGTCCTGGACAATGTGTGATGAGCATATGGGTTGCCTCTTGCAGAGGTGGAGACACTTTGAAAAGTCTACCATATCACAAAGACCTTTAGTTCCCTGATAAAGAGATCTTGGACCTGGACTAAGATGGACTATTTTCCTTTAAGCCTTCCTCAAGCATCTCGGCCAAATCTCTCGCTACCATGTTTCCTGGACCCAGCCCACTTTGCTTCCTCAAATACGAGTAAAGAAATGTATTGCTCCAACAGTAGTGTTACGTGATATGATTTTCCATAATCATAGCTTAAGTATGTTAAAATGGTTATTCATAGATAATTTCAATTTTAGGAAAGTTGTTAGCCATATTTTAAAATTCTAAATATGGCTAACAACTTTCTTAAGATTTGAAATTCTAAATATGGCCAACAATTTTCTTAAGATTGAGATTATCTATGAATAACTATTTTAACAAACTTAAGCTATGATTATGGAAAATCATATCAGGTAACAAATAGAAATGTTAAGTTGTATTGAAAAATTAGTCCTTTTGTTTCCCCAACATGTGAAAGTAGAAACATCCACATAATACAATTGTACATTAGCATGTACTAAAATTCATTTCATTCATGCATATAGGTTTAATTTTAGTGAAGAAATACATTTCTTTGGTAGTGTTTGTTTTCAGTAATTCTGGAGTTTGAGTCAAGGGAGTCATAGAGTCGGTGTCACAGAAGTCAGAGTTACAGCAACTCTAAAATTGACTCCGAACATATCCTCACATTACATTACGTCCAATTAATATTTAATGTATATTATACATAATACGTAATGTGTTCCATATATATATTACACAAATGTATAATATACATTACATGTTATAAATAACACACGTTTAATACTAGTTAGACGTATTTCTGTTGTAAAATTTACTGTTATGAAGATATGTTGCGTTAAATAATAGGCATAGGAACATTGGATCATTGTCATTAACATGTCTTGTCATATTTGCAGGGGAAATGGACGTAAATTGCTAGTCAAATTTGAAAGACACACTGTTTCGATTAAACAATATCTTGCCATATTCCACATTCATGTTGTTGGTGCTGAGAAAACCACGACATTGTTTTTATTATTCGTCTCTTGTTAAATTTAATTCTCAAGTCAATAAACTATACTAATGAATACTAAGTCTTTGCAAAATAGTTGATGCATTGCCTTGTTCTCTCTAGAAAAATGATTTTTGTCATTTAGTTGTGTATCTAGTTCATAACAAGCATAGAATAATTATGTATTTGCTTTTTCAAATCAATCCAAAGACAACATAAACAACACTATTAGAAACAAAATTGTCCCCAATACAAAGGCAAGAAAGGGTACATATAGGTTGCATTTGTATTTTTTTAACTCTCGAGTCAGACTAAAGTAGTTAATGAAAAATTGACTCTGTCAACTGTTTAGTACGAGAGTCATTATGCATATGGAAACAGAGTCACAATGACTCAGCTCAGTGAATAAAATTGTCAATTTTTTGTTCACTCTAATTTTGGAGTCAATGTTATTGGAAGATAATCATTGTATGCTAGAAGGAAGACATAAATATGAGAGAGTGTGTTCGGATCAGAGTTAATTTTAAAGTCATTGTGACTCTGACTGCTGTGACACTGACTTCGTGACTCCCTTAACTCTGACCTTAGAATCATTAAAAATAAAGCACTACCATACTGATGGATTGAAGATGGAAAGTAATTTGTTTTTGTGTGAATATAAAATCAAGATATCCATAGTGGAAATTAGTAATTAATTCAAGAATGGATACAACACTTTATCAAATATTTAAGAAATTTAGCTAGTTAATTATTATCAACTATTGGAAGATGGAAGATATGACTATAGTAGCATTAGTAGGTGATAATCAATATATATATGTAGCTAGAGAAATTCTTAATTAAAACATAAAAATTATTAGTATTGAATCAAGTGCACTATATATGTAATCAATCCTTAAAGAAAACTTGTTGTCTACCTATTGCCTACTAATTATGAGCCATACCATACACACCTACACTCATCCATCAATGGAACAATAATAGGGCTTGTTTGTGATTCTGGAATATATGCATGTCTGCAGATACACACCATAGCTA
This sequence comes from Aeschynomene evenia, assembly GCA_013621005.1. NCBI lineage: Eukaryota > Viridiplantae > Streptophyta > Magnoliopsida > Fabales > Fabaceae > Aeschynomene > Aeschynomene evenia. The sequence goes on along the minus strand of CM024264.1, from coordinate 19,213,111 downwards.
CAAGTCTACATGCACATGACATATTTTTGAACCAAGGGACCATTAATGACATTCTAGACTCTAGCTTGTATACCTATTCATGTCCTGAAAATCAGAGACATAATGTAGGGTCCCAAAATCTTTTTAAAATAGAAGCTTCCACCATTAGTTTAAATTGAGTATTGCTACGGACACAACAAAAAACCAGTCAAAACAGCTAACAATAGAAAATTGAGTCTAAATTACTCAACCCATTAAAAAAATACACATGGTTAATAATGTTATTTGGGCTAAAAGTATTAAAATGGACTTTATTGACTATTTTGGCTGAAAATTTGTTGTTCCCCAAACATTTATATAGTTTAAATTTTATTTTTAAGTGAACCTGAGATAACTATGATAATCGAAAATAGTTACTAATCTCTTCAAGACATAGAGTTAATAGATGTGAATTTTATCTTTAGTTGTGATTTTTTTCCATACATGATGATGTCAAAAAATATAATCTAACTAAATATTTAAAAATTTTAATTAACTATTAATTGTGTTAGGTCTCATCATTTGTTTAAATTTTATTTAATTGATTAACATAACATCGATGATCATGAAATAACAGGTGTTTTTTGCAATTTGTTATGCCTCGGTACCCGTAGCCCCACCAAAGAGGGTTCCGATTATTGATTATTAGTTTTATGTCAGGTGGTGTGTGTGCATCATGTGTTTTTAAATTGATGAATTTGGTTACACCATATTTTATAATATTTAAAATTTAAAAAATTCAAGTATATTTAAAAATATTATTCTTAATACTCATTATTTTTCTTTTTAATTATTCATTATATTTATTTTTTTTTATATTAATTAAGAATATAATTGAAAAAAAATTAATAGTTAACAACTGCCTAAAATTTCTAAACGGACAAATAAAAAACATACATTTCTAAATTGGACCAATAAAAAAACGAAGTGAGTAACTAATTAAGGGTAATGCTATTTTAACACTTGAAATTGTATGTTTATGAGATATTTACTACTAAAATCAATTGTAGATAAAAATGAGAGATTAGATATCAATATGCATGTTATACGATATTTTGGAGGTACAAATATATAGTACTTTTTATTAATTAATCATAATTATTGTTAAAAGAGGAACAAAATTACAATAATATACAACATAAATACGTTTAACTAGTATTCAATGTTACTAACATAATATAAAATGTGTACTATATATGACTATGTACATATAATATATATTTTGTATTATATATATATAGTACATATTAAATACTCCCTCCGTCCATCAATAAATGACGTTTTAGACTTTTTACGATTATTAAGAATGTAATTAAAGCACACAACTTCATATGTAAAAATGATATATAATGACTAAATTGTCCTTTTAGTTTTTTGTGTAATAATTATTATAAGAGATATGAGAGAGAATGCATGTGAGGATAAAATTGAAAAAAGAATAATAAATGCTTTCTTAAAATTCTAAAATGATAAATAATATTGAACAAAAGAATTTTCTAGAAAGACAATTATTTATATATAGAGAAAGTACTAATTAGAAATATTTATATTTTGCGACCAGATTGACAAAATTATTGTGTATTACAAGAAGCCAGCTCATGTATGAGTGAGGTCAAATGTTAGGGGAGAAAGAGTGTGTAGTGTGTAGTATCATTCCCACGTGCAATGAGGTAAGAGAAACTGAAAGTGTGTCCTTTGAGAGTTTCCTACAAAATGGCTGTGCCATCCTTTGACAGTTCCTAGTTGAGGAACCATTAATATATACTCCCTTCGTTTTTTTTTTTAATTGTCCAATTTTAAATGTGTGCGATTATTTAGAAAATAATTGGTGTTGTATAAAATTAACAAAATGTACACCTACTTTACTAAATTACCCTTTATTACTTTACTTGGTAAAAGAGTAAAAGAGATTAGTGAGTAGTATTAAATAGGGGTAAAAGAGAAAGAAAATAATAAATTTTGTCTCAAAATTTAAAATGAACAATTAAAAAAAACACACGCATCTCTAAATTGGACAATTAAAAAAAACGGAGGAAATAATACATAAGAAACAATATAGATCTATGGACTTGTCTTGCTGGATGCCTAGGTTACATATCTTGGAAGGTTCTGATACAATCAATTTATTTCCCAATTAATCTTCATTTTAGTTTCTCACTTCATATACGCGTGAATTATTTTAATTTCTAAGTTTTGAAATGAGTAAAATTGATTAATGACATTACAAAATATGGATGTTCAACACACTAACATTTAATTTTTATCAATTAAATAATGCGTGTAATGTTCAATGATACACTGATCAACTTATATTTATTTATGTACTAAATTAAATGTGGAATCAAGAATCAGATAACTCATTTTTATTTTTTCAGACTCTAATGAAATTATCAGAGATCAATATGTGAGACAATAAAATTGTAACGTTTTCTGTAGAAGGACTTTAGATTGTCTAATTTTTAACATTGTTATAGATTAAGTAGGATATTTTTAATTGTCGAAAACTATCTGAGACTAAAATTTTGAGGACCATATATTTACTGTTTACTCTATATATTATTGCACACATAAAATTAATTCATGTAGTTTTATAATTATTTTTTTAGTACTTGAAAGAAGGAGCTGTAATTTCATTTTATTACAGAGTATGTGTAGCTATCCTCATAACAGGTTAAGATTTTTTCCCCAATAAAATGTAAAAATACATTATTTCTAGGTATAGAGTGAGAGATATATTTATTTCACGGATGTCCTGATTTTTGGATTTATTAGTGGAATTCGTAAGATCCTTACGATTTCAGTTTAATTTTTTCTCTCATTCTTGAAATCGTAGGGATCCTACGATTTCAGTAACATTTGAAGGAAAAACTAATTAGGATCCCTGTGATTTCATTTTAAATGTTACTGATATCGTTTGATCCCTATTGAACACGTCTCCGAATACTATAATTAATGCGAAAAATTATGACAAGTATACAATGTCGTTCAAGTAATATAAACAAATATTAAAGACCTTGTGTTGATCACACGAAGACTAATCAATTAATTTATCAATTAAATTTGTGCAACTATATTGGAATAAAAATAATTATAGAGAATAGTTGAGAATTAAGAATAAAATAAATAAGTATTAAAATATCAAACAAATTAAACAAAATAATTAAAAGGATATAATTTATGAAAGAAAAACAATTAATGTTCTAATTTCACAATTTATATATGTCTCTATTTCAATTACACAAACTTTCAAATTTTCTCGCATCATCAGAAAATTTTCAAATTTAAAGCTTAAATTTTCTCGCATTATAAGAAAATTTTCAAATTTCATAATCGAAAGTGAGACATAGATACCCTAATTATAATTATATGTTAAAAAATAATTATAATTATAATTATTGCAGTGTTCTTTTCTTTTTTATTAATGAAATCACTATCTTTCAAAGATACCCTACTTATTGCATTCGTGCAAGAGACAGAGATTTTTTTTACATTATTATTTCCAAAGCCCAACTTGGCTTATAGCGAGTAAAAACAGGCAAATATCCTCCTTTCTTTAATTAACTAGGTTTTAAGGTAAAAAAGTTGTCATATATATATAAGCAACAACAACAAACTTAGCTACACTAATTAATTAAGCCTCTAACATAAGACTGCTTGAGAAAGGAATTAGGTTTTGGAGAATCAAGATAATATAGTAATAGTAATATAATACTTAGATGGAGAAGAATGGTCTCGATTCAAAACAATCCATAGAGGTTGTTGATGATGAAAAGAAATGGGTTCATGATTCTTCATTTGATTATAAGGGAAGAGTTCCTCTTAGATCTTCAACCGGTTCTTGGAAAGCTTCCCTCTTCATTATTGGTAATGAAAAAAAAAACACTTTCATTTTTTAGTTAAATCTTAATTTAGTTAGTTAGTCACATTATATTTGTGAGTTATAAAATCTAAATCAAGTTTGCCTCATGATGGGTTAATTAATAATATTATTTGGTGAATAATAATAAAAAAAATAGACAAATCAACTAATGAATCTATTGATGATTCAAAAATATTCTTTTAAATAAGTTAGTTTTTAATGGACGGAATCATTGTGATCCAAAATTTTTACATTGACTAATTTTAATTGATTTTTTTATTGTAAAAATATGAGCACTCCTTAATATCAAACATATATAACATACTAACTCGACTGATATTTAGTAATGACTAATCTGATTCATCGTAAAAATTAGAAACTGAAATAGAAAATAAATTGAGATTTAACTCTTTACTTTATAATGTAATATTATTTATATCACATTGATTTGATATATCTTTTAAAAGGATACATTAAAGTATTCTTTAAATATTAATTAAGATTTAAAAAACAATACTTATATTAAAAAAAGATGTCTCTAAAGATATGTTTGATTGATTGAAAAGTAAAAGTTGAATAAAATTTGTAATTGATTTTTTTTGAAAAATTACATATAAAATCTAATCATAAAAAAGTTACCCTTAATTTTACTACATAATAACCAAATACTATGAAAGGATTCTAGTCTCTTTCTTATTAGGTGCATAAAAACACTTGATTTGCAGGAATTGAGTTTAGTGAGAGGTTGAGCTACTTTGGAGTAAAATCTAGCTTGGTTCTTTACCTCACAAAGGTTATTCATCAAGACATTGAGATTGCAGCTAAGAATGTCAACTATTGGGTTGGAGTCAACACTTTGATGGCACTCTTTGGAGGATTCCTTGCTGATACCTTCTTAGGTCGATACAAAACTGTCATTGCATCATCCATTGTTTATCTTATGGTAATCTCAATCACCATTGATAATTAGAACTAATTAACTACAAGGTTATAAATATTACCAAGATAAGTTTAGAAGAAAATTGTAATTTACCCTTGAACTATTAGTCATATGCATTTTAAACCTTAAACTTTGAAATTGTATGTTGAATTTTCTTAACTGAAAAAATTGACCCATATCCATTGATTGTTAATGAAAAATACCTTAAAATATAAGGAGTTTCAGGTGTCATTTTGTAATTTTTAAGAAGTTGTGGGGTCAATCAATTTTCACATATATAATTAAGGGAGTAACTATCCTTTTGATTCTTGCCAAAATAGTTCTTCAAGATATCAAAATAATAATATGACCCTTCATGATTTGACGTAATGGATAAACTAGTCTCTCAAGATATGAAAGTGACATCATAATCCTTTAAGATTAAAATTTTTAGGACAACATGGACCTTCAACTTGTTCTAAATAATTTTCAATTTTAAGGGAACATATTATTCTAAAATTTTAATATTAAAAAATTATGTTATCATTTTCATATCTTAAGGAACTATTTTATCCATCACGTCAAATTTTGAGGGATCATGTTATCATTTTCATATGTTGAGAGACTATTTTATCCCCACATTAATTAATCTTGAGGTACGAAATCATCTATTTACTCTAAATCTCTTATTAAGGAGATAAGTGCAATTTTGGCATTTTTTTGTTTTACTTATTGACTAGGAAAACACTTGCTCATGTGTATGTAAATGCAGGGTTTGGTTCTTCTTTCTCTATCATGGTTCTTGCCAGGATTAAAGCCATGTAATGACAATGATATATGCACTGAACCAAGAAGAGTGCATAAAATGGCTTTCTTCTTGGCCATATACTTAATCTCCATTGGAATTGGTGGCCACAAACCTTCCTTACAGAGTTTTGGAGCAGACCAATTTGATGATGATCATCCTAATGAAAGGATTCAGAAAATGTCATACTTTAATTGGTGGAGTTGTGGAGTTTGTAGTGGAATGATTCTAGGAGTTACTCTAATTGTCTATGTGCAAGACCATGTTAATTGGGGTGTTGCTTATGTCATCTTAGCAATTGTTATGGTTTTTTCATTGCTATTTTTTATGATTGGAAGGATTTGTTATCGCTATAAGGCTCCAATTGGAAGCCCTTTGACCCCAATGTTGCAGGTTTTAGTTGCTGCTATTTCCAAAAGGAAGCTTCCTCATCCTTCAAATCCTAATGAATTGTATGAAGTTTCTGAGTCTATGAGCAGCAATGGAAGACTTCTAGGCCACACCAAGAAACTCAAGTAAGTAGTATTGATACAATAGGTTTGATTAATTGTGAATTTGATATAATTTTACTAAATTTTCAATTGGATCTGATTTTAGATGTCACTCTATACCACATCAAGTTTAATATCTAAGTCAATTGAAATACAAATGTGACTCTTTTCCAATAAAAAAGGATAATTCTAATCTCAACTTTACTCAACATTTTTTTGATAAATATGATGAGGCTTCAAGAAACAAAAAGAAAATATCAAGATAAATAATACACTTATATTTACTTGATTAGAAGGGTCTCATTAAAAAACCTTCTAAACCTATATGAGAAAAAAGAGTACCTCACTAATCCAGGAGAGCTTAAAACAATACAAACTATAAAAAACACATATAACAAATATTCACTCGAGTCATTGTAATCACTCACCCTACATGTCAAAACTCTAAATTAAAAAAAGATAAATATTTATGCTCAATCATATCATTCACTTTTGGTGCACATACTCGCCCTCTTTTTAATTTATAGCGCAGGTGGATGCACTCTTTTTAAAGTTGAATCAATGCTATATTTTTATTGGCAAATTTGATGAATATGTTTGCAAATTACAAATATATTCATCAAAGTTGCCAACATTTGAATGAGGTGGAAAATGAATGGATAAGTATTGTGCTATATACATTTAGTATTTTACTTTTATAAATCATTGATGATGATGGATGTTTCACAAATATTCAATTTTAAATATCTTTATAGCATTTCTCTTTTTAAAGTATATAGATCCTTGAAAATTATAGGACCAACAAATATATTATAAATCATTACCATACAACTAAATCATCATAATGTAAAAAGGCAGTTCAATTAAGAAGTACATAATAAATAATTTGTAAACTAAGTACTAGTTTAAAAATTTCTTTCAGATTTCTTGATAAGGCTGCTATTCTCGAAAATGATGGAAATTCACCAGAAAAACAGAGTCCTTGGAAGCTTACAACTGTGACTAAGGTTGAAGAGTTGAAGCTCATAGTTAATATGATCCCCATGTGGGTACTCACCTTACCATTCGGATTATGTCTTGCACAAATTTCCACTTTCTTCATCAAGCAAAGTTCTATGATGGATAGAAAAATAGGAAATGGATTTGAGATTCCTCCAACTTCATTCTATGCTCTGACTGCAATTAGTATGATAATTTTTGTGGCCATTTATGACAAAATCCTTGTTCCTAAGCTAAGAAGGCTAAATGGGAATGAAAGAGGATTAACAATTCTTCAAAGGATTGGAATTGGAATGGTTTTCTCAATCATTTCAATGATAGTAGCTTCATTAGTAGAAAAGAAGAGACTTGAATTTGTTCACAAGAATCAAATAATGAGTGTGTTTTGGTTGGCTCCTCAATTCTTAATTATTGGTTTTGCTGATACTTTTACACTTGTGGGGTTACAAGAGTATTTCTATGACCAAGTTCCGGATTCAATGAGGAGTTTAGGGATTGCAATTTACCAAAGTGTGATTGGTGGTGGGAACATCCTTAGTAGTTTGTTGATAACAATTGTTGTTCATGTGACTAGGAAGAATGGGAATAGTTGGTTTGGTAAGGACTTGAATAGTAGCCACTTGGACAGACTCTATTGGTTAGTGGCTGTTATAGCAATGTTGAACTTGTTTGTGTTTGTGTTGTTTGCTAGAAGCTACTCTTATAAGAATGTGCAAAAGGTTGAAGTGAATGGATGCTATGGAAACAAAGGTGATGAAGGTGTTGAGACACATGTTTGAGCTAATTTGGTATAGTATTAGTAGTTTTATACATATATGCAAGACTAGGCTAAGAAAATATGTTTATTTTCTCTTTGGCAAGTAATGAATATGAGAATTTATTTTATACCCAATAAAATTCGTAAACAGTGATACTTAATAGCTATTGTATGGTTATAAAAATGTCATGTGTCTCTCTTTACAATTTGTCAAATTAACTATTAAATCACAAGTATTGATTATCCAATGCGTATCGATATTCATATATACAAAAGTAAAAACCAATATATATATATATTCAATGTTACTGTATTCCATTGTATATATCCAGGTGTGATATTTGTACATACGGAATAATATAATACAAATATTATTATTTCATTGAAAATATTATGCGGACCACTCATTGCTAAACTCCTTTTTAGAAGCCCTCAAATTAGTGCATGTTTGGATGCCTCTCTCAACAGCCTTTTTTTCTTTTCAAAAATTAGAAAATGGACAGTGATGTTTATTTGTCTGAATTTACAACCATCTTATTTAAGCCCGTTAGCCTTTTTTTCCATTCATTAAAGACAGCTATCTTTTAAACAATTAAAAATTATGAACAAGGCAAGAGTTAGCCCAAATTGCCATGTGGCCATTTTAGCCCAAATACAGATTGCAAAATTATAAATAAACCCTAAATCATAAACTCTATTAAAAAAAATTGTTGCCGAGATGAATCTTCTTATCTGACCGACATTCTACTCATATACCGCCATGACTTGGATTTGATTCTCATACAACCCTTAACTCACCCCAACTTAAACTCTTGCTAAAATAAACAAACAAGAAAAGAGTAACTTGCATGTTTGCATATTGTAGGGTTACATCAAACTTAATTAAGAATAAATTTAAATAATTTAATTTTGATATAAAAACAACAATTAAAATAAGAGGAATGCTCGGTGTATAACAAAAATTTTACAATAATTATATCTACTGTTGGGTTGTAAATTCATATTACAATCTAACGGTAAATATGATTGTTGTACATGTATTGTACAATTTTCATTGTATATATATATATATATATATATATATATATAGCATTTGTGTTAAAATGATACATTATCTTCTAACTATATCCTTTTATTACTAACCTCTTTTGAACAATAATAATTTAGCTGCAACATTCCTTAGTTGTTACAAATAGTTAATCATAATTACCACATGCATGAATTCATTTCCTACATATTCCCATGTTTAGATGAGAGGACGATGCTACACTACATATATGATTGATTGATGTTATAGAAAACTAATACTACTGTTGTTGCAAATAAAGGTGTTATGTCTAAATTCATAATATTTTGCTAAAGGATATGACAACTAAAAGGAAATAACCAATGCAAGCTATGGATGATGATAAAGTTAAAATTGATATGACCATACCATCCAAATCATGCTTATTTGTGTCGAATAATACCACTAATAATGCAGTCACACAATGCTGTAATTGATGACAAGAAAGAAGAAAAGGCATTTGTGTTATTTGAAATAAAATATCTTAGATTTTGTGTCAACTCATGTAATATTAATTATTATTATTGAATGAGGTATAAATTTCATCTAAGTATATGGTCCAAATTAAAACTTATCTATTTAATAATATATTGTATGTGAATGGATAGAGTTCCAAATATTTTAGTTTATAAAATAATTGCTCAATCTCCGCCTCAACTCATGGATAGCTTTCAGCAAAGTGCATGACACATGAAGCTCATTCAAGTAATAGCACACAAGTTAACAACACAAAATAGTACACATCCTGTAACATAGATAGCACATATTGGATACAAGTTGGACGTATTTCTATTGTACGTCAAACATTATTATTTAATTATATCAACAATATTATTTTAATATATCCATAATTTCTAAATATCTAAACATTTCATTCATAAGACATTTAAATCTCACTACTTTTATCACGCACTCTTTCTTTTAATTTATTCTCTCTCCATCATTTCCTTTACCTTTTCCGATATCTATATCCAACTTGGGATGTGAAAATACCATTTTGCCTAGCTATATATATATAAAACATTAAAGTTGGTGTTGGGGATAAGCTTCTACCTATATATAATAGGATTAAAAAAGTAAGATACAGAGCATCTTTGGTCTAATTTCATATATTGGCACAATTGAATGACATGACTTCAAGGAATGTATTGATGTTACAACATTAGTAGTAGAATTACCATCTTGAAACTCTCTAGTTATCCAATTTTGACTTCTTTCCAAGTGAAGCATAACATCAAAAATAAAAGTATAGATAGCCTAATCTTGAATAATGTAACTTAGGCTGCTTTTATTATATTGCTCTTGAGGTTATATTACACCACTTACTAGCTCGATATATTGTGTTAAATCACATTATGAATGATTTTAAATTTTGTTTTGATAAAGTGACAATTTAAGTTGTCTCTCAAAAAGAAAAATTCACTTGAGAGAATTAGGGGTTTGTCGTAGCAAAAAGAATATAAATTTAAAATGATAATAAAAAAATCTAAAGCATATTACCTTTTAAGGAGTTTCATTTCATTAGAATCTTTATTTTATTGATTTTCTATACTTAGTTCTCATCAGTGGTTATGAGCACAGTTAACATAGTACAATCCCATCAAAACATGTATGTAATTCTACTTTAAAATAATACAATCATATTGAATAAATTTTTTTATTAATATATGAAATAGGGCTATATATGAAAGTGAAGACTGATGGAGAAAAATAACTAATTAGGGTTTTGAAATTGTAAAAGAATTCAAAATTCCAAAAAATATATGTAGGAATTCAAAATTGAAAAATCTTGAAAAAGTGAAATTTTGAATTTTTGGTTGCATGTGATGAGTATGTGACTATTTGGCATGCAAAATCACTTATATTTCTGTTGCTTAGCTCTTTTTGCACTTATACTCAAATTAATAATCTAATAATAGTATCAAGATTGTCAAATGCATAGACTTAAAATGAAATCAATAGTTTTGCTAAATATGACGCAAAATTTATTAAATTATTCAACAATAATGCTAAGTGTACAATGAAAAACCAGCCAATATAGCCAATGAGTCTATTTTGACTTTGGTGTTGGCCCAAATAATTATTGAGATTGTAATGGGTTGAGTAATATTTATGACCCAAAATCTCATTTATTGGCTGGTTTTTTATTGTGCATTTAGCATCACCCATTATTCAATTAAGCTCAGTGAGGGACAAAATGAATTTCAAAATAATTATATAAAATTAATGCCAATTCTAATGCAAAATGCCTACAATTATGGGAAAAATAACATACATAAATGCAACAATCCATCAAATTTCTCGCATTTAACAAATGCATGTCCTTATCCAAGAAACTGAAGTAAATCGCATGATATCAGCAGTAACAAATTATAAAATTCAGTTTTCGTTTTTGTTTTAACTAGGAATTAAAAGCACCAGAACCTATTTGATTTCACAATTAAATTTTGTTTCCATTTCTTATTTTTAATTAGTTTGTATTGTTTTTTGGGATTTTTTAAAGAGAAATAGTAAAAATCAGATGATCTAATTTTTCAATTTTATATTTTATATTTTTTTTATCATTCTTTATTTTAAAAAAAAGGGAAAATATATAACATACATATCGTTCAATTATATAAATTTTAGAATTCAATGAACGCAATAATTATTATATCAAGTCAATCATAATCAGAATATATAAAACACATATCTGATGAGTAATATATATATAATCCAATTAAGAAAATGATTCATGACTCATCAGATCTTTCTGCTTCTCTTTTGTTTGATTTATGTGTTTGGTCAAAAGTTTATCATTATAAATAATTAAACTAACAAGTGATAAAATTAATTAAATATAAAAAGTTGCAAACAGAAACACAAATAGTAAAGTCGCAAAAAAAATGTGAAAATACATTCTTCAAATGTAGTTATTAATCACGTTTCAAAATGAAAACATAGTTATATGCATTATGCAATATCATGGATAGTGTTGTAAGTAATCATATCGCAGCCTTTATTATTACCAAAAAAAATATCGCAGCCTTTATATTTGGTCAACAATAATGAATTGAAAAATGAAAAATTACCCACCAATGTAATGTCATTGCAACATTAGCTTTGTCTGTTCGTTGGATATAGCCCTTATTAATGCATTCACACCCACAAAGTCACAAACCATCAAATTTGTCGACAAGACAAAAAGTAAGAAGATCAACACAAAAGTAGCTTTATTTGGCTAAGTAATAAAAGAAAATTAAGACATTGGTAGATAATATTAAATTATAAAAAATAATAAAATTGTAAAAAAATAAAAAAAATAATAATGAATCCTTAACATAAAAATATATATATTTGAGTTTAATTATCACATCCATTGACAGTGTAAAAAAATTTATATTGTCAACCAATAAAAAATTACTGTACCAAATATTCTTTTTTTTAACAATAGCTACCCATAAATTCTAAAAAAAAAATCACTCTTTAGGTTGCGTTTGTTTTTTTTGACTCTGGGTCAAAATCAGGGAATCAATAAAATATCAACTCTGTAAAGTATTTGGTATGAGGGTCACAGTGACTTAGTGAATAGAGTCATAGTGACTCAGTAAATAAAATTGTCAATTTTTTGTTCACTCTAATTTTGGAGTCATTGTATATTGGAAAGGAGTCTCTATGTGTTCGAAGGGAGACACAAATATGTGAGAGTGTATTCAGAGTCAATTTTTGAGTCAATGTAACTCTAACTCCTATGATACTGATTCTATGACTCCTTTTACTCTGACTCCAAAGTCATTGAAAATAAATACTACCTAATAAGATAATGTGTCATAATACAATTGACTGACAGTTTAAAGTTTATTGTACTGTAATTAATCTTTATATATTTTTAGCCACATATAGCTTTATTGGGCTGAACAATAAAAAAAATTAGGGTGATATTTAAAAATACTAAAAATAGTAAAAGTTTAAAAAGTAATGATATATATATTTCTTATATAAAAATATAAATGTAAATATTTATATTTTAAAATAAATATTTTTTTATTACCTTTGATAAGTAGCAAAACTAAAAAAAAACAATAGAGCATGTGGTTCTTGTGATCATTTAATTTCTTGGTGTTTCAGTTTTCATGGCCTAGCTAGCTAGCTACAGTATATGTTCTTGGAAATGAAATGACCTTGGACCATTTCCTCTGTTTTGAGATTCCTTTTTCCTGTGAAGTGATATTTGATGTGATGTGATGATAGGATTAGAGAGTTTGATTTGAATACTGATAATACAACTCCAGAAATTATAAGAGTTTGGGTTTCTTAGAATAAATTTCCAGTTTTGATGTAGATATTTTCTTTTTCTTGATAAAACCTATCTCTTGAAGAATCTAACGCTTGGAGCATGTAGTGGACGGTGAATTTCCACCAGTTTAGTATTGGTGTTTTCTAGGAGGTTCTGAGCATTACGTAGAGGTTTAGAGATTTAATTAATTTGTTTAGGATTTAATAAGATATAATAAAATATATATTAATCTATAAATATATATATAATAAATTATATGCTATAAAAAATTAAGTGTTTTAAAAATATTAATGACAATTAAAATATAGAGTATTTAATAAATTTAGAAGTTTAATATTTCTTAATTTTTGTAATTAAAATATATTATATATTAATTTTATTATAAATAATTATTAAATTTTTAAAAAAATAAAATTTTTATTTTTAAATTAGTTGACTGGTTCAACCAGTTTTTGCCAGTTTTTTTGCCAATTTTTATCAATTTTTTACGGATTTTCAAAAATCCAATTTTTAAGACTCACTTTAACTAAATAGGGATTTGGTTCTCGATTCAACGGTCGAATTTTCGATACAATTTTTCAGAACAATAGTTTTATATAACTACTACTAGTAGACCTAATATAATTAATAGTTAATTGAGTTCTTTAGCTATTCAGTTGGGAATTCGATTCCCAACGAATGTATGATGTTGTAGCTAGAGGTTTATCTCCTTAAAGGGACACTTCAAAAAGATCTATCACTTTTTCTAGTGGTGAATATTTTGAGCAATAAAAAATTATTACATTTATATTATTAAGAATTATTAATCAATGTAATATCAATCTTAAATTAAAAAATGATTTTAGTTCTATTGATAAATATTTTTCTTCATACTCAATACTCAAATTCAAGACATTTGACTAGGGAATAAAGCATGTATGCCCACACACACACATTTTCATTGTTCAATAATTCAACCGTTGAAAAAAAGTTAATAGAATTTCTTATAAAAATATTAATTTTAATTTGATATTTAAATTGATGATAAATGATTGAAAGTACTCATAATCATTTTTCACAAGTAGTTATTAATGAATAATTTTTAAGGTTACATTTTTTAACAATACTTTTTAAGGACGATGTCAATCTTTAAATTGTTGGAAATATTATTTTTTCTTGTAGTGATATATGAGATTTTTTCAATTTCTCATTTTCAATAAATTTTCCATGTATATCTTCAATTTCAAATTACAACTAGAACATAAAGGAAAACGTAAATCACGTGATGAATTGAATAAAGGACTCGGTGGAATACCGTTTTGATTGCATATTGGCATGGTAATAATTATCCACCACCAAGAGTCTTGCCCTTTTAAAAGATTACTAGAAAATATGGTTGACCTAGAGCTAATAAAATTTAATTTTTAATTAAGCATTTAATCATTTTTTTAATATGGTGCCATTAGCATTGATGAAGGTTGAAGTGGTATGACCACAATGGGATTTGTTCTCATCAATTTCAGCCACGAAATGGTTTAAGAGTTTAATTATGGATTACTCATCATTGTTCATAAATTATATTTTATAGGTTGTGGTCACGGTAGCATATTAACTTCCAAGTGGAGTAATTCAGTATCATGATCAAGTTTAATTTCTTCTTTCTTTTTCCTTTTAAGCAATAATAATAATGGGCAACATTGTTAATTTTTTATTCATAAGAGAGAAGAAGAATAGTTAGTAGAAAGCTGAACCACATGTACTCAAGGATTCAATTCCTAATTGTATGTATGAGATGGTCTCGTGACCAAAAGTTTCCTTTTATGATGAACTTTCACCTAAAAGAATAAATCACTATTATCAACGATAAATATCCTTGAGCAATAAAAAAATATAAAAGAGAAGAAGATAATGTTATTGATAATCTCCAAGAGTAGAAAGATTATTTGAAATAAAAAAGAGAGAGATACAAGATCAAATAAATCTATTGGCATCTCTAATAAAATCAAAGCTAATTAAATAATAAATACATTCATCTTAACCGAGTATTTGGTTTTAATTTGTTGAGTTTCCTGTACTTTGGCACATTAACTGTGTTATGCTGTTTCCATTTCTCGATAATGTTTAGTATATAATAGAAATACGTCCGACAAATATCCAATGTGTGTTATACATAAAATGTAATGTGTGTTATATGTATAACACACATTACATCTTATATATAGCACACGTTAAATACTCGTTTGATGTATTTCTATTGTACGATAAATATTTCCGTTTCTGTTACTATATATTAGCAGTTTTGTATTGGAATAATTATTCTGTTGGCATTTTGGTATATATTAGGAGGTTTTTAAATAAAAATCCTTTCATGTGGATTGTAATCCTCACCAATTCAATTTCAATTCTTTGGTTCATCGTGTCTTTATACTTGCTAATGATTATTTATCTAAAAAATCTTACTTGAGTATGTTATTACGAGTCAATTTGGTATTGTTTATTAGAAATGTATTTATACTTTTCAAAAGCATAAATTAACATTTAATATTTAGTAAATTAAAAAATTTAGGTGCTTACAATTTTGGTTTCTAAAAATTAAGGGTGTTTTCTAAAGCACCTATAAAGATACTTTTTAGAATTAGCTTGTACTTTTTAAAAATAAAAAGTCTAATATAATCTTGTTTATTAATTAATAAAAGACTTAAATATCATTTTATTTCACTAACTTCACATAAATTCTTATTTTGGTCAATTATTTTTAGATTTATCATATTTAGTCCACTAGCTTTCAAATTGTGAGCATTTTTTGTCCACTATCAGTCAATTGGTAAGTCAACGGACACGTCAACGAAAGTCAACAGTCACGTCAGCAAAGTCAACTGACATGTCATCATAGTCAACATCCACGTCAATAAAGTCAACGTCCACACGTCAACAAAGTTAGCGACCATATCAGTAAAGTCAACTGCCACGTCAGCACAGTGGACTAAAATTGACAATTTTTTAAAACTAGTGTACTAAATGTGACAATTCTAAAGATAGTGAACTAAAATATGAATTTATAAAAAACTAGTGGACCAAAATGATATTTAAGCCTTAATAAAATTATAATAATTTATGTCTATTATAGTCATTTAAAATTATAAAAGCAAATTTTACCAAACACTATTATTATAGCTTGTACTTATTGAAAGCAAATTTTATTTTATTTTGCCACATATAGATGCTACAACTATTAAAAAATAACTTAAAAAAAATAAAAAATAGGCAACTTTTAAAAAGCAGCAACATATCAAATTCACACTAGAGCTCTCATTCTCCAATAAATACAATAATAATTATGTTATAACAAAAATATATTTCCTCTTATTTTTTTAATTGTCCAATTTTAAATGTGCGCAGGTATTTAGGAAATGATCGGTATTGTATAAAAATTAACAAAATATACACTTACTTTACTAAATTACCCTTTATTACTTTATTTGGTAAAAGAGATTAGTGAGTAGTATTAAATAGGTGTAAAATGAAAGAAAATAATAAATTTTGTCTCAAAATTTAAAATGGACAATTAAAAAAAAAAATACACGTATCTCTAAATTGGATAATTAAAAAAAACGGTAACTTGTATATAATAAATATTATTGCTAATGATAAATATGTCGTTGTACATCAACATGAAATAAATAAAGAAAGAGAATCGAAATCTTGGCACAAATTAACGTTCATAAATAAAGAAAGAGAATCGAAATCTTGGCACAAATTAGCTAACGTTTTAATTCCTACATTCGTTCCTAGCTACTAGTGGCTAGGTATGGACCGCAAGATGGTGTTTTGTCTCAATCAGTGTGCTCTATATTTTTTATAATGAAAGATCGGTAAAAAAAGCCAGAAAAATATATAAATATTTTATAAATATTCCATTCCTTTATATTAATAAATTTTTTTTATGAATTTCCCTCTAATATCCGTACTAATCGATCCTATCTTATTCTAAATAGCTCCTTTTATTATTTATACTCCCTAATAAATTAATGCTAAACAAAAAGACAATTAAATATATATCATAATTAATTACACGGATTCATGTTCAAAACATAAGCGTGCCATTAAAAATTTGGAAGAGCAAGCTTTAAATTAAAAATTTATGTTCCAATATTGGAAGACATAATAAATAAAAAAGTTGGTGCTGGTATATGTTTTCATCATTTTACAGTATTGAAAAGAACAATTGAAAGAATTGTTACTATCTAATTTCCATTGGCATACCTAAAGCTTAAGAATAATAATACTATGTATGTATATTATAAAATCAGTCATTATTAGTCATTATATGTACTAATTTAACTTGTTAAAACTATTAATCAAATTTTAAAAAATATTAAATTAATATATAATATTAAAAATTAGATTAATAATTTCAAAATATTTAATTATTACATATGATGACTGTGATGATCGATTTTATGGTGTACACAAATCATTTCTCAAAGCTTAATACACGTACAGTGAATTGTGGGAAAAATTATTTCTTGGTGCACATTATCTATATCTTAATAACAATAATATTTGGTGTACAATGGTGAACCACCTAATATAACCTATCGATCAATTTTAATTTTTTTTTCTTAAATTATTATTGAAATTTTAATGAGCTAAGTAATTATGATACAAAATCTCAATAATTATGATACAAAATTTTAATATTAAACTAGTTTGTATAGTTTTGCATCGTACATTATATATAGCAACACTCATACCATAATACAATAATATTTTGATAAAAACTAATAAAAATAGTTTTTTAATATAATTTAGTATTTCATATCAAGTTTTTTAAATATATTTTTTAACACCATTCTTGAACACAACTTAATTATTTTAACATAGACTATTTCAAAAAAGTAACAATACTATCAAAATCTAAACCAAATATATCATTAGCTAGTGCTTCTAAATAGAATGCGATATATACTTGGTGAACAATGAAAAGACGGTCAAACCAATCAATAGTCTCATTTGACAGTATTTTGACAAAAAATAAATTTTTAAAATATTAGTTTTTAATGAATTGAGTAATTGTGATCCAAAATTTTTGTATTAGCTGATTTTGACTGATTTTTCACTGTACAAATAGCAACAATTAATAGAAATTATGATACATCTTTCTAGCCTAGAGGCCTAATAAGGAAATTAACTCTTTATTTATCCGAACTCTTCATCATTGTTGAGTAGAGATAGCAAAATAAGTTAAATACTATTTTACTTTGATGAACCAATTCCATCCCATTTTAGCAAGTTGCTGGTGCCCGTTTTGCTATGTTTATCTCTATAGCTGTGAGTCATTGACATGTATTTGTTTATGTTTATTAGAGCACGAGTGTACATACCCCACAATACACTATAACAATCTCATTCCTTAAGTCCCACCTCCAAATTCTTAGCCTTTCCTATATATATATATATATAATAATGTTTGTCGTACAATGTAACATTACTAGAAAAATGAGTATTTTCAACATTAAATGTGTCAATAAAGGTAATGTTGACAATTAGTGGCTGTCGAAAATACTTAAAACTAGTTTTTGAGTATTTTCAACAGCCACTAATTGTTAAAGAAAAATTTATGACTATTTTCAACGGCCAACAAATGTCAATATATCTTTTTTTGACAATACTTTTATCAACATTTTTCGACAATTACATGTTGAAAATGATCATTTTTGTTGTAGTGTAAAAATACGTCCAACAAGTATCCAACGTATGTTATACATGATATGGGATGTGTGCTATTTATATATCATACCTACGTATAGTATACATCCCATATTATGTATAGCACACGTTGAATATTTGTTGGACGTATTTCTGTTGTACAGTAGCATTATTATTTTTTAAAGCCTATAATCTTCAATTTCTACTGACTTTTAAAAATTATGCAATTCACTATTTTAGAGGCTATAGTCTTCACTTTTCGAGTAATTTTAGAAAAATAGTGAACTCTCACTTTTTAAAGCCTATAGCCTTCAATTTCTAATAACTTTTAAAATTTATGCAATTCACTATTTCTCTAGTCTTTACTTTTCAAGTGTTTTTAGAAAAATAGGAAAATCTCACCTTTGAAAGAAGTCTTCAATTTCTACTAACTTTTAAAAATTATACAATTCACTATTTTAAATGCTATAGTCTTCTATTTTCGAGTGTTTTTAGAAAAATAGTGAAATCTCACTTTTAAAGCATATAGCCTTCAATTTCTACTAACTTTTAAAAAATTTATGTAATTCAATATTTTAAAGACTATATGAAGGTACTTGTGATGTGAGAAGGGGGGTTGAATCACGTCTACTCAAAAACTTTGTTACCTGAAACTTGCAATTCTGATCAAGCTATAAGCTTGTCTAATTACAGAGTGCAGCGGATTAGAGAATGATGCAAGCTTAAGTTTCGAATTAGCTTAGCCTTAGGTGTAAGGCTTGCTTATGTTATAATTACTTTGTGCTTGTAGATTAAGTTAATTGATGTAGCCTTTGAGCTTTGACTCTAGGTGGCTAAGTTATGTTACCTTAATCAAATTAGGTGCAAGTGTGTGTGCTCTATGTTATGCAAAAATGCTATGTAAAAGATAAAGGTAGAGAGAGTGCACACAGTAAGTTTTTATACTGGTTCGGCAATGTGCCTACTCCAGTCCTCAAGTTTCACTTGAGAGTTTACTAATCACCACCTCCAAACACTTGAAGGATTTCTGCCTCAGCACACCACTGGGGACTTCTTGCACTTCACACTTGAAGTGACTAACTGCACCTCAGCCTAGAGATGACTTCCTTGCCTTCAACACTGAAGGTCTTTCTACCCTGCCTTGAACCTTCAAGGACTTCTGCCTTCACAACTAGAAGGACTTGTACAAACAGTGAATTGAAGAGATTCTTGTGATTCTAAGAATCAAATAAGAACTTAGATGCAACTAAGTTTTGCTCTTATTTGATCTTCAAAGCTTAACTTACAAATGCAAGGATATTCAAATTGTTCTTAGCTAAACCTTACAAATTACCCCTTTTGATCTAAATGTATATAAATTCGAGTACAAATAGTTGTTAGGATTTTTGACAGAGTTTCGGCTTTTTTGTTCTTGATTCTCTTGATGTTCTTGTCAAATGATGGGGTATTTATAGGTATCCAAGTCCACTTCCAAATAAGGAAACTTTGAACTTGACTTTAATGCTTGAGCTCATGCTTCCATGCGCCTATGCTTGCTTGAGCTTCCATGCGCGCCTATGCTTGCTTGAGCTTGAGCTTGAGCTTGCTTAATCTTGAAATTCCTTGGTGTGCTTAGCTTGTTTTACTATCACCAAGCCTAGGTGATTAGCTTTGGTTACTAGGTAGCTTTGCTTACTAGCTTGAGCTTCCACTGATGTGTTGAGCTTGCATTTTGCTCCACCTAGAGGTTGCTTGTGGTGCAAGAAGCTTCCCTTGGTGTCTTGAGCTTATGCTATGCTCCACCTATAGCTTGCTTGTGGTGCAAGAAGCTTCCCTTGATGCTTTGAGCTTATGCTATGAGCCTCTAGCTTTAGCTTGTGCTATGCGCCTCTAGCTTGTGCTATGCGCCTCTAGCTTGCTTGTGGCTATGCTATGTGCCTCTTGGGTGCTCTTTTGCTTCAAGTGTTTTCTTAATATTTTTAATACCTCATAGGTTAACCTCCTGAAACACTTGATGAAACCATTAGTATTCACAAGCAAAATTCTTATCCAACACTTAAATATTTTTATCATTCAAAACATCTTATGACAATGTAGGGTTCTTGGAGCTAACAATCTCCCCCTTTTTGATGATAACAATCTTAAGTAGAATAAGAGTTTTGTTTGATCTTATTATGAACAATTATTCTTAAGTCTTGGGGACTTAGGAATTATTTCTCATAGTAGCATAATCATAATATTGAGAGATAAGCAAATAGGAGAATTTAACTTTTGTAATTTAACTTATGCAATAGCAAAATACAAAGAAATGCTTAAAGTTGTGCATAAAGAAAAATAATCAAGATTAAGTAAGCTATTTGCTCCCCCTAGGTGTATGCACCTATACCACTAAGATCATACTAAAGGCTACTTAGAAGCTACTACTTCTTGTGCTTTTCTTCTACTATTCCTCTCCCTTTGTTTTCATAAAAAATCAACCCAAACAAGGGTGATCTTCAAATGTAGCGTTTATTGCCTTGAAGTGCTAGGAAGAGTAAGTCCCGAATTTCACTAAGAGTGTTGGTGTTAGGGCTTGCATTAGATGAACTTGATCTTTGCCGGTAGTAACCCAAACCTTGAACTTCCAAGTTGTGAAATGAAGCAACCAAGTCTTGATGAGGTTGTAGAGGTGGTGATGATGGTCGAATGACCTCTAGAGAAGGATCAAAAATTGCTTGTCTTGGAGGTGGAGCAATTTCATGAGCCACATGCTCTTCTTCAACTGCATTCTCTTGCACATTTTCGGGTTCTTCAAGGTTCTCACCTTGATCAATCTCCCCCTAGACATGTTAACCCTTCTTGATTGAACAAAAAGTTTCAACCTTTTGATTCTTAGGTAAGGTTTGAACAAAAAGTTTCAACCTTTGTGAACTTTTTAACATGGATTCACCAAAAAGTTTCAACCTTTGTGAAATTTTAACATGATTTCACCAAAAGTTTCAACTTTTGTGAACTTTTAACATTGGTTCACCAAAAAGTTTCAACCTTTGTCTTCATGCACTTCCTTCAAGATCACACATTTGTCTTTGCCTCTAGTTATGCCTTTTGAACCCGTAGTTATGACACAAGGATTTGGTTTGAAGCTTACAAGAAAAAAAAAAGGCTAGGGAAAGAAAAGGCTATGGTTTGATGGTGGTTGAGGGGTTAAAGGTCGAGTTTGAGAGGTTAAGATGAAGGTTATGTGTATAGGTGATGAGTGGTGAAGTTTAAGAGGGTTAGGAGGTGAGTTGTGAGAGTTTGGTGATGTGTTATGGTAGGGGTGAGGGTATGCACGCGATTGATGGGATGAGGAGGGTTTAGATGAGTGGTATGAGGCTTAGGTAGAGAGGTTGGGGGTAGAGGTGTGAGGGGTGTGAGGGTTAGAGAGAGGGAGGCCGTGAGAGGTGAGGTGAGGTGTAAAGGTTAGAGCTTTAGGTGTAAAGGTGAGAGCTTTTTGAGGGTGAGGGCTATAGAAAGGTAGAGGTGAAGGGTTTATGTATAAAGGTGATGACTTTGTGTGTAAAGGTGAAGACTTTATGAGAAAATGTGGAAGCTTTATGAAGGTTGGAGGTGATAGAGATGAGGTGAGGTGATGAGAGGCTAGGTGAAAAGAAAAATGAGTGGAGGCTAGGTGGTGAGGAGGTTATGCGAAAATTAGAAGCATAGGCTAGGTGAAAAATATGAAAGAAGGCTAGGTAGAGAATATCAATGGAGGCTAGGTGAAAAATATGAGAAGAGGCTAGGTGGAAAATATGAGTGGAGGTTAAGTGAAAAAAATATGAGAAGAGGCTAGGTGGAAAATATGAGAAGAGGCTAGGTGAGAATATGAGAAGAGGCTAGGTGAAAAAAAAATATGAGAAGATGCTAGGTGGAAAATATGAGTGGAGGCTAGGTGAAAAGTGTGAGCATAGGCTATGTGAAAATATGAGTGGAGGCTAGCTAGAGAGAGAGAGGGGGCAGAAATTGATGTGAGGGTGAGAAGAAAAAAAAAAAGAATTTTAAGAGATTTGAGAAAATAAGGATTGATGTGTGATTGGTTGAGCATTTAATGAAGGATAAATGCAATTAGAGTGTCACAACCAATGGGAAGGCTCCATGAGAGTGTCACAACCAATGGGAAGACTCCATGAGGATATTTTAGCATTTAATGAGATTTCCCAAGGTGCTCTCATATCTTATATTATTGCAAGACAAATAATAATTAAATTAATATTAAATTTTCAATCTTGCAAAATTAAATAACAAAAATAAAAATTATTTTTGTTAAATAATATATATGGGGCACAAATTATTGAGTGGGGTCCACTAGAATTTTAAGTTGATCAACTAATAAGCAATGATTGAGCCTCTAAAACTTAGTTGACTTTTTAATTGCAAAGAGACGCTTCCTCCTTACTTTCTAGCACCATGCGCTACTTTTCTCCCTCTTATGAGCTTCACCTTAAAAGTTTTGCTTTCCTTGCTTCTCCTAGCTCATGTACTCAACCTAGTAGTCTAGTGCACCTAATACTACCATTAGGGGAGGTATAGCTAACTTCTTGAAAATTTTAAATTTCTCGTAACCTTAAAATTTTTCAAAAGGTTTTAAGCTAAGCATATCCTTCAACATGTTGAAGCGATCTTCAGCTAAAGACTTTGTAAATATATCTAACACTTGGTCTTCCGTATTTACAAACTTTAACTCAATACCACCTTTTTGCACATGGTCTCTTATGAAATGGTGTTTTATATCTATGTGCTTAGACCTAGAATGTTGAATGGGTTCTTAGTTATAGCTATTGCACTAGTATTATCACAAAAGATTGAGAGTCTTGTCATACCTTGGGTGGTAAGCCAAGAGTTGGTTGCTTACCACAACTCTAGAAGTAACAACTAACTCTTTGATGTAATCTCGCGGATTTGTATTCTCTATGCGGCATACCTCATTGTTTCAGTCATATCTTGAGTTGTAGATATCGGAATCAGATGATCTTTGGCTTGTTGGAAAGCTAAGATCGAGAGCTACAACTTCTCTTTGTCTCACGAGCTTAGTTGAGATCATTTGGACGTCCATATACTGGCTCCAATTCTGTAAACATTTCTTCTAGATTTGATGAATTTGGGTTATTGAGCTTACAATGGTTTGATGAGTCCTTCTATGTGGCTAGCATCTCCTTGCACACATATGACCTTTGTGTGGCTTGCCTAGATCAGCCACTAGCAATCTACCACTCCTCATTGAGGTGGTGGTGTTGAGCTCAATGATGTACCTGCAGTCACCGAGAAATGTGTTTTTGGTACCCATGCCTTCTTGGGTCCTTTTGTGTTAGCCTTTCTAGCCTTTGGCTTAGGCTGCTGAGGGTTCCAAGTTCTCTTGGAGGTACCTTTCCTAGTGCCACTCTTGGCTTTGGATGTGGTTCCTCTTTTGAGCATTGGACATCTCTCTCTGCTATGCCCATGTTTAAAACAAAAAAGACAGGTAGGTATAGGCTCTCTATTTGTTGGTGGTATCAAAGTGTCTTCATGAAACACTGGTGTGTACCAAAGGCCTGTGTGATCTAAGTATGGCTTTTTCCCACCTAGCATCAAGTCCAGCATCTTGGTTCCATTCACCATTTTTTCTAAGTCTTTGATGAGAAGTACGTTTGTCTTCTGTGCTTGGTACATGACAGTCTCAGCCTTCTCCACAAACACAGAAGCATCTGTTTCAAGCTGTTTGCATAACTCACCAAGACTGATATTATCTTTTATCATCTCTTGGAGTTCTTGTTCAAGCTTCTCATTTTTAGACTTTAACAACTCATTTTCTGACTCACAATTTTTTAAAGCCTTTTTAGTGGTAAAAAAAAAATGAGTTGTGAGCTGCTTTGAATCCATCAACAACTCATCGTAAAGATTAGAGAGCTCATGGTATGAAGGAGAGGGAATATTGAAATTTACCTCAGTATCTTCATCACTAGAGTCAGAGTCAGAGTCACTGAGAGCATCTGCCATGAAGCAGAGGTTAGCTTCCTCCTCTGTTTCTTCCTCTGAGTCTGAGTCTTCCTCTGACTCACTCCACGTTGCAGCCAAGTGTCTTTTTGAAAAACTTCTTCTTGGTCTGCTTGTTCTTGGGACAATCATTCTTGAAGTGCCCCTTTTCACCACACTGAAAGCAAGTGGTGTTTTCTAGCTTGGTCTTTCCCTTCTTCTCCTTTCTGGCTAGAGCCTCTTTTCCCTTTTTGGAGCGATTCTTCCATGCTCTTGTCATCTTCCTGACAAGCATGAACATCTCTTCTTCATCCAAGTCCTCTTCTGACTCTTCTTCTGTTTCAGATTCTTCAATTACCTTAAGAGCCTTGTTTTTGTTGTGTTTCCTGACAGAGGTGTTCTTGAGAGCCAAAGTCTTTTGGTGTCTAGAGGAGCTTGACTCTTCTTCTGCAGCTAACTCTATCTCATGAGTCTTTAGAGACCCAAGGAGTTCATCTAGACCGAGTTTCTTGAGGTCCTTGGCCTCTTGAATAGCTGTCACTTTTGGTCTCCATTTTGGAGTCAAGCTTCTTAGGATTTTCATAGCCATTTCTAAGGTTGGATATGTTTTCCCAAGCACTTTAAGTTGATTTATTATATTGAGGAATCTGACTGCTAGGTCATCTATGCTTTCGCCTTGTTCCATTTTGAAGGACTCATACTTATGTACAAGCATAGATATCTTTGTCTCCTTAACCTGACTGGTGCCTTCATGCAATACTTCAAGCCTGTCCCATATCTCCTTTGCTGAATCACAAGACACTATCTTGTTGTATTCTTCTTTGGTTAAAGCACATAGGAGTATGTACTTAGCTTTCTTGTTCATCTGGACCTGCTCCTTCTGTGCAGCTGTCCATGTGAGTTTAGGCCCTGATGGAACTGGATTGTCTCCATTTTTTACAATGTCCCACAAATCCAGGCTATTGAATTGGATGAATAGTGTCATCCTATCCCTCCAATATCCATAGTCACCACCCAGGAACATTGGTGGTCTACTTGTTGAGGCGCCATCAGCAATGTATGCGTTGTTGGTTGCCATAGGTCCCTTGATCTTTTCCTTGACACTTGTTAGAGTGCTCAACCCCAAGGTCGAGCTCTGATGCCAATTGAAGGTGCTTGTGACGTGAGAAGGGAGGTTGAATCACGTCTACTCAAAAATTTTGTTACCTGAAACTTGCAATTCTGATCAAGCTATAAGCTTGTCTAATTATAGAGTGCAGTGGATTAGAGAATGATGCAAGCTTAAGTTTCGAATTAGCTTAGCCTTAGGTGTAAGGCTTGCTTATGTTATAATCACTTTGTGCTTGTAGATTAAGTTAATTGATGTAGCCTTTGAGCTTTGGCTCTAGGTGGCTATATTATGTTACTTTAATCAAGTTAGGTGCAAGTGTGTGTGCTCTATGTTATGCGAAAATGCTATGTAAAAGATAAAGGTAGAGAGAGTGCACACAGTAAGTTTTTATACTGGTTCAGCAATGTGCCTACTCCAGTCCTCAAGCTTCACTTGAGAGTTTACTAATCACCACCTCCAAACACTTGAAGGATTTCTGCCTCAGCACACCACTGGGGACTTCTTGCACTTCACACTTGAAGTGACTAATTGCACCTCAGCCTAGAGATGACTTCCTTGCCTTCAACACTGAAGGTCTTTCTACCCTGCCTTGAACCTTCAAGGACTTCTGCCTTCACAACTAGAAGGACTTGTACAAACAGTGAATTGAAGAGATTCTTGTGATTCTAAGAATCAAATAAGAACTTAGATGCAACTAAGTTTTGCTTTTATTTGATCTTCAAAGCTTAACTTGCAAATGCAAGGATATTCAAATTGTTCTTAGCTAAACCTTACAAATTTCCCCTTTTGATCTAAATGTATATGAATTCGAGTACAAATAGTTGTTAGGATTTTTGACAGAGTTTCGGATTTTTTGTTCTTGATTCTCTTGATGTTCTTGTCAAATGATGGGGTATTTATAGGTATCCAAGTCCACTTCCAAATAAGGAAACTTTGAACTTGACTTTAATGCTTGAGCCCATGCTTCCATGCGCCTATGCTTGCTTGAGCTTCCATGCGCCTATGCTTGCTTGAGCTTGAGCTTGAGCTTGCTTAATCTTGAAATTCCTTGGTGTGCTTAGCTTGTTTTACTATCATCAAGCCTAGGTGATTAGCTTTGGTTACTAGGTAGCTTTGCTTACTAGCTTGAGCTTCCCTTGATGTGTTGAGCTTGTATTTTGCTCCACCTAGAGGTTGCTTGTGGTGCAAGAAGCTTCCCTTGGTGTCTTGAGCTTATGCTATGCTCCACCTATAGCTTGCTTGTGGTGCAAGAAGCTTTCCTTGGTGTCTTAAGCTTATGCTATGCTCCACCTATAGCTTGCTTGTGGTGCAAGAAGCTTCCCTTGGTGTCTTGAGCTTATGCTATGCTCCACCTATAGCTTGCTTGTGGTGCAAGAAGCTTCCCTTGATGCTTTGAACTTATGCTATGAGTCTCTAGCTTTAGCTTATGCTATGAGCCTCTAGCTTTAACTTGTGCTATGCGCCTCTAGCTTGCTTGAGGCTATGCTATGCGCCTCTTGGGTGCTCTTTTGCTTCAAGTGTTTTCTTAATATTTTTAATACCTCATAGGTTAACCTCCTGAAACACTTGATGAAACCATTAGTATTCACAACCAAAATTCTTATCCAACACTTAAAGATTTTTATCATTCAAAACATCTTATGACAATGTAGGGTTCTTGGAGCTAACACTATAGTCTTTAATTTTCAAGTGTTTTTAGAAAAATAGGGAAATCTCACTTTTTAAAGCTTATAGCCTTCAATATCTACTAACTTTTAAAAATTATACAATTTACTATTTTGAAGACTATAGTCTTTACTTTTCAAGTGCTTTTAGAAAAATAAGAAAATCTCACTTTTTAAAGCATGTAGCCTTCTATATACTAACTTTTAAAAATTATGCAATTCACTATTTTAAAGACTATAGTCTTTATTTTTCAAATGTTTTTAGAAAAAGAAAAAAGAAAATCTTACCTTTTAAAGTTTATACCCTTCAATTTTCACTAACTTTGAAAATTTATGCAATTCACTATTTTAAAGACTATAGTCTTTATTTTTCAAATGTTTTTAGAAAAAGAAAATCTTACCTTTTAAAGTTTATACCCTTCAATTTTCACTAACTTTGAAAATTTATGCAATTCACTATTTTAAAGGCTACTAGAGTAGTATGCCCCGCGCAACCGCGCAGATTATAAAATGTAATTTCAATTTTAATGTAAAACATCTTACACTTTGCTTTTGTTTGACACTTGGCAAAAAATATTTTCCTGTCTAAAATCTTATATTTTTGAGTGGAACTACTTAATTTTTATTTATATTTGTTACTCGCTCTGTCCAACTTTAAATGACGTTTTAGAGTTGTACACACTTATTAATATAGTATTAATACACATAAATTTTTCTATTGAATAAAATTGTTATGACAAATCTATCCTCGTAGAAGACATATTTTTTTCTCTCTCATAAACATGGACTTCCTCTCTCCTAGAATTAAAATGAGGATAAAATTGGAAAAAAATCATAAACACATTATTGAAAATAACAAATGACAAATATTATTGGACAAATCATATTTGCTAGAAAGAGAATTAAAAGTGAACGGAAGAAGTATTAATTAAGCATACTCATATACATTGCAATGTACGATATAGTAAGTAAACTTGATAGTCTTTTATTTGGTTGAAGTTAACACATAGTATTATCTGTTATTGACAAATAGGTTTAATTATATTGTAGGTCTCTATAATTTTACTAATTTTTAAAAATTATTTCCTATAATATAAAAATTTGGAATTGAGTCTTTGTAGTTTTAATTTTTTTAAATATACCCCAACACTAATTTTTGTTATAAAATTCATTAGTTATTTATATGTTAGTTATTTTATATTTTTGTATTTTTATAATTTTATTTTTTATATTATATTTTATTTATTTTTTAGTTAATTAATTTATCTTATGTTCATTTATACATTATGAAAAGTAAATTAAAAAATAAAAAAGACATAAAATAATTTAAATAAAATTAAATTAGATATATCACAAAATTAAAAGAAAAAGAAACTAAACTAAAAATTAAAAATAACATAAACAAAAAATTAGAAAAGAAAAATAAAATATTAAGAATTTAAAAGATAGCTAATTTAAAACATTTTAAATTATATTTAATTTCATTTTAATACTATATTTATAATTAATTTTATGCATTTATTTTTTATATTTACTTATCTAAAAATGCTATTTTTAATTTTTGCCTATTAAATTGAATAAAGACATGACAAATTATTATGGATATGATTGAGTATAATTTGATTTTATTTATAACATTTTTTCATCTTGACCACAAAATTGTCAATATGGGTTAAGAAATTTCGCAATTACAACATTCTTTACTTTATATAGATAATAAAAGCAACACTAATTACAATTTTAAGCTTTTGATGTTGATACAACGAAAAATGTTATTTGTGCATAAATATATTAACAAATAAAGAACTTGAAGATTAGATAAGAGAAATAATAATTTTGATTCTTAATGAATTAAAATAATCTTACATAGATAAGATTCAAATATCATGCTGCTATTACATTTGATAATCAAGCTACATGTCATAGATTAAGCAAAATTGCATAATAAGATCAGTAATATCTTATCTAAAAAGGTGCAGAACAACTACATACTTAACCACATAAAACTTAAAAGAAACATTTTTGAAAGACAAAACAGCATTAAAAACAGCTAGTTAAATCAACTCAAACTGAATAAAGTCCAATTGAGTGAAGTATGGAAATAAAATAGAATAGAAATATGACCTTTTCATCCCAAACACCATTTTCATTGTATAAACTTTAGATACATTGTCCCTTGAAGGGATCATTCACAATTGAACAACACAAACCTTCAATGACCAAGCCAACTTAGTTGCATTAACATCAGCAACGAGATCAAACTTTTGAACCATGGTTAAAAAGAGCTGCAACTAATTTGCCTTTGGAATGCAGTGATGAAGATTGCTATTAGAACAAACAAAAAATTTGTTCCGTTGGAAAATTTGAAGGTAACAACATGTGTATGGAGAATGAATGAGTCATATTATTTATAGTAGACATTGAGGTATTTAATTCTCCAACTATAAAAATTTTAGAGCTACCAAATGTATCGGGAATGATCTTTCTTTAAACTAACCCAATTGCATAACATTAATATATGTGCACTTTATGCTTACATTGGATGGCTACTTTGCTCCTGCATAATTGACTAATGTTAATTCATTTTCTATTACAATGGATGCCACATGGCACTTTTTATTTCCCGCTCAAATGCTTGATCAATAGACTTGAGTTAATTGACTTTTATATATTAATAGATAATAGGTAGTTTTCACTTTTCGAGTGTTTTTAGAAAATTATTGAAATATCAGTTTTTAAAACCTATAGCCTTAAATTTTTACTAACTTTTAAAAATTATGGTATTCACTATTTTAAAGGCTATAGTCTTTACTTTTCGAGTGTTTTTAGAAAAATAGTGAAATTTCACTTTTTAAAGCCTATAGCCTTCAATTTCTAATAACTTTTAAAAATTATGTAATTCACTATTTTAAAAGACTACACTCTTTACTTTTCGAGTGTTTTTAAAAAAAATAGGGAAATCTCACTTTTTAAAACCTATAGTCTTCAATTTAATTTCTACTAACTTTTAAAAATTATGCAATTCACTATTTTTAAGGCTATAGTCTTTACTTTTCGAGTGTTTTTAGAAAAACAGGGAAATCTCACATTTAAAAGTCAATAGACTTCAATTTCAACAAACTTTTAAAAATTATGCAATTCAGTATTTTAAAGGTTATAATCTTTACTTTTCGAGTGTTTTTAGAAATATAGGAAAATCTTACATTTTAAAGTCTATAACCTTCAATTTCCACTAACTTTTAAAAATTATGCAATTCAATATTTTAAAGGCTATCGTCTTTAATTTTCGAGTGTTTTTAGAAAAATATTGAAATCTCATTTTTTAAAGACTCTAGCCTTCAATTTCTACTAACTTTTAAAAATTATGCAATTCACTATTTTCATGATTATAATATTTACTTTTCGAGAGTTTTTAGAAAAATAGTAAAATCTCACATTTTAAAGCCTATAGCCTTCAATTTCTAATAACTTTTAGAAATTACGCAATTCACTATTTTAAAGGCTATAGTCTTTACTTTTCGAGTGTTTTTAGAAAAATAGTGAAATCTTAAATTGTAAAGTATATAGCCTTCAATTTCCGATAACTTTTAAAAATTATGCAATTCACTATTTTAAAGGCTATAGTCTTCTCATTTTTAGTGTTTTTAAAAAAATAGTGAAATCTCACTTTTTCAAGCCTATAGCCTTCAATTTCTACTAACTTTTAAAAAAATTATGTAATTCAATATTTTAAAGACTATAGTCTTTACGTTTCGAGTGTTTTTAGAAAAAAAAATAGTGAAATCTCAGTTTTTAAAGTCTATTGCCTTCATTTTCTACTAACTTTTAAAAATTATTCAATTCACTATTTTTAAGGCTATAGTCTTTACTTTTCGAGTGTTTTTAGAAAAATAGGGAAATCTCACATTTAAAAGTCAATAGACTTGAATTTCAACAAACTTTTAAAAATTATGCAATTCAGTATTTTAAAGGTTATAATCTTTACTTTTCGAGTGTTTTTAGAAAAATAGGAAAATCTTACATTTTAAAGTCTATAACCTTCAATTTCCACTAACTTTTAAAAATTATGCAATTCAATATTTTAAAGGCTATCGTCTTTAATTTTCGAGTGTTTTTAGAAAAATAGTGAAATCTCATTTCTTAAAGACTCTAGCCTTCAATTTCTACTAACTTTTAAAAATTATGCAATTCACTATTTTCATGATTATAATATTTACTTTTCGAGAGTTTTTAGAAAAATAGTAAAATCTCACATTTTAAAGCCTATAGCCTTCAATTTCTAATAACTTTTAGAAATTACGCAATTCACTATTTTAAAGGCTATAGTCTTTACTTTTCGAGTGTTTTAAGAAAAATAGTGAAATCTTAAATTTTAAAGTCTATAGCCTTCAATTTCCACTAACTTTTAAAAATTATGCAATTCACTATTTTAAAGGCTATAGTCTTCTCATTTTTAGTGTTTTTAAAAAAATAGTGAAATCTCACTTTTTCAAACCTATAGCCTTCAATTTCTACTAACTTTTAAAAAAATTATGTAATTCAATATTTTAAAGACTATAGTCTTTACGTTTCGAGTGTTTTTAGAAAAAAAAATAGTGAAATCTCAGTTTTTAAAGTCTATTGCCTTCAATTTCTACTAACTTTTAAAAATTATTCAATTCACTATTTTAATGACTATAGTATTTTCTTTTCGAGTGTTTTTAGAAAAATAATAAAATTTCACTTTTTAAAGACTATAGCCTTCAATTTCTACTAACTTTTAAAAATTATGCAATTCACTATTTTAAGGGCTATAGTCTTCATTTTTCGAGTGTTTTTAGAAAAATAGGGAAATATCACTTTTTAAAGCCTATAGCCTTCAGTTTCTAATAACTTTTAAAAATTATGCAATTCACTATTTTAAAGGCTATAGTCTTTGCTTTTTGAGTGTTTTTAGAAAAATAGGGAAATCTCACTTTTTAAAGAAACTTTCAATTTGTACTAACTTTTAAAAATTATGCAATTCACTATTTTAAAGGCTATAGTATTTTCTTTTCGAGTGCTTTTAGAAAAATAGTAAAATCTCAATTTTTAAAGTCTATAACTTTCAATTTCTACTAACTTTTAAAATATTTATGCAATTGAATATTTTAAAAACTATAGTCTTTACTTTTCGAGTGTTTTTAGAAAAATAGGGAAATCTCACTTTTTAAAGCCCATAGCCTTCAATTTCTACTAACTTTAAAAAATTATGCAATTCATCACTATTTTAAAGACTATATAGTCTTTACTTTTCGAGTGTTTTTAGAAAAATAGGGAAATATCACTTTTTAAAGCCTATAGCCTTCAATTTCTACTGTCTTCAATTTCTACTAACTCTTAAAAATTATGCAATTCACTATTTTAAAGGCTATTTACTTTTCAAGTGTAATAGAAAAACAGTGAAATCTCACCTTTTAAAGTCTATAGCCTTCAATTTCCACTAACTTTTAAAATTATGCAATTCACTATTTTAAAGGCTATAGTCTTTACTTTTCAAGTGTTTTTAGAAAAATAGGGAAATCTCACATTTTAAAGTCTATAGCCTTCAATTTCTACTAACTTTTAAAAATTATGTAATTCACTATTTTAAAGACTACAATTTTTACTTTTCGAGTCTTTTAAGCAAAATAGTGAAATCTCACTTTTTAAAGCCTATACCCTTCAATTTCTAATAACTTTTAAAAATTATGCAAGTCACTATTTTAAAGGCTATAGTATTTACTTTTCGAATGTTTTTAGAAAAATAGGGAAATCTCACCTTTTAAAGTTTATAGCTTTCAATTTCTACTAACTTTTAAAAATTATTCAATTCACTATTTTAAAGGCTATAGTCTTTACTTTTCGAGTGTTTTTAGAAAATAGTGAAATCTCAGTTTTTAAAGTCTATAGCCTTCAATTTCTACTGACTTAAAAAAATTATGCAATTCAATATTTAATGACTACTATAGTCTTTTACTTTTCGAGTGTTTTTAGAAAAATAGTAAAATCTCACTTTTTAAACAATAATGTTTGTCGTACAACAAAAATACGTCCAACAAGTATCCAACGTGTGTTATACATGATATGGGATGTGTGCTATTTATATACCATACCTACGTATAACACACATCTCATATCATGTATATATAGCACACGTTGGATATTTGTTGGACGTATTTCTGTTGTACACGTAGCATTATTGTATATATATAGACGTGATAAGTGACAAATGAAATTAAACATATATAAAAATTGAATACTTATTTGTTAAAATTTTATTTTTATTTATTATTTTTTAAAATAATTAGTTAAGTTTAATCATATTATAGAAAATTTTGATGCACTCTATAATTTTCTTAAAAGTATAATATGTAACACCCCTGAACACCATAGCTCTAATATATATATGTTACAGTTAATAATTTCTGAATTTATCTGTTAGAGTAATTTTTACGAGTTTATGATTTTAATAATAATATGAATGCGTCCTTGTATTTCCATGCATGAACTATATGATTATTTTTAATGTTCATACATATATATATATATATATATATATATATATATATAACATAATTTACTACAACACGTGTGCATGCACGACACGTGGCACTTTCATGCAAATTATGCAAAAACCATACAACACCATATAATATTTAATTAAATGCACAAAAAATATTTTTATTCAATGATGAAATTTTTTGACTCACCATTTTATAATTTCCCGGATCCTATATTTTATTTTTGAGCCGAGACATTTTTATAAGTGAAATTACCAAAATACTCCTACATAACCCTAGACTACACCACTTAACCTACACATCAAAAATTCAAAAATACCCTAACCCTAACCCTAAGCATGCTACGACCAATAAGAGAAATGGAGGGAGAAAATTTAAAACCAACCACCCAATTAATACACTAACCATGCTTTAGGGGACATAATCTACCCTTATCCTCCATCCATTGGTCATTAAGGTAGGCATTAGGATTGTCATCCAAGGGTGGAAATTAATCCAACTCTTCCCTTGCCCACCATGGCCTACGGCCACTTCTCCCTCTCCCCCTCTATTTATTCTAAACTCACATAACCCATTCTAACACACAAAACAACCACAAAGGTATATCAAAACTATGTCAAAATTTCTCTAAAATTTTCCTTAGAAAAAATTTCTCTCAACACCCCTCCAAGAGCCCTTCACCATTCGGCCATACCACCACCACCACCATCCCTACATCATTTTATTTTTCGTCTACATGTTCTAACACCCTCAAACACTATATTCAACCCCTCAAACAACCACACACTCACAAAAAATCAACCTCATTTTCCTTGAAGAAGCTCGGCCATAAGGAGAGGAAGAGCAAGCTCAAAAAACAACAACAACAACATCCAACACTCCTAGGGTCTTGCTTTAAGTGAGTCATTCTCTCAAAAGTTTCATTTTTATTGAATAAAAGTGCTTTTTAATGAAAATAATCGGTGAAAATATTTTGTTTCAGCAAAAATAAATTATTCTAAGTGTTCTTGAGTTTCTTAAATGAGATCTACCTTTTAAAATAAATTTTGATGGTGTTGGTGCATTATTTGAGCATAAGTTTGATTTTTGGTGTTGTAATGGATACATGCATGCATGCAAATGGTGCTATGAATAAAATGTATATTTTGGACCCCTTTGATGGTGGAACCCGCAGCCATGAGGGCTTGGAAGAGAGTGGGTGTTGTTTCATGGACTAAAATGCTTGAAAAAGACCCTTAATAAAATCTAGAACTTGAAATAAAATAGTGATATTCAAGGGACTCATAAATAAATATCAAGAACATTACTTACCTCTGGAATATTACCTTATAAACTCAGATCTGGACCAAGAAAAATAATGGTATTGGTATACCCTAAAAATGAGCTAAAAAGATTAGTAACTATGTATAAATGTGTCTTTTAATGTATTAAAAATGGCTCTAAAAATAGGAAATCTTTAAAATAAATTAAGACTCAATAAAATAACTCTCCTAAAATAAAAATAAAATTTTATTTCTCAGATCTGGAATTTATTTGATTTTATTTGGTTGAAAATGCTTTAAAAGGGTATAGTTTATTCTAAATAATGCTAAAAATTAAAGTAAATGCTATAAAAATTATTTTAGTAGATTTACATTCTGAGATATTTATTTTCAACCTTAATATAATGAATATTTCAGTTCTGAAATTTATTTATGATTATTTATATTTATTGGGAAGAAAAAGGACTTAAAAATGGATAGTTTTGAGTAAAATGGTCACTTAAAAATACCTTATGACAAAAAATATTATTTATATTATTTGGGAACATTGAGATACTAAAATAAATAATTTTTTATAAAATAAAAATGGTGGATTAGATTCTGGAAAATATTTTAGTAAAAATATTTATAAGAAAAAGCTTATTTATGCACATAGTTTAGGAAATATTGGGATAATATGCCCTTAAAAATATTTAGGAGCTTACCACTCTGAAATAATAAGTTTTTGAAGTTAGAAAAAAATAAAGTTACTGATTTAAAATATTTTATCATTTATTTGATAATAAAAGGTATTTTCTAACATATAGTTTTGTGAAAATACACCTAGAAAATGCTTTTCTTAAAACAAATGGACTAGTAAAATAATTATGACCTTTATTTATTATTTTATTGATTAAAATATAATTCTTTTACATTCTGTCCAGATTTAAATAATAACTTAGAAATAATTTGTTACTTGCTTACTAATGCTAAAACTAGTTAAAATTAGTTAATAAATGGAATAAGTAATTAGAGAAAAATAATTTGAAAATATTCTGATATAACCAAGTGGACCCACATAGGTTAGTAATGTTAATGATAATGTTAGAATAATTTTAAAAGGGATTAAAAAGTTAAGTTTTCTAGTAAAACAAATAATAAACCGTAAAATTGTTAACACTAGTTATATTGTTTAAAAATAAGGGAAAATAATGGAAGAAATAAGAAATCATTTCTGAAATAAATATTAATTATAGGAGATCAGAATTTAAAAGTCTTAATTAATTTATAATAGAGTTTGAGACTTTAGGAAAGATAAAACTATACATTAGCTAGTTTATAAAGAATAAAAGTATAATTAATTAAGTTAATAATTCAAAATCTTTAAATATTAAATAAAAATCAGCAAGGTAATGATTTAATAAATATTTATAATAAAGAAGATTAGTTTGGGATGTTTCATAAAACATTAGAAGAGACTTTAAAAAAAAAAAGAGAATGCTTCATAATACGTAAAAGAGAGTGTGTCTTGAGAGGATGGAGCAACGAGTAAATGTACTTCATGCATGATGACCGAGTTAATTATGTATTGTACTATGATATGTGGAATTGATGGATGAACTATAAAGTGGTGATGAGAATGTCTAGATTGTTGAGATGAAATTGCAGTGACGATTATGATTGTTGTAGTACACTGTGTTATGTTGTTACAAAAATTGACTGATGATATCTTGAGACTGAGTTGGATGAGATGTGATTGACTGATGATTGGATTGTTTGGTTGTTGATTGATGTGTGTGTTTTTACCGTTAAGTGGAACTCTCGATTAGCCTAGATCCAGTCGTTCTGTTGTGTGAACGGTGGTGCATTGCACATACTCACGGGATAGGGAGGCCTATGGGGTGAGATGTGGTCCTCATGCATTGGACACTTAGTCCTACTAATGAAATGGTGGTTGAAAGTATATATATTCCGAGGTGTTCCCGATGTTGATGATGAATTGTGTAAGCGTACGCTCATGAAAGTGGAAAACGGCTAATCCCTAGTTCCATGTAGGCGAAGAAGTTCTAAGCCGACGGAGCTACCTAGGAGACCTTATTAGTACGGCCTAAGGAGAACTCTAAGGTGGTGACGTTAGATAGAACTTGACGTAGGGTGCTAGTTACGCAATAACCTAGAAGAGACTTTAGATTCCCTTAGTTCGGGCAAGTAGGATGTTTGAGTGTTCAACGTAACGTACCTCAGTTCTTTAAAAAGATAATGTATAGTTTCTAAAAATGGAGGGTGTTACTTTGAACAGCTGGAGTTAGCATAAGCGGTATCAAGTCCGGGTATCGACAATGATTCACTGAGAATTTTATTCTCATACTCGTTTTCTTTCTTATGTCTCAATTCCAGCAGATGGATCCCCCGCTGCCCGCCGTTGACCTGCTATCTGTTCGTTATCACCCAGCTACAGGGTACATTTCAGTCACATCAATTGTCCCGACCACCTTTGGTTTCTACGTGGCGGACCTTCCCCCATGGGATCCCCCGCCAGAGCCATTTATTCCTCAGCCACCCGTTGGAGCTGGGCATCCTCCGCCCGGTGGACACCATGCACCTCCTCCACCTCCCGTGCACATGCCGGCTCAGGGACCCGAGTCTCCTCCTGGTTCACCTGTGTTCGCCGAGGACGACATTATGGGTAACCCATTTCTTTGGTTCAACCCAGATGATTATGAGCCCGACTATGTGCCGGGGGAGGGAGCGTCTGACGACGAGGAGATCTTGGAGGCGGCCGTATCTCCCATGAAGGTCGAGGAAGAGGACGAAGAGAAAGAAGACCCGGAGGAAGACCCTGATGAGGCCGAGTGTACTGTAGCTGAGGATTTCTTTTTATGTTGCTCTTTTAGTATTTTATTTCCTTTTTGTTATGGACACATTTCGGTTGTAAAGGTCATTGTTTCGACCTGTTTTGATACTCTATGGTTGTAATTTTCAATACCGTTGTACTTCGTACCTTTGGGATTTTGTTTCTCCCCAATATTCTGGATAATGTTTAATTTCAGTTTTATTATCCCTTCTTCCCATCTATTGTATGGTTTATTTTGTTTCGTCCTTCGTTTGAAAAAAAAAAATTCTCGTGTTTTCCGCTGTTAAATTTAGGATGTTACATAATACAAGTTCATCATAATTGTATTGAATTGTATGTACATTAAATATAACTCAATAAAACATATTTAAAAAGTTAAGAAAAACTAAATAAATAATTTTTCTTATTTTTTAAATAAAATTAGAATTTTAAGAGTCATATACCATGGCCAATCACCTACTTTCTTCCCCCCCTCTCTCTCTCTCTCTCTCTATATATATATATATATATTATTGCTTTGGTTATATTAGTGGCTATCAATCAATTGAACTTGTGAATCATTCTATCACATTGGTGCTTGATGCGGAATAAAATAATGCCACTAGCTGTATCCAAGCGCACCGGGGTTGGAACAAATTAAAACTACACGGTTTTTTAATGATAATTTTTAGAATATTCGTTAATAAATCAGTAATTTTATTGTTCAGTAAACATACGTCAAATTAGTATGTAATATGTGTTACATATAATACAGAATGTGTGTTATACGTACATATATTATATATATGACATACATTATGTATTATATAAAATACATGTTGAATACTAATTGGACGTATTTTTATTGTACAACAGGGTTAAGAAATTATCATTAACAAACCAAATCCATATATATTAATGACCAATATTATCCATAAATTTAATGGCTTAGATACTTCTTGAACATTAATCAACAACTTTTAGCAAACAAAACTTTATAAGTATTACTTTTCCAAAAATAATCAATTCATTTTGGGTCGATCTTTTATGCTTCAATTATTGTTTTTTTTTTTTTTTTGGAAGTTATAAGGTTGCCTCGATCAGTTTTAAATTGTATCCACTCAAACGAAGAATATTGATAAATAATTTAGGAAAAGAAACAGATCGAAGCACTTTCCTCTTCAGAGTTCAAAAGGATATATATATATATATACGCTTTCATACTATAAAGAAAATAAATTCTTTCTCCATCCACATAGAGAATTTGGGAGGAAGATTGTTTTATGGAACTTTTTTATGTTAAAACCGTTCGTATTCTTTTATCCACTAATATAAGAATTTAATTAATTTAAATACAATGATTGTCATCCAAATCAAATACTTCTCCTTTTGAAATCTAGTATCTACTAGCTAATACCATAAAGAGAATTGCAGAAAAAGTAACTATTAATATGTGGACTCTAAAAATTCTATTAAAAATAAAAATGAAGAAGGTGCACCAATTGTTTAAAAAATAACTACTTAAAAGTTTGAAATCAAAGAATTTAAAAAATGCCCTCTTATACTATTTATAAAAGAAAAATTAACACAAATGATATTAAGTTAAAAACTATTACAATTAATTAAACAATTTATTCAAAAAATGAAGAAATCACCCGTCAAACATAGTAGTACTTATCGAGTCACTGGTATATATAATGTGGATTGTATTGCTTAGTTGGCTTACTACTCATTTTTCTTATCTAGAATTAAGAGATTTTTTTTTTTTTAATGAGGTTAGGTCAATCAAAATTTTCTCATTAGGTTTCTCCTTTTCATTGAGAACTCATGATATATATATATTTGTGGGGCATTAAACTTTTATGGTTCATATATGTTTTATTTTGTGATGTGTACATGTATATAAAATTATAAAGTTTTATTCGGTCAATTAGAAAAAACTAAACTCATATATAGTTTAGAGTTTAATTCTGATGCACTGACAGTATAAATATATTTTACACTGTCGTTCAATCAAAATACTCCGTTTGTATGACTTTTCATGTAGTGAGAGAGAGAAAACACAATTATAACTGACGTGACAGTACATGATTAAATGACTATGTAAACAAGTTTTACATTGTCAATGAATGAAAATTAAATCCTATAATTTATTAAACTTATCGAATTTATATTTTCAAAACAACAAAGGTTCACAATAGGTTAGGTGAATCTACATAGTCCATGTAGGACATGTTAAATATATCATTTATATATCTCTATCTAAGAATTGTTGATGAGAGATAAAAACAAATAAAGGAGAAAAAATAAATAAATAAATAAATCATTGATATATAACCATAATGGGAAAAAATAGGCCTTGAGTATATAAGAATTTTTCGCTAAAATAAAAGCAACCAATGACATTGATAGAAACATATGCAAAATACTGCAAGGGGAACGTGTGAATGTATCAATCGAAATCAAGTTATTCCTAACTTATGATAAAAATAAGCATAATTGATAATTCATAAAAAGAAGCTTTGACATCTTTAATATACCCTTTTGACGATTTTATGTAAGGTTAGCATCTCAGTTGAATTGTACTGTTGGAAAATGGATTGGACAATATAGGTCAAGGATTTGCAATTTCGACAACAATGAAGAAATTTTATATGTACTTATATTATTACAATGAGCATTACTACATCAACAACAAAAAAAAATTAACCAAAATAGTTAATAAATTATGCATAACATATATAATATAAAATACAAAAAATAAACATTACATATTATATACACTACATTACATATGATATACATTGTGTATTTTATAATTAATTGTTTTAACCGATTTTTTTTGTTATGCCCCGAATATTTGCCAGTTACAAATGCTATATACTTTTTTCTCGGACAATGTCTCATTATTTTAGGCAAATTCTGTTTTTCTTTTTTCGCTTTTAATTTCTTTTATGGTTATAAATAACTAAAATTCCATCAATCGAACAGTAAATTTTGAATCTTGATTGTTCAATTTGGTATAAAATCTTCACCATATGTATATCATACATAATATATGTCATATGTATAACATATGTTACGTATGACTGTATAACATATATTATATATTAATTGGATGTATTACTGTTATTCAATCAACATTACTGCATTAATATATCCTTCACTTGGAAGATAAAAATGGGGATAATTAACATTATAATTTAATTAATAAGTATCCTTAAAATACTATTTAAAATCTAAAAATGGAAGATAGTTTTCATGAAAAAATAAAACTTTAAAATTTTTAATGCATTAATATATTAAAAACTTTTAAATCTTTCCACTTTTTTAACTACCTAAAGAGTGTCATATCATTATCAAATCCTTAAAATTAAAAAAATAGTAGAAAGTTGAAAGTGGAAAAGAAATGAGGAGGACAAAAAGAAATGGGAAGAAAATGAGAATATTTTTCTTATTTGATTGTAAGAGAATAAATAAAAGAGAAGTAGGAGGAAAATGAATAGAAAATTTTTTCCCACACTAAATAATTTTCCCCACAAGTGAGGTGAAAATGAAAGGAAAATTTGATAGAACTTATCTCTTCCTATTCTGACCTCTTTTTAATATTTTATTAATTTTTTTAGGGGATTTATTCAGTACCTAATATTTTTGTTGGATACCGGTACCCAGTTATGTGTTTAATCTATTAATATATGCTAAAGTAAATATAATTTTGTACCAACGAAACACGGTGATCGCGGTCGCAACCTTCCTAGACGTGTCTCATTCCTAATCACACATCTTCTTCATCTCTCTCGCATAATATAATGCGCTCTTTCTAGTGACATGTTATGGATTGAGTTTTTTTCTTAAATTGATAAAGTTAGAGATTTTCAATATAAATTAAATTAATTTTTAAAGATTACTAACCTATCAAGTTATTAGTTATATAAATTTAAAAAATATAAGTTAATTATATCTATAAACCTTGATAAATACATGTGTTGGGTATCGGTATCCTATATTTTTTTGAGTACCGAATCGAAACCCATTTTGTTATTTAGAAAGTGATTATTTCTTATTATTTATTGAATATTGATTTATGATGTGGTTATAATTTCTATGTAGTTTAATATAATTTATAAAAAAATTATAATATATATATATATATTGATGAATTTACAGTAATAACAATCATATAAATTTAAATATTTCTAATGATATTTAGTTTATGTAATAATTTTTAAATTTTATATTGTAAAAAAATAAAATTAATTTTTCAATAACTATATAATAATTATATTATATAAACATTATTGTTAAAGGTTAAAACTATATTTTAATATTAATAGATACTTTTTTTTCTCTAATGTCTTTTTAATCAAATAAGAGAATTTAACTTTCTTCCAACCAAATAAATCAATAAAAATTAAACTTTCACTTCATCTTTTTTTTTTCTTTTTATTATTTCCCTCTCCAGTTCTTTTCATCTTATTTCTTTCCTTTACCAAACACATCCTAAAAAGAAATAACAAATACTCGCTCCGTTTCTTTTAATTGTTCAATTTAGAGATGCGTGCATTTTTTTTTTAATTGTCTATTTCAAATTTTAAGACAACATTTATTATTTTTTTTACTCTTACCTTTATTTAATACTCACTATTTCTATTAATTGAGGGGAGATAATAACAAAAAAGTAAAGGGTAATTTAGTAAAACATATATACATTTTGTTAACTTTAATATTCTACCAATCATTACCTAAATTCTTGACGCATTTAAAACTGGACAATTAAAAAAACGGAAGAAATAAGTTTATAATAAGTTGCATTTTATGTTTTTGGGGTGTGCAAAACTCAAAGTTTGGAATAATATGTTGCAAATGACAATGACCGACCAACTTATTAACAACACGTACACTCTTTTGGTGCGCCCTACATTCATGAGCAATGCTACAGATATAACAAAAAAATAGCCGCCAATAAATTGTGCACAACGTATATAACATAAATTGCACAGTAAATATTATATATTGTGTACACCATATAGCACATGATGTGCACAACATATATAACATGTTGTAAAGAAAGATGATATTGCAATATGTGATATATGTTGTGCACAATAGATGATATACATTGTGCACTACATATAATATATGTTATGCATTTTATATTATATATATTGTGCATATTTTATTGATTATTTTGGCTGCTATTTTGTTGGCCAAGTATTTCCCCCTACATTCATACATGCAACAGTAGTATTGAAGTAAACAAAGTGGTCCCATTCATAGCAGAAAATGGGCACGAATATAATATATTTAATTCATTTGAATTCAATGCTATTCCATTATAACAATCACCTTTCCCCTTAGTGCTTCTTTTCAAGCATCTCTGCATCTGCATGCAGGACTCAATTTGAAGAAATGATGTAATTTAAAAGTTTAATTTTGATATATCGATAATATAAAAATATTTTATATTATTATCTAATTAAAATATTTTATTTGTATAATTTTTTAAATAATAGAAGAGAGAAAACATAATCATGATTGATGTGACAGCACATGATTAGATGACTATGTAAAACAGTTACACAAATGCTGGGGGCATCACAACAAAAAATCAGCCAAAACAGCCAACAAAACTCATTTAACACTTTATAACACAAATAACACTTTTAATCACGAGTATATTTTTAATGGGTTGAGTGATTGTGACCCAAATTCTTATTTGTTGGCTGTGTTTGCTGGGTTTTTGTTGTACCTCTAGCAATGCTCAAACAGTTATACACTGTTAGTCGATGAAAATTAAATCCTTAATTTAATTTGGTAAATAAATTCAACAACACTAGAACAAAGTAAATCAATTATATTAGATAAGCACAAACTCCATCTTATCTTTTTGTGTCAATAAAATTATTTATATTTTAATTATTCTATTATTAGAAATTTAACTAATTTGATCAGATCCAACTGTACGAGATTTCCTAAAGAGTATAATATGTGATAAACAAAACTATATATGTCTGATTTTTATGACTCAAATATGAGATCTCTTATTAAGGGATTAAAATACTTATCACCATTATCAGATTTTTTGTTAATATAATCTTAAATTAATCTTTTAACAATTACTTCATGTGTGAGAGGGAGACTTTTATTATTCCAATTCCAAACTTGGGTGATAGTGACCCAAAAAAGGCAAATACATACTCTGCTCTATATAAGGAGCTAGGTTTCTAAGGTAAAGAGTGTAAATGCAAGCAATTAATATAGCAACATACATATCTCTATCTACCTCCACTAAATCTTTAATATAAGAGAGGGTACTTCATTGGGCAAATTAAAGGAAGGCTATATAGAATAGTGTACTCTATATATCTTCTACTTGTAGAAGAACAAATTGAACCATAGCAACATATATGGAGAAGAAAAGATTGAATCCAAAAGAAGGAGAAGTTGTTGATGATGAGAATAAATGGGTTCATGATACTTCTGTGGATTATAAGGGCAGAGTTCCTCTCAGAGCTTCAACTGGTACTTGG
Source organism: Aeschynomene evenia (assembly GCA_013621005.1). NCBI lineage: Eukaryota > Viridiplantae > Streptophyta > Magnoliopsida > Fabales > Fabaceae > Aeschynomene > Aeschynomene evenia. The sequence continues at coordinate 19,168,387 of CM024264.1, read as the reverse complement.
AAAGCTTCTTTCTTCATTATTGGTAAGCAAATTCTTATTATATGCAAAAAAAAGTTGTTTAATTATATGGATTTAATTTTCATCCACCGATAATGTGCAATCATATGCTGCCACGTCAGCTATGATTGTGTTTTCTCTCTCTCATTACCTGAAAAGTCATAGAAACATAACGTTTTGATTGGACGACATTGTAAAATACTTTTACACTTTGAGTGAATCAAAATTAGACTCTAATCATATTCTCAAACTAATTTCTAGTAATAATTAATTTAATTTTCCTAGCTACCACTCTCAAAGTTTATTATATATATATTCCCATCATATCTATATATTTTCTGTTTGATTCTATAATTAATTAGCCATCAATTCTGGTCACTCTGCTGGAACTTTTTGTAATTTTCTGCTATACTCTGTTCTTGAATTGTTCATGTAATATGGTCTGTTTGTGTTGATGTGTTTATATTGACAGTGGAAAATGATACTTTTAATTTGTCGAAATCTATAATTAGGTTATAGCAATGTAAATGTATTTTATATCATTACCTCAAAATCTTTTTTTCTTTAACCATATATGTTAGGATTTATGAATATACTACTACATTCATCACATAGTTCAACCTAAATTGATACTACCTCCGTTTTTTTATATATTATCCATTTTAGGACAATATGTTTCATTTTTTATTTGTCTATGTAGAAATTTTAGGGCACTTATTAGCAAAACTCTATTATAAATTATATTCAAATTTTGTTAAATTCTAGACATTATAAAATATATTATTAATCTGTATGCACAATTAAAATTGGACAGATAAAAAAATGGAAGAAGAATATCGTTATATATAAATAAATACTATTTTTTTTGTGATAAATAAATACTATTTTAATGTACTCTATATGAAACTTCATGTTTTTTACTTTTTTTTAATAATCTTAATCCTTTTTTTAGTTTATTTTTTTTATATACATAAATATAATGTGAATATTCATCACCAACTATTTTGTCTATACCCATTGCAGAAAACGATAAGAACCCTTGTGTTTTTAACCCCTTATAGCTATTAATTGACATTGCTACAACTTCAACCTAGTACTTTTTACTTAATTGTCAAATCCTATATATATGAACTAGGTCTAGAGTTCCATATATATATACCTTTGCTTTTATTTATGAATTGAAGTAATTAAGATTAGTGATGAAGAACATTTATACGAATATTTGAAATTAAATATTTGTAGGATATACATTTATCAATATTAATATTGAATAAGAAAAGTCGGGTGTTAAAATGAAAATCACATGAAAATTTAAAGATAATGAAAATAGATATATTAATATAAAATATGAGAAGATAGATGTATAAATAATATAATTTTTTTTGAAAAAAAAAAAAACCTCTATTCTTTTGGCCCATCAGCAAAAGTCAACTCTCCACATAGACAAAACCATAGATGATAGGACTCTTCATGCATATTCTCTACACTATACATCTACATAAGAGTACATAGAGAAATTATATGGGAAATTCATTTAAATTCTTAAAATTCAATAAGTATTGTATAAAATTATAAAAAATTAATACAAATTGATTCTTGCAATAACTTTTTAATTTTTTTAAAAATTCAAAATTTAATTGATAATTTTCTAAAATTTTAAAAACTAAAATGAAATATAGATACAATTTCAAGAAAATCTAAAATCAATCTTTAATATAATTGGGGTTATGGTCAAATATATAGAGTAATGCTAAATAAATCATGAAAAACCAGCCCAACCAGTCAATAAATGAGATTATGGACCACAATTACTCAGCCTATTACAATTTCAATGATTATTTTGGCCCAAATCAAAGTCAAAATGAGTCTATTGTCTACATTGACTGATTTTTCATTGTCCATATAGTATTATTGAATATATATTCCAGTGAATTGCAGTGGTCAATATTAGTACAACCACTGAAAGCGGTGGGTTCCCATTCCCACAAGCTAAAACAAAGACATATATATTCTAAGAAGCATTAATTAATGATGTTACAAGCAAGATCATATCAACCAAACAAAGGCTTATGGATGTGTACTATAACTAGGAATGTTGCTTTATTATAAAACTATTATTTATACATTTACTATTTTGTATAATAATGCTATGCGTATATATACTATTTTAATCGGCATTATTTTAGTAACTAAAAAAATTTAATCAAAATAAATAAGTTGGTCGTATAATAGAAATACGTCCAACTAGTATCCAATATGTGTTATATATAATATGGAATGTGTACTATACATATATAGCACACATTCCATATTATATATAGTATACGTTGGATACTAGACATATTTCTATTGTAGACGACATGCATTATCTGCAAATATGGTTGCATTTAATGTGTTATAAATAGATTGAGTTATTTTTTGAGTCTATTAATAAATGTTCTATAAATAATAAGAATAAAATTGTAAAAATAAAATTTTCTAATAACTTTCTTTTTTTTTAAGCGTGAACTGGCATATTTTTAATTATTTTCATGAAAATGCAGTTTAACGAACACTATAAAATCCCCCTAATGTATGGGCTTGTTTGGATGTGATTCTAGCAAAAGATCATTTTTTAATTTATCTTTTTAATTAAGATCTTTTGTAAAAGTAGAAGTAATTTTACATTTCGATACAAAATTAATTTATGTTTGGATGTAATATAGAAAGATCTTTATTTAATCGTAAACATTTTTTTTATGTTATACAAAATGTCTTTTTTCAGAAGATGGAAATTACAGCTTCTGAAAAAAGATCTTTTTTTACTTTTTCTAGAAATTATACTTTTACTTGAAATTAATACCCAAATATACTAAAATATTTAATAAGATCTTTTTTTAATTAAAAAAGATCTTATTTTAAATAAATAATGACATTCAAACAAGCACTATATAAAATCAATACTTTAGCCTTTTCTTCCTCTCTTATTTAAAAGGAATATACGTAAATAGTTTATCCAAAAGAAGAGTATACATTACTAATCAAAATAAAAATTATTAAAATATATAGAGAATATCTTTTTTACATATGTATGTAATCTTTAGGAACCAATAAAAGATTAACTAATCTGCCACTGAATCTAGTGATATTAATTAAATAATAAATAGTGGTTTTTGGATTCTAGAGGACTGACCTGACCTACCTTTCCACACAATTGCATTCTCAATTTCTCCCTTTTTTTTTTTTATATTATACGTGTACGGTCAATATAATCAGTATAATAAATACAAATGTGAAGAAAATAATTTTAGACTTGCAACAATTAAATAGAAAAAATTGAAGAAATCTGAGCTCATGTATGTGTGATTAATTATTATATATATACATATATTTAATGAAAATAATTGTTATACAATTAATCTTATACGGTCAATCAATAAAAATTTATTATATGTCCTATTTTATTATCATAAATATCTCATGAATTCTAAAACACTATCCACTTCTACTGACATGTCAAATTATAATTAGATAACAGTGCAAAATAATTTTCACACTATCAGAATATGATAATTAAAATCATATTTAATTACAATACAATATGATGATGTAAATATATTGTACACTATCATCCAAGTGTAATATGACACGTCAGCTATAGTGGATTGTTTTTTTAAGATTTATAAGGTAGTTAATATCTAAATAGAACACAAGACGGTTTTTTATTGATTAACAATATAAATTTTTAGTGCATGATAATTGTTTTATATATATATATATATATATATATATATATATATATATAATTATAATGACTAACAAGTATGTAATTCATTTACACTTACTGGATTGGATGTTATTATTGATGTTTGAATTGCAGCGATCGAGTTTAGTGAGAGGTTGAGCTATTTTGGAATAGCAACAAGTTTGGTGATTTACCTGACAAAGATTATGCATCAAGACCTTAAAACAGCAGCAAGAAATGTGAATTATTGGGCTGGAGTTACCACTTTGATGCCATTGTTTGGAGGATTCCTAGCTGATGCATACTTGGGCCGTTACACCACCGTCATTGCATCATGTGTCGTTTATCTTATGGTAAAGAAGGTTGACACACATAGTTCAGTCTTTTATTTAGTCGTGACTTAGTTGAAATTTAATTAAGTCGCATCCTCACTGATTGATGATTTGTCCTGACCCTGCATGGGTGTGTCATCCCTAATCTAAACTTAGTAGAAAAAAATTGCATGCATTTATATGCCAATGACCACACTTTACCATTATCAATTATTTTGAGATTTCTATGTGATATATAAAAGAGATTTGTTAGAGGTATAAAATTATACCAGTCAAAAATAGGAGTTTGAGTTTAAATTACTCAGTCAATTAAAAAGACATTCATGACTAAGAATGTTATTTGGGCAAAAGTATTAAAATGAATTTTTCTAACTATTTTGACCAAAAAAAATGTTGTTACCAAAAACTTTGTATATATAAAAACTTGTTCTGTTGTATGAATGCAGGGTTTGGTTCTCCTATCTTTATCATGGTTCTTACCAGGTTTAAAGCCATGTGATGATACCAATATGTGCATTGAACCTAGGAAGGTTCATGAAGTAGCTTTCTTCCTTGCAATCTACCTAATTTCTGTAGGAACTGGTGGACACAAACCTTCATTGGAAAGTTTTGGAGCTGACCAATTTGATGATGATCATGTCATTGAAAGGAGGCAAAAGATGTCATTCTTTAATTGGTGGAATTGTGGTCTATGCAGTGGACTCATTCTAGGAGTGACCTTAATTGTTTATGTGCAAGATCATGTTAATTGGGGTGTTGCTGATATCATCCTCTCTTTGGTTATGGCTTTCTCTTTGGTAATCTTCTTATTAGGGAGGAAATGTTACCGGTTCAGGGGACCTACTGGGAGCCCTTTTACTCCAATGTTGCAGGTTCTTGTTGCTGCCATTTCTAAGAGGAAACTTCAATGTCCTTCTAACCCTTCTGAATTGTATGAGGTTTCCAAGTATGAGAGCAACAATGCAAAGTTTCTAGGCCACACCAAAAATCTCAAGTAAGTATAGTACATTATAGTTAATAAGTAATTTACCAAATCATTATAATAGAAAACAGAGAAAGTGTTTTGGAGAATTCAATGCACATTTGTGTGAGAGGAATTAAGCCCCATATTGGATAAGATATGGAAGCCGGAAAAATAAATTTGGACTAGAGAATATAACTAGGTTCAAATTCAATAATTAGAACATTTAGAAGTATTCAGTGTACAACACAAATATTTACATAATGATGTATAATATCAATCCTCGTGGTTGAATTTTAATCATTTGAATGTAAGGGTGAGATTCACTTAAAATTCAATAATAAAGATAAATATTATACGACTGTCATAAATATTTGTGTTGTATGTGTAGTGAGATAATTAAATCATGATTGTTGTTATTTATATAATGAGAAACCATCCAAAACCAACAAACATAGAAATTTTAAGTTATAATCACTCAGCTCGTTAAAAATTAACTTTTTAAGGAGAGTTTTTTTTAGGTAAAAAAATTGTCAAATAAATCTATTAATTGGTTTAACTATTTTTCCACGATACTCCAAATACTTCCCTTAAATCAAACACCTACATTGTAAATTGCTAATAGAATGGTGTGGATTGAATGTGCAAATTGCACATGAGAGGATCCAATTCCTTGGTGGGAGGATATATTACTAGGTTTGCTTTTTTGGCCAAGTGATCCTATTCGAATCAAAACTCAACATATAATTTAATCCAACACCCCTTATATTAACGAGTAAAACTACACATACAATATAAATACTTATAATATTTGTCCAATATTTATCTTCGTCATTAGATTTTAAGTAGACTCTACTATTACATCCAAATACTTAAAATTTAATGATAGGTATTGATAATTTAATATTATACACTATTATAAATATTTGTGTTGTACGTATTAATTCTAGAAGCAAAAAAGTCAAACCCAATGCTAAAATTTCTAACATTAGGAAAGTTCAATTTGTGTAAAGCTATATAACTAAGTTGATTACACATTAAGTTATGGTATAATTTTGTTTCAGATTTCTTGACAAGGCAGCAATTCTTGAAAATGATGGAAACTCAACAGAGAAACAGAATCCTTGGAAACTAGCAACTGTAACAAAAGTTGAAGAAATGAAGCTAATCATAAACATGACCCCAATTTGGGTATTCACTCTACCATTTGGAATATGTGCTGCACAAACATCCACTTTCTTCATCAAGCAAGGTGCTATAATGGACAGAAAGATAGGCAAAGGCTTCGAGATCCCTCCGGCATCGGTCTTCACTCTCGCCGCTGTCGGTATGATAATATCAGTGGCAATCTATGACAAGATCCTAGTACCAATGCTAAGAAAGATCACAGGGAATGAGCGAGGAATGAACATTCTTCAAAGGATAGGTTTTGGAATGGTTTTCTCAATAATTACAATGATAGTAGCAGCATTAGTAGAAAGAAAGAGGCTTGAAAGTATTGAGACAATAAATACTTCAAAAGGGTCACTAAAAATGAGTGTGTTTTGGTTAGCACCACAATTTCTACTAATTGGTTTTGGTGATGGTTTTGCTCTTGTTGGGTTACAAGAGTATTTTTATGACCAAGTTCCTGATTCAATGAGGAGTTTAGGAATTGGACTTTATCTTAGTGTGATTGGTGCTGCAAATTTTCTTAGTAGTTGGCTTATAACAATTGTTGATCATGTGACAGAAAAAACAGGACATAGTTGGTTTGGTAAGGACTTGAATAGTAGCCACTTGGACAAATTCTATTGGCTACTTGCTGTGATCACCACATTGAACTTGTTCATGTATGTGTTCTTTGCAAGAAGGTATTCTTATAAGAATGTGCAGAAGGTTGCTGTGGCTGATTGCTATGAAGGAAAAAGTGATAATGCTGGTGCAGGGGCTATGGTTTGACTTAACTAGTATATGACTAGGATTTAATCGAAAAATATATCAGTAATGTTTGTTGTACAATAGAAATACATTCAACCAATATTCAACATGTACTATGTATGTGTTATACGTAATGTTTCTTACATGACACACATTAAGTATAACATACTGTATACGTTGGATACTAGTTGAATGTATTTCTGTTGTATAATAAGCATTACCGAAAATATATATATGTTTGCTCTAGCAAGTCTCATGTTTGAGATTTATAGTCAATTTTAGTATGTTACCCTTTTGTAATAGTGAGGTTGTTGTTGATCATGTACTTTGATTTTTGAAAGAATAATGCAAATAACTTACAATCTGAACCAATGGATTCTTATTAACTTGTCTCTCAATGATATGACATTGTTCAGTGAAATAAAGAAGAAGAAGAAAACAATTGATAAGTTACAATCACATTATTATATAACTTGAAGAATTTCAATATGGTATTTAACCTAAAAAATGCATGTTTAGAAAGCAGAATGGTGTCTCATAAAACAAAACAAATTTCTGAAGGCATCAGAAAGCAAAATTAAAATGAGCAAAATTAAATGCAATACTATTCAAAACACGTTTAGGAGCTTCCCAAGGAGATTAAGAGCTCTGAATCAGCATGAAATCTTTCACAATTTCAAATGAAGGCTGAATTATTGGACCAAGAATAAGTTGGAGACATAAATAGCACTTTCCAAAGAAGAAACCCATGATGAAATCACTGTCCAAGGAAGTGCACTGCCCAATCAAGCACGGCCTAAGAGATGGTTGAATCCATCTATCCACACAAATCTTAGGGCGCATTTCTTATAAGGTAATACGTATAAATTATAACTAACATTTCAATTAAATTATCTGGTAATCCAGATTAATTTGTGTTAGAGGATAGTTTAGAAATTTTATATGGTATCATGAAAGAAAAAAAATATTTTCTTTCATGGTGGAAAAAAGAATGATAAGAAAAAGATTGTAAGAATACTCAAGAAAAGATTGCAACGGAAATAATTATTTTGGATCATCGACTCTGATACCATGTTAATTGGGAGGGAATTGATTTCTTCTTGCATTCTTCATTGTTTCTAGCTCTCCTTAATTGATTGATGTGATACTATTTTCTTTTCTTTTCTTTTGAAAGAATGAATTCAAAGACTTGTATTGCAGCCGAAAAATAAAATTAGAAAATCTATGGCTCTGATACCATCTTAAAAATCTATGGTATTAGATCCTAAAGATTAAGAAGAGAATAGATAGAAGAATATAAAATGATGATACAATGAATAGAATGATATGAAAATGTGTCAATTACAATGAGATGTGGCCTATATACAGGTACACTTTAATAACAATGTAAAACTCCTAAACTATCCTCTAACAATTTGTTTGGTTTCGTAATAATATTGGTAATGTATATTATCCAATAATTTATATTACCTTCAAAATGGTAATATAGATTACCTCGTATTTACTTTTATTAAAAAAATATCTGCAAAAACTAAGCAAAGTCATTGATTTTGTTCAATCTCATTTATTTAAGAAAAGAATTTAACTTTAATCCATTGACACTGTAATATTTTTTTACACAGTCATACAATTATGTATTATCATATTATCGGTGCATCAAAATTAAACTCTAAAAGTTCATTGGCTATGTATGACTTATAACATGTTTGGTTATTATTAATTTGGCTTCACAATACAAAAATTTGACTTCCCAAAGCACTTTTTATCAAAGAAACTCTATATCTATTTCTATCAAAATTGATTTTAAGAGTTAACCAAACAAGCTATTAAAAGCCAATTAAAATTCGAGCAATGTTATTGGTACATACCATATGGTATGTATAGCATATATATGTTTTGATCTAAGGGTGGAGAAAAGAAGTGTAAGTGGTGGAGTGATGTCACATCAAAATTCAAAGGTGATGAAGTGGATGGAGAATGTACGTAAGAGAAAGTGTATATACCAATTATCATTATTGTTAAAATTAACACTTTTGGTTTTGGGTCCCCAAAAGTAGCTTTAAGCAGCAATGGCATCTCAGCGTAGCTTTCCATCACTTTCTTTGTCTCAAAAATAATTGCAACCTTTATTATTAGTGACTTGTATAATAGCCAAAACTGCACAAACAATCATTTGAGCCTCATCCATTGAACTTTCCACCTTTGTCTAACCACTTAATTATTGCAAATTTGCAACGTAATTAACATGTTAATTCAAATCGTTCATTACTCAACACATCAACAAATTAACAAACCTCAAACTATACGTTACTGCTATTTTTTACCCCAATTAACAGTTGCACAAATTCAATTTTAAGAGCCTATAAACTTTTGAGTTCCCCCAAAAGAAAATAAATATAACCAAAAGTTTAATTTCAATCCATTATCAGTGCAAAATAATTTTATATTTACATTCAATTATGAATTAACACATCAACAAAAGTCTTTAATTCAATTATTTACTAACTAAAAAGTAACATAAATCAATTGATGTGATTGATTAACAGTGTAAATTTTTTTACACTTCATAATTAAACTCTATAAACAAATACAATTACAAATTTAAAAAAAAAAAAAAAACCCCTAACAAACGTGCATCCAACGGGCAACACTAGGCACGCCTTGGTTCACGGCAAACACCATGTAATACCCTGGTGGTGCCACCATCCCACTCGGCGGTGCCGTGCACCCAATCCGATACTTCCCGCTCCCATCCCCACCCTCAGGTACTGCAGAGTCAACAACTAATTTAACTAGTCGTTGACCCTGCGAGAACGAGTGCGTCGCGAAAGGCGCACTCGCCAAATTCACCTCCACAATTCCCACAACAGGTAACTCAACCGACACAACAACACTAAACTCTTCACCAAAACGCACCGTTTCGGGCAATTCCACTATCTCAGGCCTAATATTGGCCTTGTCCGGGCCCAAATACTCCGGCGAGAACGATTCGACCCGCAACTCAGTCGGAAACTCGGAGTCAAACTCGTAGAACACGTGTGGGTTGCTCCCAGCCAAGAGAACCCTCCCATCCGGTAACAAATTCGCAGTGGAATGGTACATCCTCGGAACCGTACCAGGATTCAGAACCATGAACCGTAACCCGAGTGGTTGGTCGGGCCGATAGAGAACCGGGTTCAGACACGGGTTCGAAGCCATACCAAAACCCTGCGAACCGGACATAGCACCATTAATAATCAAAACGTCGCCGTTTGGAAGAATGACCATGTCACCCATTATTCTCCCGAAAGGCATATCCTCCATCACCCAAACCGGGTCGGATCCAGTTGCGGAGATCCGACCGCAGCTACCGTGTGCGGGTGTATCGGTGTTCCGCTCCAAAAACGCACCGTATTGGGCCCCACCGCAGACAAGAATCTCGGCGTCAGAATAGTCCCCTTGTAACGGAAGCATGACAGAAGAACCCGCAGAAGGGTAATTCCTGGGTCCACCCTCTAATTGCGGGTACACCGTAAGGACCTTGTTTTGGGAGTAATCGTACATCACAGCCTTCGTGTTGGCGAAGATGAAAAGATGACCGTTAGGGAGAAGATGAACGTAAGGGTAAAGATTATCCATTTGAGTGTCTTCGGTTTCTAGAAGGAAAGGGAACGAAACGGCGCCGTTTCGGGTCGGGTAAAATTCGACGGTGTTGGTGCCCCGACCGCCGACGATTATAACCGACCCGTCAGGGAGGATTTGATTGGTTGCGTACCAACGTCCCTCCATCAATTCGACGTCGTTTAGCTCGACCCAATCGCATGACCCGTTAATGTCACACGGGTCGAATTTTCGGATCTTTTTGAAGCCTTCTAGATCGCCACCGGTTTGGAGGAGCGTGCCGTTTGAGAGGAACTGGCCCGATGAGCACCACGTGTCGGTGAGGATCTTCAAGGGTCGGATTTGGTTGGTTTTGAGGTCGAGGAGGACGGAGTGGGCGTAGCAGTCGAGCTTCAAAACGGCGTCGTTTCGGTCGAAGCGGCAGTGGGATTTTTTAGGGAGGAGTTTGTGGGATGGGCCTATGTTAGTGCGGTCGAGGAGGACGACGGTGTTGAAGCGAGTGACTGCCGTGTGCATTGAGGCGATGCCGGCGTCGGCGACGAGGAGGTCCCACGTGCCGGGGAGGTCGGCACGTGCGTGATGAGTGAGAAGGAAGAGGAAGAGGAAGGAGAGGAGGAGGTGAGTGGTGGTGGTGGTGGCCATCGATGAGAGAGAGTGGTGAGAGTGAAGTGAGGTGAGTGAAGCTTCTATTATAACGGAAGAGAGTTCCTTTGTTTTTGTTGGAATTGGAAAAGAGAAGAAAAGAAGGTAACGGTAAGAGTGCGAATTGAACTCACAAAAGTGCATTAAAGTTTGAATTGCTGAGTAAATAATATTATCCTAATATACTATACTTAATAATTTAAGAGATTAATTTTGATGACTCTAAATTTGTACTCCAGTTAAATCAATTTTTATTTTTAAAATTTTTAATAAACTGATCTTCAACCTTATAAAATGTCTATTATATATTTAATTTTGAATATCCATATAGCACAACTATTATGACATTCATTTTTGGTGTACTGTTTGAACATTAAATTTTTTACCTTTGGATTGATAATAGTTTCTGCTCTTTTTTATTCGTCTATTATTTTTCACATTTGAATTTAATAAGTGATATACATATATATCTACTTTTGAATGTGCAAATATTATTATTACCGCCATTAATTAGTCTTATGTTACACCCTTTGGGTTTCTTTTTAATGGTTCACTTTTAAGAATTTATTTTCCGTATTTAATCATCTATTTAAAATTCTAGAAAATAATAATTAATTCTTTCTATATATATATATTAACCCTTTGAGACATCATTTTATTCCCCCACTTCAATGATTGTTTAAATTAGTCATTTATTTTGCAAAAATAAATTAAATTAGTGCATGAGTTCACTTTTATATAATATTATCATTTGAATGATTGTTAGATGATAAATTAACATGTATACGTATAGCACACATCCTGTAACATGGATAATACACGTTGGATACAAGTTGGACGTATTTATGTTGTACGTCAAGCATTATTGTAAATTAACATGTCATATATATGTATGCCATTTAAAATATACTAAATCTAAATAACTCATTTTGGTATCTCAAATTATATAAAATGAGTTATTGAAATTTCCATTTTAAGTTATAAAGTAGTGACTCATTTGTCCAATTTTAGACACTTAAATGATGAGTTTTTAAACTCTTCATTATACTTAAGATGAAACATGATAAATCGAAGTATCACTTATAATTAACACTATACATGATCATTTAAATGCTAAAAATTAAATAAAGATTATGTTGATCAAAGGACTAACCTAATTCATATATATTTTTCAATGTGAGAAATCAATTCGATTATTTTTAATAAAAAATTAAAATGACTCACGTATATAATGTCAATACGAAAGATTAAATTGAAACTTAGAATTAAATTCTTATGAATAACATGTTTTTTGTTTGGAAATGAATAGACCTTGGCTATTAGTAAAGGGTAGAAGGTGGGTGACGTGAGGAGAAAGCGAAATTGGAGAATTTGGACACATAGTATGCATGTGGCAATGCACATACACGACATGCTTGCTTCATTGGCATTTATTATTAGCTCTATATTCCTTCTAATGAATAATAATGTTTGTCGTACAATAGAAATATATTAAACCGACATCTATGTGTGCTATATATAACATGAAATATGTGTTATATGTATAACACATATACATATAACACATATTTTACGTTATATATAGCATACGTTAGATATTAGTTCGATGCATTTATGTTGTATACTACCGCATTATTATTGTGCAGTAATAAATGCTTTTTTTTTCTAATGTTGAAGAGGGGACAAGAAATGACTCTATGATCTATCCAAAACTAATAGAATCAGAGATCCAAAAGTTTTGACGAAATTGCCTTTGATATAGTTCGTCCAAAATGAACCGCATGATACTTATCTTTGGGATTATTTTGGGAATTAACTTAGAAGCAATTTTTAGTGTATAGGAAAGTGTTATATATAAGCAAGCCAACAAAAAAGACAAGTGTAGTTGTAATGCTATATAGTAAGAAAACTTACATGAACTCTCCATTAATTGAACTATTTGCCATGTTTATTAGTAATATTTTAAGGGATAAATTATGAGTTTAATCTTAATATATCGAAACATAAGATATTTCATATTTGTCATTTATTTAATCAAATTTTTAATTTAAGTGATATATTGAACTTATTGGGTCAATCAGCTTTTACAATGTATTTGGTCCACGTGGCATTTGGTATACACAAATGCTTGGGAAACAATATTTTTTTAACCAATAAAATTTATTTAATATTTTATAGCTCAAATAACATTTTAATCATCATGAATATATTTTTAATGGACTGAGTACGTAATTATGACCTAAATTCCTATTTATTAGTTATTTTGACTTATTTTTTATTTTACTTCTAGCCATGCTCTTTGGTATATATACGGTGAATATAAGAAAAAATCAAAGGATAAAACCAATCCCATGATTTCAAGTAATATCCTAAATAACAAGGACGCAATAGACCTATATACATATTTGGGGCTCAGCCTCCTCGTCAGGTATGACCTAATTCTCATTTTATTCTCATATATTATTTTGATTTAATTAATACTAATTTGAGTGTAATGATATCTTTTCATATAGAGGATTATTATTATGTGTACAATAAAAAATTAGTCAAAACAGCTAATAATTTATGCGTAACATATAAATATAAAATGTACAATAAATATTACATGTCTTGCACACCATATATCACATGATATATAAACATATATTACATATTGTAAAAAAAGATGATGCTGCAATATGTGATATATGTTGTGCACCACATGTAATTGCATTATGTATTTTATATATATTGACTGTTTGGACTAATTTTTTTATTATGTATTTGGCTTTCATATATCATGCCTTCATGTGTTTAAACATGTGACTTTTTAAGTGAAATGGATCATTGGTGGTTGGTTATGACTTGGCAATTCAAAATTGAGTTTCTCTATCTAATGTTTAGCTTGACATACTTTATGTTACACCTCATGGCTCTGCTTATTTTGGAATAGGAACTTGTTTGTAGTGGGCTAGCATTAATTGTTGTTACATGATGAAGCTATGGATTTTGGGGAAGTGATTATTAAACAAGCAAGGGATGACATAATGGATAAGTTGAGTACAAGGAAAGAGCATGGTGGCCATATATATATTAAGAAGTGGATATGATATAAAGTAGAGATATCAATGAGAGTATAGGGGTAAAGGGAACTTATTCTTTTCCCACTTTCCCATCTTTTCTTCAATTATTATTATTATTATTATTTGGCATGCAAGGAAAATATGAAGAGGTTTTGATTACTCAATAGGAATTGTTAATCTCTATCTGTACAACCAAATAGAGACATAAGAAGTCACCTCATTAAAGTATAGATTACAAAAATGATTTAGGAATGTTTAAGAATTAAATGCTATAAATAATTTGTGTATTTTTTTGCATTAATAGGTTTGATTGGTTCATTGTTGACTAATACTACATGTTGTATGTGTAACATTACTCAATTGTTAGACAGTGTTATTTTGGTTTAACTTAAATGTTTAAATATTAATTATTTTTTATTATGGAATATGACAACATTAGCCTTTATCTTAGAGAAGTTAAAAGGAAAAGAATCCATAAATAATCTCTAAATTAATGTATTACTTTTTGGACATGCAATTGAAAAGTAGCTGATCAAACTAAATGTATGTGTATAAATAAGTACTATTTTATTAATCATTAAAAGCATTTAGTGACACCTTGATATGGTTTAGTTTGAGTCGTGAAATCAAAGCAAAAATTAAGTGAATGAGAAAGGATGCAGAACCAAGTCATATAATGGCAGAAACAAAAAGAAATTAAAGCATCCTTTTTCTTTTCTTTTTTTCCTTTTTCTGACTACTTTTAATTTGTTCTTTTGCTGAAAAACTTTGGGTTTTGGACTTTATAGTGGCGGTTGGGTAGACAGGAATCATATTCTCAGTCTTGATGACTAACACGCCAACAAGAATAATCATCTCATCAATCTCTGTTTATCATAATAAATATTACAAGTTTAGATCTAAAGTTAGTTATATTTGTAGTGGTAAATTATCATGTTCTTTTTAATTGCTTATTTATGTTTAGAATATGTCATAATATAAAGGCATTATTAGCATTAGGTAGCACTTTTCTTTTTTATATTTGTTTTCTATTTAATAAGTTGTAATGAAGCTTTTAACTAAAGGCTAAATAATTGTCATAAACTAAAAAATTATACAACATTTGTATATAACATCATTCATCTATAACATTAAATAATAAGAGTTTAGATTGAAGAGTAAGTTCATGTTAAAATTCAATTATATAATTGGATGTATATATTGTATAAGTATTATATAATTTTTTGTTATATAAGTAGTATATATTTCTCAAAATTATTAAAACTTTTCACACAATCAATCAAAATTACAAAAAAGATTCATGTACAACAAGTATACATCCAATGTATATTCAACGTACATAAATCTTTTAGTGAGGAGTGGGGACGAGATGTGTGTGCAGTTACTACTGAGTGAGACTAGTGAATCTAAGATCAATGTTTTTATACTTAGATGAGTTGGATAATAGAGCAAAACTGAATCAATTATGTATTGATGTAAAGGTAGTGAGCTAGTGGTGGAAGCAAAAAGAAAAGGTGAAGAAGGTAACTGCTAGAGTTTGTAAAGAGAAAGAAGAGGAAGAGATAAATCTTGAAGAAAAAGGAAAATGTATTTCTTTATCATTTAACCCAATAAGGTTTCGGCTTTTCTGTACAAAACAAATGGAGCATTGGGCCCATTATGTATAAATAATAAGAGCCAATGGTACAAAAATAATCCAAGAGAGAAAGAACCCAAGAAAATAAAGCCTATGCCTATCTATTACAATTAGTTAATTCAACATAATTTACAGAGTTTGTGTTACTGCTATATATGATAATGATATTAAGAGATTTATCTTTCTTCCTAACAACTCACACAACAATCATATTAATAAATTCTCTCATCCATTACTCAAAAAATCCTTAGGATATTTTGTTATATGTGCAAAATATTTTTACACTAATAATACATTAAAATTAAACCTTTCACACAAATAAATTTTAAGATTTAAAAATTATTCTGCTTGCCCTAAAACAGTTGAAAAGCTAATCATGATGGATGGTACTCTTTAGGACAACCATAAATCCATCACATGCTTTTCTTTATTTTATTTTATTTCATTTCATTTTTTTATGTTTGGGCTGCACATGTTCAAATAATAAGAACCTCGTATTCCTCTAGAGTTGTGAATGAAAGCAACTCATTGGTCAACAGCAAACTCTTAAATGAAGTTTAGATTCGCGAATGAATTAGTCTTTGGCCTTCCTGGCCGGGAATAAAGTGGGAAACCAAAAAAAATATTTGACTAAACAAAATATCTGAAATAATAAATGCATTTTCTGAAAATCAGACCGCACCGGTCAGTCCAACCAATTGAACCGGAAATCGAACCCCTGTCCGGTCCAAGTAAGCCTTAAAAATAAAAAATTCAAAAACCAGTAAAACACTGGAAAATCGATCAAAACTAATAAAAATAAAAATAAAAAAAACCAATAAAAACAGATTGAAGAAGTAAACTAACTTAAAAATAAAATTTAAACTTTTTAAAATTTAGTAACTATTTTATAATAAATTTAATATATAATACACTTTAATTATTAAAATTATAAATTATTAAATCTCTAAATTTATTAAATGCTATATATTTCAACTTTTATTAATATTTTTAATGCCCTTTAATTTTTCTATAACATATAATTAATCTTATTATATATATTTATAAATAAATATATATTTTATTATATCTATTTAAACCTCCAATCAAACTGATTATACCTATGAACTTTTTCCTATTCCAATTCAATTTTCGATCGGATTTTCAAAACCTTGGAAAAATGACACCAACATGCTATTATTAATTAGAAGTCTCTTTTAATCTTTACATACAAACATAAAGAATTCCCTCATCTAAAATTTGATTTTGCTCAGATCCTCACTCCCCATCAAGTGTAGAAGACATTACATTTCTACATCAAATATTGTTTTTGTGCACTGAAACAATTTCAGTATCCAGAAATGGCATGTTATTGAAGCCACATTCACTTTCATTTAGATTCTGACAATGATCCCTCTTCATCCTCATAGAACCTGATCTGGCACAGCCTTCCACCAGCTTCATCGGCAAACGCTATTTTTTTCCTTTCCTTCCGCGGCGTCGCATCTTGAGGAGTAGGAGGATTACCACCATCAGCTAGTTTCTGCATTTGATCAAAGATAAAAATTTGAATCAAACATGAAAAGAGAAAATTGAAAATCATAACAGCTGTTTAAAACTAAATGCTTCAAAGTATGAATATTATGGAGGAAGAACAAACCATTATTTTGCAGAATCGGCTGCAATCCCTTGCCATATAAGACAGGCATCGCTTTGCAGCTTCTTCGGCTCTTGTGGCATTCTTAACAGCCATTCTTGCCTGAAAATCAGTTATCAATAAGTATTAACAAATGTTACAAATTACAATATATCAGTTTGCAATTTTGAATGAATGCCTCTAACCCTCTAAACAAATGAAAATTTGACATCACGAGAAATGTGTAAAACTTCAGTCGCAGTCAAAATTACAAATAGGAAGATTAAAGCCTACAGTCAGCATAATCTGCATATTAGAAATGAGTAATGACAGAATGAGCATATTATAAGCCACAAAACATGAAGGAAAGACATTACATTTACTATGAAAACCTGTTATGAGGACCAGAACTTGAATGAAAAGATGAGTCTAAATTAGTCTCATCAGAGTATGTTATATGTTAAAAAGGAATTTGAATAAGATGAAGAGTAAAAGTATACAAGTAAATAGGAGGACAAGAGATCATCTTTACAAGAACAAGGTCAAGCAAGAGAAATGGTTATCAATGAAACAAAGCTACCATCTTTACAGGTTTGTGACTATTGTACCTCATTTACTTTATATCGCAGTGATGTGTTTAAGCAGAATTCAGATCGTAACATATCATCCACAATGTCCTTCATTGCCTTCAAATCCTTTGTGAGTTTCATTGTAAGACATTCTACATCATGCATCTGCTGTTTTGAAAATGCTATGGCACTCTTTGAGCAACTCTGGACAGAGTTGCACCCACGACGGCTGGCTGAGCGAGAAAATTGAGGACTCTTGAAAATGCCTTTAGGATGGGAAGCACTTTTTAAAGTCTTAGGACTGATATTAACTCTGTTAGGGTTATCAGTAAATCCAGGTCTCATAATATTATTAAGCCCTTCATCAGCACCATTCTTCTTATCAGTCTGCTCTCCATAGTTTAGTTTTCCACTGCATTCTGCAACCAATATAAGAAAAGATAAGAAAAACAAAATGTGGTAAAACATTAAAAATGATTAGAAAGAACAAAAAGTCTAATTCTTCTATATTCATGATAATAGACTATATGTATCAAACAAAAACATAGCCATTTTACTAGAACCCCACATTATCTTTGACAAAAGAGAATCAACTCATTACTAACTAGATTTCAAGAAAAAAAGGCTACTTATAAAATAAAAGCGTCTTTTGGTCCATTAAAATTTCAAGATAGTCAGACAATCAAAGACAGAAAATATTAAATGTTTCAAGCATTGTATGACCACCACACCAAACTCGCCATCGATTAAATTTCACATGTCAAGATTACTTCTCTTGTGTAGCAGATAGCTGTCAACACATTTTTACTCTTTCAAATTCAAGTTTCAATATTATCATGAATTTCTCGAAAGTTAATTTCCTTTCAATTATGGCTCATTTTATAATTTAAATAAAGAAAAAACAAAGGGACTTTGATCATCCAAGTTGACATTTCTGATCTAAATCACTACATAAAGTGTTAAAACAAAATAGTTTAGGCACTTACTCAAATTATTTTTGTGATTTAAATCAATGGACTTGATGGCATTACAAAGCTTTTCCTGAGAAGTGGGTGAAATTGCCTGAAAAGAAACCATCAAATGATAAGTAGAAAATACATAAACCAAGCCAAATAGAAATTTAGTAATAAAAGTTGCACCTTTCTTGCTGATAATAGCCTTTTAGGAGGATGCAACTTTGAACTTTCTTTATGTTCATCGCAAGAATTCAATTCATCAGAAGCCTCACTGACGTGTATCTTCTCATCATCATATACCGAAGCAAAGGATTGCTTGTCCTCATATTCAGGTGATTCATTTGAGCTACAAACCTGACTTTCACCAGGACCGAGACCATTTTCAGCAGTAGAGCTTGGCTTCGCCTGAACCTCAGCACCAGCTGTAAATTCAACTTTACTGCACTCGCCAAGGAAAGCGCTGTCATCTCTAGACCCCAGGATCATGCAGTCAAGGTCAGTGCTGTCATCTCTAGAACCCAGGATCACACAGTCGGGGTCAATGCTGTCATCACTAGACCCCAGGCTCACACATTCATGCTCTTTATGAGTGGTCATGTTAGATAGTATAACTGGGGTGTCAGTGTCACCATCAGGTTGATTATCATAAATAACAGAATCATGATCTTCAACCAAAGAGGTTGCAGGTGGGGGAATGAGATTGGGATCCTGATGGATGATACCTTCTTCACTTCCAAATTCTATTGCTAGAATGTTTGGAGACTGGTCACTGTTTAGATCTGAATTACTCGTAACATAATTTGTGCTATACGGCCATTCAATCTGTTGTGGAATGGGATCATCATGCTCTTTCAACTCAGAATTGAGTTCATTCTCCAAACACCATTTGTCAGGTATCTCTGTCTCTTCTTTGGCTTCTATACAAGAATAACCACATGGCTCATCCAAACAAACAGCTTCAAGAACCTCAGCTTTCACATCAACAAGAGCAGCTGAAACCCCACTAGAGGGTGAGAACTCTTGATCATTTTGGATCTCCTCAATTTTGACAACTGGAATAATCTCTTGTGAAGAAGTTATTGGGTCTTTGTTGCACTTTCTCTTCTTGGCCTTCTTTGATAGTTTAGATCTCCAGGTACTGAGAGTCTCCATGAAATCAGAATCATCGGCTGTCGTTTGTGTCTTTGTGTCGTCTTCCAGGGACAATGCATCTTCAACGTCAATTTTACTACTGGATGATTCAAGACCTTGTGAGTGTTTTCTCTTCCTTGGTATGCAACTTTGTTTAATTTGCGTTAGCGTAAAATTGTCAAAATCATCATCATCCAAGTTGATTATCAGGTCATCCTTATCATCATTGGGATTACATACTGAAGAATCCGGTTCAGTCTTCACTGTTCTTTCCTCCAATACATCAATGCATGATCTTTCAGCCTTCATGCCATCTTGATTAAACATGAAGCCATCATGTAGTTCTGCGACCACTTTAAATTTAAGTGTCGGTCGACCACGGGTAACATTAAGGACTTTTGTAACTGAACCACCTTTGATAGCCTGGATGAAATGAAGATGGCTAAAACTCCGTAGCTGCATTTGGATGGTCCACTCAAAAAGACACAACGTTTGAGTAAAAGTGTCTACCAAGAATTTCAAACCCCTGGAAACAGTAAAAACCAAGCATTGTTACAAGAAGAGTCTAAGGAAACCAGGTTACCACACCTAGACATCCTTCAAAATTCAGATATGGGCAAGAAACATCTGAGATAGACAAGAAAACGTCAAATAGATGTACCTAAAGTACAAATTTTAGCAAAATCTTAAGTACTCCTGCAAACTACATTAATTTCAACATACAAGTAATATGAACATGTGTTCATGTAAAGTAATCAATAAGAACACTGCAGCAGTTCAAGATTACTCGTCTGTATAAGACTTGGCCTATATCATAGTAACCAAACATGAAAGCAAAACACAAAATTTGTAGCAACCAGGACAACAAAGCTAGCAACCTCAAATGGTGGCTGATGGGCGATGGCAGAAAATTAAATGAAAATAAAAAAAAAAAATCAAAAACTGAGAAAGAGACCGAGACATCAAAAGCATGAGTCCATCCATACAAAATTACATTATTATTGAATTCAGCAAATCTAAAGTAGAAAATTAAGGGCATTGGTTTCAAGGAATGGCTGCAAATTACCAATGGCTCGATTAACCTAAAAGATTGAATAAACTCAAAGCTAGCTTCAACTTCCTAATTTCTATCTTCACTAGGACCATGGCAAGTTTGCAAAGAAAAAGAAAAGCAAGAAATGTGAATTCATTGTTCAAATATGAATACCCAAAAAATCCTCGATAACTTTATTTTTTTTAAAAAAAGGAGTATTTTGAAACTTTTCAGACCCCCAAATTCAGCTTCCGAATAGTAAAACAAAATGAAAAAAACCATTAGAACCACTACAACAATAGAGGAAAACATTTTCATAGCTGAACAATACAAGCAAATAGCACTAAACAGATTTGTTCTGAAATCAAAACAAATTTGAAATTATTAATAAACTTCTCAACATTGAGCATTCACAACAGAAACAAAAGGGAAACAGCTCAAACTTTGAATTCGTTCTTCAAATATCAACACAAAATTGAAAACAAAAACAAAAAAACTGAACTAAACAAACACCCACTGCCAGATTGTATGAATTTCTCAAACCCAGAAACAAATTCACCTCCGAATATACAAAATCCCCTACTTAGAATAGAATCAATCCAATGAATCGCATATAGCCGAATCAGCGCAAAATTGAAAACTAAAAAAAAAAAATCAATAATGAAAATAATAAGCGGCTTCAATTATTTTTCAGATCTATCATCAAAGAAGAGGGTACCGAAAAGCGAACATAGTAGAGTATTCAGAGGAAAAAACACAAACCTGAGAGTGAAAATGGATAAAACGGTGCGTTTCGGAGGAGATAGATCTGATCTAGGGTAAGCTCCAGAGAGTGAAAGAGAAAGAGAAAGAGGGTAACATTGGAAAAGCAGTGCTCAACTTATGTAGGGAATTACGAATCAAAAGCGCGCCAATTCGTTTTGGCGCGAGAGTAATAGTGCGCTACCATTAATTAATTTAATCTAATAATACTTTTTTTAATTTAATCTGATATTTGATATTTATATAATCGAATCAGGTAATGAAATGTGCTTAAAATAAAATGAATTAGTATGTGATTATAATTTATTACCCAGAAAATTGCATATACATGAATAATTCAAAGAGTTTAATTTTGATGCAATGATAGTGTAAATGTATTTTACATTCTCGTTCAATCAAAATGTTCCGTTTGTATGACTTTTCAGGTAGTGAGAGAGAGACAACACAATCATCAATCAAGACTGATGTGATAACACATAATTGGATGACCGTGTAAAAAGATGGTACACTGTCAGTGGATGAAAATTAAATAAT
Source organism: Aeschynomene evenia (assembly GCA_013621005.1). Classification (NCBI taxonomy): domain Eukaryota; kingdom Viridiplantae; phylum Streptophyta; class Magnoliopsida; order Fabales; family Fabaceae; genus Aeschynomene; species Aeschynomene evenia. The sequence goes on along the minus strand of CM024264.1, from coordinate 19,145,913 downwards.
TTAAATATTTGACGAATTCCATATGATGAATTATTTTATAAGAGGAATCCAAAAAGGTAAAAACAAATTTCATGAGTGTTCTAGTTCAAAAGGATAACAAGTACAAGAATACCATAAGTGCTGTGAGATCAAGTTTTTGTTGTTTTTGTTCTAGAGAATTAGAAAACAAATCTTTATGTAGTTTAGAAGGAACAAGTTCATTATACTTGCTTGTGTATATTTTTTGAGTGTGAAGTCCAATCCCCTGTTCCTAGGAAACTCCCTCGCTCTCATATCCTAGGTTTCTCCTTTTCTCTGATTATTAACTCATGGGTAAAATTTTCTTCCTATAATCCCTGATAAAATTGTGACTTTCGGCTAGATAAAATGTAAAATGAAGTTCTATGATTAATAACATGGATTAGGTAGAAAGCTCTGGTAGACTTCTCTTCTCTCTAGGAGCTCATATCATACGAACACTCTAAGGTAGCATTTGTTTCAAACTAATGTACAATACAATGCAATACAATGAATTTCATGTATTGTGTTTGTTTTATGATGTACAGAATCATTTTGTCTCTGTATTTACTGTAGTATTTTATGTTTATTTTATAATACAATACATATAATTTGTATTAGAAGTCCAAAATACTTCTTTAATTAAAACACTAACGTGTCTGCTGGTTTACCTGCCAGGTCTCTACTACTTCAAATCAAGCACAGATTTATTGTGCCAGATTCAAATTTATATGCAATCAGACTCAATATTAAAAAATCAGAACAAAATCAATACAAGTATCAGTAAGATCAAGTCTTCTAACATAAAATTCTAGCACATTAAACTAAAATTCAAAAACAATTCATTTCAATTTGAAAAGGGGAAAAACAAAAAAAACAAAAAAACAATTATCACAGAAACTAAACAAAACAAATTCAAGATCCTTGTTAGAGAGAGAGAGAGGAGAGTTTTAGAGTGAGAAGAAGAAAGAGGTCATGCGATTGAGCAAGAAAGACCAAGAAGTTGGACCACGGTTGTTGGTGTGTGTGGTGCGAGGCTAACTTGGTGAGGCAGAGAGGAGACGAGAACAGAGGGGACGGTTGAGAGAGAGAGTGCTGTGGAGAGAGAAAAAAATTGTACAAATACAGGTTATATTGAATGTGTTTATCCAAAACAAACATGAGACACAAAAATCTGTATTGTATTTTGTATCTTGTACACCTCAAACAAACACTAAAGGTAACGTTTGGATATTGTACAACGATACAAAAGATGAGACACGTTGCTACATGTGTAGTGTTTGGATGCTTGAACACTAATTTTATTTTGAATACAGTGGGACACAAATCAATAAAATGGAGAGACATTAGTGTCCATATCAAATGAAGAGACACAACACTGTGTCCTATGGACACTAAAAATTATGATAAAATTAACCTTATGATTTTTTCTAAATCTCGCTCAATACCCTTACTCAAACCATACATTCTTAGTTGTAGGAACCTCCAAATCTCACTCTTAACATCGCAGCCTCCATTCTCACTTCACAACCTCCATATACCTCCACTATCGTCTCTGCCATTCTCCATCACCTTAACTTCGAATCTTGAGAAGCGATTTTTCAGAGGCTATGAGCGGAGGAGAGAACGAGGGGCTATGAGCAGAGGAGAGTGAGAAGTTATGAGTGGAGGAGAGAGAAAGAGAGATGCCATGAATGGAGGAACGAGAAAGAGAGACCATGAGTGAAAAGCAACAACAACTTCACGGCTGCTTCAAAGATGAAGATGTAATGGTGTTGATGGTGGTGACCATTATGGATGGATGGAGCTGTAAAAACGTTTTGATGGTAGGAGCAGAGTTTTTTTTTTTTTTAAAAAAGAGAAGGATAATAAACTCTTTTGATATATTTTATAACGTTTTAAAATATATTACTTTAGTGTCTTGTCTCATACATCCAAACAACATACATATAAAATTTTTGTGTCTATGTACATTAATGTTTGTGTCTCTATGTTTAGTCCACTTATGTATGTGGTTCCAAACACTCCGTAAACCTCTCATCTTGGTATTTTATCTAAAAAGGGATTAAAATGCAACGAGCCGCACAACACTGACCTTCATAGTTCCTTATTATGGACTAATTAATCAGGTGAAGTATCAAAAATGAACACGAAAAATTTTATTGCTGGTAAAATCAATCATCAAATATGTTATTGACAAATTACTCCTCAAAAGATTGAATTAGTATGACAAAATGAACATTCGGTGAACTCTAGCCAACATTAACAGAAAGCCTACGGTGGTTATTGATGGTGCCAATGTGGCACTATATTTCTATTAGAATATATATGAAACCCTCTACTTTCTTCCCTAATCCCCCAACTTCTTTATTTCTCCCCATCAGAGCACCTTTTTGTTTCCCTTCATCACACTTCTATTTCAACCTCCATAGCCAATCAAATTAATCACATCTCTCATCTCTTCCCAACATACAATTTTATCTCTCCATATAAATAGTAAAAGAAAAGTGTGAAGATAATGGAATTGCACAACAAGACTACCTTACCCTCCAAATTCTATTCACGTTCACCAATACTACAAATAATCAATTTGGCTAAATGAAAATTTAAATGTCAAAATAATTCACGTTCATTTACACAAATAATAATGAAAAAAAAAACCCTGTAGGGACATGTTAGTGTGAAATCCAGTAAGGAAATCCATAAGACCAAGATAGCTAGGATCGAGATTTTATTTAAAATCGAAATAAATATACAAAATCGTATAATGTGGAATCGTGATATGGATAGTAAGATCCTACCGAAATAAAAATATGTAAAATATACATGATAAATAAATAAAATTGGTCATAACAAAAGTAAAAAATTTCAACAAATTCACAATTATCAACCTTGAACTCCAATTTAAAATGCATAAAAATAATATAAAATAACAAATTCAACTGAAAATAATCTTAGATGATGAGATATGTCAATAAACAAATTAGAATTTTAAAATAATAGGTCGGGTTATGCATGTTAAAATCGTATGATCGCAGTGTTACTTGTAGATCCTACCAAGTTGAACACAGAAAAGCACGGATGTGAGATCGGGACTGGGCAATAGTAGTAGGGTCGTAAAATCATGCGATTTTAAGAGTTAAATCGAGATCCTATCTACCTTGCATAAGACCGACAAAAAGCAAGGGCAAATATAAGAACAACAGTAAATTAAACAAAAGGAGAATTTTACTGTGAGATCCATCAAAAACTAAAACTCTTAATTCACTCCTTCATTATTGACAACAATTATAAAGATGAGGTAGAACCTCAGTAAGCTAATCCATGATGCAGAGTTTGTCTTGCAATAGAGACAATATGACACAAGTTAATCGAAGAACCTTGGAAGTTCTTTATCTTGTAATCATGCATAATTGGACTAAAATCAAATCCAACATAGTAAAACCATCAGAATTACTTAGGATTTAGGTACATGGTTCAATGTGACCAAGCCACCCTACGAGTCCACGACTAGAGATAGAGAGAAGGTGAGCGAGTTAGAGAGAAAAGGTCAGGCCATGGAAGAGATAGAGGGGGAGATCGAGACAGAGGGGAAGAGGGATGAGTTGAGAAGAAAGTGAGGATGATGTTGATGATGATAGTGAGTATATGAGAAGTTGGGTGAAATTATGTCACCACACTTGCTACGGGCCACACAATATTGACCTTCATAGTTCCTTATTATGGATTATATCTTTACTAATCTTGCTCTATTCCAAGACTTTTCCTAAAAACCCTCATACCCTTTGAGACTTAGACTTTGGATTCACAAACAAATGTCTCATCTTTCTCATTAGATGAATGTATCATCTTAGGGTATTCATGGATCTCAAAGCCATCCAATCATAGAATGAATAGTTCCCTTAAAAGAGTAAGATAAACCTTATCGGAATGAACTTTAGAGTAAGACACTCTCACACCATTTCACCCTACAGGCTCATCAGACCCCCTTTCCTTATTTACTCCTCACTTATTCCGTTGGGTCCTTCTCAACTTACTAATATCCATGTGTTCACTTGTTAAATTCTCCTTGGTTAGTGGATATGTATGGGCTCTTTCTTGCATCTTGAGCTTCTCAATCTTTACTCCAATTTGGGCCTCATTGGGACAAAACGTTTCTTTGTGGCTCAATCTGAAACAATGAGTCACTCTATAGAGTGGTGAAATTTTACTGGCAATAAAATCTCACTACGGTTATAAAAATTTATTCAAATTTCATATCACAATATTACATATGAATTTACATTATTAATTAGATATTATGAGACATCCAAGATGAAAATAGCTTCTTCTCTTAGATTATCACAATTCACCCATATTCATTTTATTTTCCTTACCATTATTGATTTGTTATTGAAGATCCTAATGAGTAAATATCTAAATTGGTTCTCCGAAAAATGATTTGGGATAAATTATTCTCTCAGAAAAAAAATATCATGGATAATCTTTTATAACTAAAAAATAAATTGATCTCTCATAATTTCTAAAAAAAATAACAAATTGGTCCTAATAAGAATTTAAATTGGGGCAGATTAATTATTCAAAATATCATGAAAAGACTTAAAAATTTATAATATTGAGAAACTATTAAGAACATTTCTTTTTTAAAGGTTTAGGTGTTGTTTAGTTTCTATTTTTTTTTTTTGTTTTATCTCTTTTTAGCAAAATTATATAAAGAACAAAAGTTAAAAAAAAAAAAAACAAACAAAGAGCACATAATCTATTCCAAATTATTTTCTTGTGGACTTGAATATTCAATTGACCCTAATCCATTTGCTAAAGCAAAATTATAGTATGAATGTTTGGGCCTATGTATCCAAACTGAGACCCGTGCGTTTTATAGGTTTTCTTTTGCTCCTTATATTTGTTAGGCTAAGCAGTGACCCCTTATAACTGCTATTTTGTGTTCTATACTCTTTATATCTTTGACCAAAAACAATTTACTCTTACAGCTCCATCAGTAGTTTTTGCTTAAAATTCTAATGGAATCTGTTACTAGGACAAAAACCCTGGAACCACCAAGCCAATAAATAAATAAATAAAGAGTAAGAGAAATGTTATGTGTATAATGAAAATTATATAATACTTATATAACAATCATATTCACGGTTGGGATTGCATTAGTTTGTAAATTCATATTACAATCTAACGGTTAATATGATTGTTGTACAAATATTGTATAATTTTCATTGTGCACATAATATTATGGAAAGAGTAAATATTCAATTTGGTCTTTCAAGAAAATAACTTGGACAAATTATATAGTCTTTTAAGATTATAAATACAGAACAAATTAGTCCATTCAAAATATTTTGAAAGATTAATTTATTCAATTTATAATTTTATAAGAGATTATTTTATCCTATTTTAAATTATATTAAAAGATTAATTTATCTTATTTTAATCATTAGGGATTATTAATCACATTTTCTCTCTTAAGAGATTACTTTAATTTGTTCGACTTATAATCTTGGAGGACCAATTTTAAATGCATGAACCAAAATTGAAACTTGATGAAAGATCATCTATAAATAAAAAAATAAAAAAAAAAAGCTAACATGTGTCTTTAGGACAATTAAAGTATCTTAATAAGTTCTTTTCATATAAAATATATAATTTTAATATAAATATTTTTCTTTTATTATCTTATTAACAAATATTCTTATTAGCCACTTGTTAGCCAAAGTTTTTTTTTTTAAAAAAAATATAATATTCAGAAGAATAAACTGACTTAAGGAACAGTGAAATGATATGCAACTTTACAATAGATGTTTTTTTGTTCTCATTTATCTAAGCCATCATTTCAATATCCACGTTTACTAAATTCTAACTAGTCTGATTCGACTCACGTTTCATTAAGCATATAAAATTGAGCATGAAATTAAATTAGAGCTTGTAATTTAAATTAGGTACTCTAATTTCAGTTTTCATGATTGAAAATAACATGTGGATAAAAAATAAAAAAAATTCGTTTCTTAGCAACTGTCTATATATTCCTAAAATTTATAATAAATAAAAAATCTAATTCAAACCAATAAACTTGAATAATCACATATTATGCCAATTTTTAGGTTAAAAATAATAATAATATTTATACATACATCTCTTTTTATATATATCTTGTATATATAATTTATTATTATTAAATTTTGACATAACTTCACTTAATTTTGATCTCTTATACAAATAGCATTACGGTTAAAAAATAAGGTTTTGTTAATAATATTGGGGATAGAAACTTTAGCCAAGTGTGATTAGATATTAGCATAAAGGATAAATATATCGACTTCTCATATAATATATAGTATATATACTATAATATATATATATATAATAATATTGGTCGTACAATAAAAATACATCAAACTAGTTTTCAACGTGTGTTATTCATGATATGGAATGCATGTGTGCTATATGTATATCATACGTACATATATATAGCACACATTTCATATTATGAATAGCACATATTGGATACTAGTTGAACATATTTCCGTTGTACGATAAATATTATTATATATATATAATATGCTTAATATATTACTTGTTTTAATTAAAATTTTGTTGTAAACCTAAGTATGTTAATCCATTAATTAATACGTAAATAGAGGTAGAATAATATAGTGGGGATGGAGGATGAGGGTAGTGGTAGTGTGGGGGGTATAGTCCGTGGGATGATGTTCTAACAGTTAAAAGCAGTGTACGTGCAATGACTGGTCTTTCTACTTTGTAATCTTCTCTTTGACCATAACTTGTTCAACTTTAACCCCCCCTAACAAAATTTTAAGAAAAAAACTTTACTCTTCTCACATACATTTTTCAGAGACCCCACGTAGATTCATTCATTCATATTCATGATATAAACTCATATTCAAAATTCTATAAGGAGGGATGTTAAATATACAATAAAAAATAAGCTAAACCAGCTAATAAATAAGATTTTGGATCATAATTACTCAGCATATTACAATCTTAATGATTATTTGGGTCAAAATCAAAATTAAAATAGACCAATGGATTATGTTGACTGATTTTTTATTGTATACTTAGCATTATTGTATATCAACTATTTAAAATTTATATATGAGAAGAAAAAAATATAATTATGATTGATGTGATAACTCATAATTTGATAACTGTATAAAAAAATTATATACTGGATAAAACTAAATTCTTATTAAGTAATATATTATTGAACATTGCTAGAGGTACAACAAAAAATCAGTTAAAATAGGTAACAATTTGTGCATAACATATATATAATATAAATTGCACAACAAATATTACATGGTGTGCACGTCATATATCATATGATGTGCACAATATATATCATATGTTGTAAAGAAAGATAATATTGCAATATATGTGATATATGTTGTGCACAATATATTGATTACTTTCACCAAATATTTTATATACATCAGTACATGTACTATAAACTCACAGGGACGGTTATTTGTAGATAGAACCGTATCATAAACTCAAATTTAGATAGAAAATTTAGCATATTCAAATTTAGATTGAAAATTTACCCCGACATTTAAATTTAAATGAGATAGAAAATAAATAGGGAGTTAAAATGATAAATATATTTAGCATTTTCCTGAACTCAAATTTATAATACCATTTTCCTTACATTAATGTTTGACGTACAGAAATACGTCCAACTTGTATCCAACGTGTGCTATCCATGTTAGCAGGCATCCTGTAACATGAATAACACACGTTAAATATAAATTGGACGTATTTCTGTTATACGTCAAACATTATTGTTTTCCTTATCATAGAGCCACATAGATTCATTGATATGTATATGATCCCTCTCCTCCCAGCCTCACTGGCTTCATCTATGACAGAGAAGAGTACTGATCTGAAGCATAGTGTACATAATATTATGTCTCAACAGTGAACAATCACAATCCCAGTTTTGTTCGAAAACGACACTCCCCAATCTCTCTTTCTCTCTCTCTCCAGTCTCTATAGTCTCTCTACTGTTAATGTCCAAGTAAAGGTGGTTTCATCACATATTATTAAAAAAAAACAATTTTTTTTATAAATAAAAGAAAAGTTGTTCTGAAATTATACATGCATGCATGTACTTTGCATCCATCTCTAAAATCAAGAAAATACATAGTCAGTCATTGAAAATTGAAATAAATATAATAAAACATTTATCCAAGTTAGATTTTTAATCCAATGATTAAGTTTGATTTGGGTCACATTTTAGTTTTTATATAGGATGACAAAATATAGTAATACTTATTGTACAAAAAATATACATTCAATTAACTAATATTCAATGTGTATTATATATAATATGTAATACATGTGTGCTATATATGCTATATATATAGTATATGTATGTATGATATACATTACGTATACACTATTTAAATTAAAAACATAACCTTGATAATGCAACATAGCCTTGTATAGCACATATGTTTTTAAACTATTCAAAACATACATCCAACTAATATTGATTTTTTATAATGCATTTTAAAAACGACAGTTTAAATCAATAATTTGTTTTTAAAAAAATATTTTATTAGATCTTAAAGTAAAACATAGATAATTTCACTATTTATTTCAGAGATAAAGATGACCTTTACTCGTCACTGTACTGTATAATATAATCAAAAAGATTTATTTTTACAGATGCAACAGTGAAGTTAATTATTGGCTTCACACATAGTAAAATAAGATGTACAGTAACAATCCATAATGTATATATATAAATAATAAGAAAAAATCTTCATGAACAATCAATAACAAGAGTCATCTTATTAAATTACTCTATCCACTTTTAAATATTTTTTTAAAAGTATGGATGCTAATTAAGATAATCATTATATTACATTAAATATCTAAATATTAGAATTAAAAAAATAAAAATATCTTATTATTATCAATTATTATAGTTTATCTCTCCTTCAATTAGACAAAAAATATAAAAGGGTATAATAAGAAAAAAATAAATGTTTATTTCTTAAAATTATACAAGAGATAAATAAAAAGTACCTAATAAAAAAATGAAAAAAATATTTGAAAAGAACTAGAAAAAATATAAATTATAAAAATATTTAAAAATTAAATACTATCAATAATTTATATATTTTATTATATTAAATAACTTTAATTGACTCTTCGTTGACTTCAATATATTGTATGTGTAATATTACTCGTAATTTGAATAATAAATATTCTCTGGTCTCTTTTAAATATCTATTTTCACATTTTTATTTAGTCTTTTTTGTTTGTCTATTTTGCAATTTCAAAAAACATTTATCTTATTTTCTCTATTATATGCTTTAATATGAGTATTGCTAGAGGCACAACAAAAAATCAGCTAAAACAACCAACAAATAGGGATTTAATTGACCACAATCACCTAGCTCATTAAAAATATACTCATGACTAAAAGTTCTATTTGAGCCATAAAGTATTAAATGAGCTTTATTGGCTGTTTTGGCTGGTTTTTTGTTGTGCCCAAAGCATCTGTGCTTTAATATATTTGCCTATTTGATGAAGAAAAAACTAAAATAATTGATAATAGTAGGATATTTTTATAATTTATTTTCTAACATTTAAATTTCTAATAAAATTCAATAATTATTTAAATTAGGGTGATGCTAAATGAACAATACAAAAGCAGTCCAACCAGTCAATAAATGAGATTTTGAGCCATAATTACTCAGCTGATTACAATCTCAATGATTATTTGGGGTAAAACTAAAGCCAAAATAAGCTCATTAGCTGTATGAGCTGGTTTTTCATGATCCACTTAGCATTATTGTTTAAATTAAGGTGCATAACTCAAAAAAAGACATTTAAAATGGATCGGGGCACATCAGTATAAAATAGTAATTTCATTTATGGTACTTACTCATAATGTTGAACAAGTAGGCACAGTTATAGTTTTGTGCATGTATGTATCTTAGATTCTTGACTACTGTGTCACCCACCCTACTGATCTGGAATTTTGCCTTTACCCATGCCAACCAATCTCTCTTACAAAAACTGTGTCCATAGTAGAAACTACTGTTTCGTCAGACTAAAACCTTTTCTAAAAAGAGATAACTACTATAGCCACGTGCACTAATTTAATTACATTTCTTTTTTTATATATAATAATAATAATACTATAGCATATCACTATATGTACATGTTAATTATGCTCATCCAAATAAAGCCACAACAAAATTATTACTATTCATCGAAATTTAATATAAATGGAAAAAAAAACTAATTAATTTGACGGTACACATGATTAGTTTGGCGTGGAGTTTAAACTCTAGTGAATGAATGTATAAAAACTTGGATCGGACCGTTGTTGAATTGGAAACTGGACCCCTATTCGGTCCGGATCAGATAAAAAATTCAATTTTTAAGAAATTGATAAAAAAATTAAAAAATTCAGTGAATTGGTAAAAAGTTGGTGGTTGAACCGGTCAGCTAATTAATTTTAAAATTAAAAAAATAAATTTTTTAAATTTAATAATTATTTATAATAATATATCATATGATTTAATTATTAAAATTAAATTCTATTAAACCTCTAAATTTATTAAATGTTCCATATTTTAACTTTCAATTCATATTTTTAGTACATTTTAATTTTTTTATAGCATATAATTCATTATATGCATATATATATATATATATATTGTTAGATAAATATATATTTTATTATATACGGTTGAAGTCCGGTTGAACCTTTGAACCTCTAAATCATTCCCTCATCTGATTCAATGTTCGGTCAGATTTTTAAAATAAGGAATTTATATTAACAAATGTACTCTTATTAAAAAATTTTAAAATAGTAATAAGATTTATAAAATTTAAAATATTATGATAAATTTCTTATTTAAAAAAATATATCACATTTTTTAAAGATGAGTATTTGTTCTTCTTCCATATCGTAAGAAACTAAAAGTGTTTTCTATTATAAAACAATTTAACCTATTTAATTTTACTATTCAAATACTAAAAGTGTTTTCTTTTAAGAAACTAGTTTATTTAAAAGTATTTTTTTAGAACTACATTTGATATTTACTTGTTTAGTTTTTAAAAAAAGATATAACATATCTAAGTGGATTTTAATCTAATTAAGTAGTGTGGTTGAGAGGTAGCAACTTATCATTATTTAATTACGTGATAGTTTGATCTTCATTTTAAATATGAAATAGTTTTAAAAATTGAAACCAAAAACCATCTCAGCCAGATTAATAACCATCCATGGTAAATATTCATTAAAAGTTAAAAGACCTAATTAAGTGGATTTTAACCATAGCTAGTGATATCATATATATGGTGAAAACATGACTATAGTACACAAAATTTACAATAATATTTGTTATACAATAGAAATACATTCGACCAGTATCCAATGTGTGTTATATATATCATATGTAATTTGTGTCATATATATAACATGTCACATAAAGCACACATTACATATAATATATATATAACACACGTTAGATACTAGTTTGATGTATTTTTATTATACAACAATTATTATTGCAAAATTTATGATTAATTTGGCGTAGACTTCAATTATTTAAGAAGATCTAAAGTGTGGATTTTAGTAGTAGTGATATGATATGATATGATGACATATAATGACGAATATAGTAATAATAAAAAATTTAATGATCATAATTAGTCATTTTTCTGTGCACCAAGGTAAGGAGACTTTTAGAGAGATTTTGACAGTTGAGAAAGTCCTGTTTAATTTATGATTGTTAGTTCTACCTAATTTACATTTAAATATATTTTTCTCCAGGCATAATTACTTTTAAGAAACATAAAATAATTAATTTAAACTGGATGATAACTTGGCCAATAACATAATCAAGACAAACATAGCCCACTACTAATCATCTAATTAATTCTCATGCAATGATAACATCTTTTCTTAATTAAGTAGTAAAACTAATTATGGAAATACCTTTTTCAGTAACGTAACAAAAGTTATTTTTGGCCGAGTTGCTTGCGTGAGAAATGATTGTTAGTTTTATAAATTAGTTTTTTTTTCTTGAAATTCGAAAAAATTCAATTCCACTATTTTTATTTATAAACAGCTAATTTTTTATTTAGGGATATCTATTTCAATAAATAAATCGAATAAATATTTATTAATAAACAAATAAATTTATTATGATATCCAGAAATATTATTTTTTGGTATAATATTTTCAAGAACATAATTTCTAAGAGTACGTGTGGATTCAAATCTCGAAACAAATGTCACCTTAATATCTACAAATAACTTGACTATCTGATTTATTAGTACAAACTAAAGGTACTTAATGACAGAACCTAAAACTCCAAGTTAGAGAGCAAGACAAACTAATAGAAATAACTAATAAATCGTTATCAATATTTTAATTACTAATATATTATTATTGTTACTAGAATGATCAAATTACATGGATATTTCCTGAAGCTTGGTGTAGTTAAACTAAACCTTCACTTTATTTATAAAATTATTATATTGATCTTTAATATTTCCTTTATCACTCATGAAAGATAATGTATTTAAATGAAGTCAATATCATATGAGTAATTAATAACATTTATTGTACAATAAAAATATATGTAACAAGCTAATATCCAATATGTGTTATACATAATTAGTAATATATAATGCATGTCATATGTAATATGTGTTATACATATGACACATATTATGTATAGCATACGATGGATATATAGTTATTAGATGATAATATTCCTGTTTTACCATAAACATTGTTGTATGATTAAGAGATAAATAAGATAAAGTTAAATTTTAGCAAAACAGCTTTAGGGGAAGTATATGTAATTAACCTTTATTATTATCATTAGTCAGGTATTATTATGTTAGTGACTAGTTGTGAAGAAATTCGTTACATGGTTGTGAAACATACGAGAGAGCTAGCTGCTTTTGACAAAGTATATATGAGGCTAGAGGGCATAATTAACTCCTACTAGACATAGTGGTTCCTACTAATTAAAAAGAGCAATTGCTATTCTTACATATTAAATGGTATGTATCGCATACATATATTTTGATCTAATAGTGAAGAAAATAAGTGTAAGTGGTGGAGTGATGTCACATCAAAATTCAAAGGTGATAAAGTGGGTGAAGACTGAAAAATATACGTAAGAATAAGAGAAAGCGTATATACTAATATCATTATTGAATTAAATCACAGAGAAAAAAATGAGTTGACGAATGAATAGTGTAGGCACAGTTAAATTAATTAATTATGTAAATTAAAGATTAGAAAACAAATTGGCTTTAAATAAGTGTACTTGTTTGAAAAAAATAGTAATCGTGAATTAATGCTTTAGCTCACAAATTGCGAGAGCATTAATTGTCTCCCACAAATTTCTCCCCCACACTCGTTTCTTTGCTTCAGACTCATTTTCGTACAAAATAAACGTCTTTTTTCATTTATACATATTAATTAAAGTGCTTCCTCCGTTTTTTTTTTAATTGTCCAATTTAGAGTTGTGTGTATTTTTTTTACTTGTCCATTTCAAATTTTAAGACAATATTTATTATTTTTTTTCACTCTTACCCTTATTTAATACTCATTATCTCTATTAATTGAGGAGAGATATAACAAATAAGTAGAGGGTAATTTAGTAAAACATATATACATTTTGTTAACTTTAATACTTTACCAATCATTACCTAAATTCCCGCGCGCATTTAAAACTGGACAATTAAAAAAAAATGGAGGGAGTAATAATTAGATGGTTTAATTATTCTGGAGTTCTTTATAGTTTTATCAATTATTTTAATTGATTCCTATACTTAAAAAAATTATAATTAAGTTTCTATATTTTAAAATAATTTTTAATTAGATCTTTAACATTATTTTTTTGTCATTTAGCCACATTTTAAAAGCGTGGTTAAAAATAAAAGAAAAGAAAAAATATTACAACATTTTTATTTATATACTATAATAAGTAAATTAAAATAAATGAACAGAATATAAAAATATAGTTATAAATAAAATTAGAATGAAATTAAAATAATACAAAATATTTTAAATTAGATATTTTTTGAATTCTTATTATTTTTATTTTATGTTATATTTAATTTTAATTCTATTTATTTTTATGTTTTCCTTTTTTATTTTAATTTATTTGTCATATCATATAAATAAAACTTAATCAAAAGAAAAATAAATTTATTGAAATTAATTAACAAAATAAAATGCTTAAATGAAAATATAATATAAAATAAAATAAAATAAAATAAAATATATATCATATAATTAGAATTTAATAATTTTTTTGATTTTTTTATCTTTAACCACATTTGAGAAATGTGATTAAATGATTTCTTTTAATAAAAAATAGTGTTATGAAGTAATCAATTAGAAAAAAAAAATTAAACTATAAGGACTCAATTCTAAACTTTTAAATTATAGGGATTAAATTCAAAATTTAGTCAAACTATAGAGACCTGCAATATAATTAAACCTAAAAAAAAGAATTTCTTATTGGAGGAAGATGAAATTCATGGACATTGTAAAGAATAATTATATTTCGCATTAATTGGAGGAAGACAAAACAATGATCTCTATTTTTTAAGTATATATGTGCTTCAATTAGATCAAGATTTTCAATAGCAAGTAATATATAAAGAGTATTTAACTAATAAAAAATTAGATATAAAGGGTATGTGCAACAAAACTAATTAATCTAAATTATTAGGTAATTTAATTACAAGATTCTGATAATTTATCCAAATTATAGTATTATATTTTATGAAAGTCAATATCAAATACTCTCATAAATATTCTTATAAATTTGAAAATGAGCATCGAATACTCTAATAAATGTGAATATCACCTAAATTAGCTCAAGAAAGATTAATTTCTTCAAATCAAATCCCAACATATGTGGAGGACATGTTTTGATTTGGCTTGGTTTCAAAGATGAAGCAACTGCTTAATTAGACATAAGGTTCCTAAGAAATATGAATGTATTGAAGTGACATATGCTTTTTTTTTTTCCTTGGTGAATTGGTGACAGTTGCTTTAGCATGGATGATAGACAATAACCGAATTTTTTATTTGTTTTTACCTTAACTAATTAAATTTGATAGTAATGAAAAAATAAAAAAAGTGATGCTAAATGAACAATATAAAATCAGCACAACTAGCCAATAAATGAGATTTTGGGCTATAATTATTCAGCCCTTACAATCTCAATGATTATTTGGGCCAAAACCAAAGTCAAAATAGGCCCATTGGCTGTATGGGCTGGTTTTTCATGATTCACTTAGCATTATTGAATAAAAAATAATATTGTATACCTTTGGAACAAACATTTTCTGTCTATCTTGTACAATATCTAGTTTTAATGTGAAATAAAAAGAAAAATTATTGTTCATACATATCCAAGAATTTCTCAAAAAAAAAAAATTAAATATATATATAGTTTACCAAGAAAAAAAAGAAAACAGAATTTGTAATTTGCTATCTTTATATGATGGTAATTAATGAGATTATTTTGCTATTTAATTTCTTGAATCTCGATCATATACACTTTTTAAAATTCATTTTCACTTTTACTTTCATAGTTGCAAGCAATTTGATGTTATCTCTTGTCTTTATGTTTCAACGATGTTATTTATTTATTTATTAACTAATTAATATGCTGGTCTTGTTTATAAGCAGTTTAATTTTCTTCAAGCATCTCATTAATCTTATTGTATTTATTTGAAATCAATTAAAGTAATTTAATTTCTTTCCTACGATTCAATTCAACCATCTAACTTTATTTGTCTTTTTAGAAAAAAAAATTTGTCAACTATTATTTATCATTTTAAAATTTTAATAAATTATTTATAATTCCAATTTTACTTATACATAAAATCTCTTTTATCTCTTATAATATTTATTATACAAAAATTATAAAAGATAATTTTATCATTATATACTTATTTCCATAAAAATCTATGTACTTTAATAATTTTGTAAATGCAATACTTTAAAATGTGAGTTAAAATTAAACTGAGAAAGTACGATAATATTATTAATTCTTTTAATATTTTATTAATCCAAATAACCTAAATGTTGAAGGGCATAATTAACCCCTTCATGAGTTTCAAGACAAAGCTTGTCACGTCTTGATATGATATATATATAATTTATATATATATATGGTGGAATTGTACTATAAGTAAGTAGGTTCTATTGGTGAATCTAGCTTTTACCTTTATTTCTTCATCAATACAAACCATAATAATAATAATAATTATTGCTAGCTAGCTAGATAAAAACAATATATGGATCTTTTGTTGTCACTCTTTCAATAAAAGTATCTTAAATTAGTGACAAATAATATGTTATGGTACAATGGTTATCATTAATTTGACGTAAGATAGTTGTTAATTATCATTCTCCCTAATTCTAATAATTCCATTAATAATAATGATAATAGCACAATTAATTATTAATTATTAATTAATTAATTATTGTTTTTGTCATGGACGTGACATCGCAACTCTTTTCACATGATTTAATTTGCATATTGAATATTATTATATCAGAATTCACAGTGTTAATTAATAATTAGACATAGAAACAAACAAGTGGCCAAGTAGGAAGAAAGGGTAGTACTAATCGCAACTCCCACTTGGTGATGCATGCATATATGATATATTGCATGCATGACTCAGATCATTTTTTAAGCTTATATAACACGCAATATATATTTATTTATTTTACATAATTAAGTACATGAATTTGATCATTATTATTAGTGATGATTAAGATTGATAAGATATCTTGCTTACCCCAAAATCCAAATATAGGGCTAAATAAAAGTAGAGCGAGAAAACTAAGCATTTCTTGTAATATATAGAAAGATTATTAGGTGTAATGAAAGTAAAAAGAATTATTTGTTTTACATTATTATAGTTATATTTTGATATATCAATTATCCTATACTCTTATTTGAAACTTAACTCTCTCATTCTTCATTATATATAGTTAACATTTCTGAATATGTGTCATACAATAAATATTACAGAATAAAAAAAAAATTTACTCTTACGCATCTAATAAGATTTTTTCATAAATAATTTAGAGCTAAAATATATATAGAGATTTTGTATTTGATGACTACAAAATATTCTTCATAAGAATCGAGTACATATTTAAATATTTAAGTAGCTCAACGAATTAGTAAAAATTGTATTAAATTATAAGAGTGAAAGCGGAGATTTAATTTGATTGAAGACTAAAGTTTTTAAGGTTTGTTTAATTTGATGCATCATGTATGGTAAAACATGACATATAGTATGTATAATATAATAAGCAATTTAATTTATATTGGTATATCATTTTAGAGGGGTGCTATTCGCAGGTATATTTGAAACATATATCCATTTCTCCTTCTTTGGCAGCTTTAATAAATATATTAGTAAGTTGTATATAAATTTATCAAACTTGTTAAGATATGAATGAGTAAAAAATGTGTATATATATGTATATATATATTTTAAATATATAATAATATTTATAGTATAACAAAAATATATTTGATTGACTAGTACCTATTACTCAACGTGTATTATATATCATATGTAATATGTATGTTATACGTAACATGTTATACATATAACATACATTACGTATAGTATATATATAATACATATGCATTGGATACTAGTTGAATATATTTCTACGGTAAAAGAATAATTATGAGTAAATACTCAATTGTAGTATGAGAAAAAGGTTGATTAATTAATTTAAATTTATTTTTCTCATTTGATCCGTACCCATCCCGCCATTTACACTTTGAAAAGTTGGTACAAAATAATGTCATACATAAAATTTCTGTTAAAAAAAAATAAAGTCAGATACATATTGTCTTTAGAAAAAATACAGTTATTTTTTTAAGAAAATCACTTAAAAACAAAAAATAAATCTATTGTAACTTTGTGGCGCCTTGCAGGCTTGACCATTGTTTCTACAATTCTATGGATGAGACATATTGATTAATTACACGACCAACTTGAAGTTTAATTATCGACTGTTAATCTGGGTCCTAAAGTTCACAATCATTTTAACTAATAATTATTACTAGTATACAATCTCTACTTTTGTTACTAATTGTTTATTAAAATTTAGCATTACTAGGTTACAATAAAATTCCAGTTAAAATAGTCAAAATATTCTGTATAGTTATTCTTGTACATATCATATATAATATATTGTAAAAAAAATACAATTGTATTTTGATTTCAATACTTTAAATTTTGTTAGTAAGTTGTTTAAGAATAATATGTTACAAAATAAGAAATAAAGCATTTAATGTGTTGAGAATAAAATGTTGGTTTAGTTAATTTGTGGTATATCTTTATTAAATTTTTAATTACGTACGTCTATATGTTTTATAATTTTTGTATTCAGTTTACATCCTCTTCAAAAAAATTCAATTAGATTTCTAAATGTATATCCTATTATAACTTAAAAATGTTAGACTTAAAAAGTATTCTTCCTTTTCTATTTGGTGCTAAGAAAATATTCTAATTATAGAAAATCACAAAATTATTCTAATATAGAAAAATATTTTATAGAATCATATGACAAATTTGTTAAGCCTATTTTTTAAATGATAAATGAAGCTTAGAATTTGATTAAATTTATTTAAAGAACATTAGAATTTAATTTAAAAAATTAATATATAGAGAGAGACATAATAAAAACATTCATATATAGAGAGGCTCACATATAAATTAAATTTAAAATGTTTAATATAATATTAATTAAAATTTTGAACAAATATTCTAAAAATTCCCTTAATGAAATATTTTTATATAAAAGAATACATATAAAAAAGACTCATCACATACATATAAATTGAACTTATTAAAATGTTCAATATAATATGTTCAAACTTGCTTTTCAATCTAAAAATTGTGATATATTTATTATATTAAAATTTGGTAAAATTTTATTTATTTAATATAAGTATTTAATTTTCATCACGGATATTGTACATTTTTTATACAGTCATTTAATTATGTGTTGTCACGTCAGCTATAATTATATTTTCTCTTTTCCATTGAAAATTCATAAAAAATAACATTTTGATTGGATAACAATATAAAATATTCTTACTTTATAAATATATTAAAATTAAACTCTTAATATAACTTTATACTTTACAAATATTAACAAATATTTTTAGGAGAATGTTTAGTAAAAACCGGTCAGAAAATAAAAATGGAAAAAACCTAGAAATAAAAAGGGGGGAGGGCATGAAAATTAAAGACCTCGTAAAGCGAGAGAGGCAAAATGGGGTTTGGTTTGGCGGATGAGTGTAGAGAAGGCCAAACTCAGCCTTTCTTTCTTTCATCGCCCTGTTCCTTTCTTCTCACGTGCGTCATCACCATCACTATCACTATCATTAATTCTTCTCAATATTATAATAAATAATATTTATTGTATAACAGAAATATATTAAACTAGTATCCAATATTTGTTATATACTCATATTATATATAATATATATTACATGTATAACAATAAAACATATTATATATAATATATAGTACATGTTGAATACTAATTGAATATATTTCTGTTGTACAATAAGTATTATTGAATTATTATTCATTTTATTAGTAGGTTTCATATTTAAATCAATGTTAAAGTTAAATTAATTAACCACATTTATTATGTTCACGTAGCTGGCTACATAATTTATTTATGCACCTAATTTTATTAGTTAGTACTATTGTTCAATAGTTACTTAAACTATTGATCCACCCACCAAAATTTATCCATATCACATCAAGTAATCAACAATTATATGATTAATGCTTTGAGGAAACTTATAATTATCAAAATATCAAAAGTAATAACCATCAAAATCATAAATTTATTGTGAAAAAATTATAATTATCATTTTATTTAAATTATCAATCTTATAGAAAACAAGATTGGCTATAATACATCAATAATATAAAAATATTTTACACATTTACACAGTCAACAAATAACAAATTAAATAGACATATTATTAATTTTTTAAAATTTAAAACGAAATTGATTTAAAATTTAAAACAATGTAAAAGTATTTATATTATTGATGCATAATAGTATTTTGAAAAATCAACAAAATCAAAGTATTTTGAAAAATCGTAGTAGAGGTTTCTATTTGAGTCAAACTATATTAGAGTTCAAACAATATAAAATTGGAGTCAATCAAATTAGTTTTTCTTTTGTATATGATCTTTTAAATATTTTATCTATTTTTTTAATTATCTAGTTTTAAATTTACATACAAATTAAAATAATGATTGGAAAATCTTAATTTTAAAAAATTTAGGGATATTTTATAAATTTATCCCCATTACTAATTATCAATTTAAAAAATCTACTCTTTTTCTTTTATTAATAAGAGATATAGTTGAAAAAACTTGCAATGCTGTATAAAACCTCTAAAATGAACTATTATATATGAAAACTAATTCAGAGTAAACAATCATACATGAACAATACTAATGGACATATAATTAGATGATGGAGTAAGTTTTTTTAAACTGTTAATAGATAAAAAAATTAAAATGACTAATTATAATATTATTTTATATATTATTACATTATATTATGTATATTTATTCATAAAATAATCTCCACGAGCAATTATACAAAAAAAATTAAGTTAATATGAATTAGCTCATCTAATTAATATTTTGTTTAGTTGTTAATATGATTTGAATTTAATTATGAGGTTTTCCTTATTTTCTCGAGGTATGGCATGCATGAGCTGAGACAGGTTTTCGATATTACTTTATACTTTATAAAAATACAAAGAAACCTAAAAAATGAGCTGCAAAAGATAAAACGGATGATATCAATGAGAAACAGGAATCATACATTTTAAATAATGAGAAATACTCCCCTTTTTTTTAATTGTCCAATTTAGAGTTGTGTATATTTTTTTTAATTGTTCATTTCAAATTTTAAGACAACATTTATTATTATTTTTTCACTCTTACCCTTATTTAATACTCACCATCTCTATTAATTGAGAAGAGATATAACAAAAAAGTAGAGGGTAATTTAGTAAAATATATATACATTTTTTTTGGTTCCTAGGAGCTAAGGGGAAAATGGAGAATGGGGATGAGCATGTGTGGATTGAACCCTGACCCTACACTCAAATCCCTTAGTCACTTGGACCAAGAGAAATGCCACTTGAGCTATATTTTGTTAACTTTAATACTCTACCAATTATTACCTAAATTCCCGCACGCATTTAAAACTGGACAATTAAAAAAAAACGGAGGGAGTATTTTTTTAAACCATAAAATTAATCATTATAAATTATAATAAGTTAATTTTTTAAAATTATTAATCTAATTTTTAATATTATATATTAATTTAATATTTTAAAGTTGAATTAATAATTTTAAAAAGTTAAATTACTATATATAATAATTGATTTGAAATATACATATAATATTATAGATTTAATTTTCATTCATTGACAGTGTTCAATTTTTTTACACGATTACTTAATCTTATGTTACCATATTAGTCATAATTGTGTTTTCTCTATCCTAATCTTATTATTACTCATAAATAAATGAATTTTGATTCGGTATCCAGGAATATATTAATTAGGTGCTAATATTCAACATATGTACATGTCAAGTGATTGATTTATAAATAAATAAAACAAATTTAAATTTATATAATTGATAATTCGTTAGGCAAGTAATATTAAAAATTTAATTTAATTTCTATTGGTACTCTAACTTTATCAATTTATAAAAAAAATCCAATCTATAACATGTCGCTAGAGAGAGAGTATTGTGCGAAAAAGAGATGAAGATGAGGTGCGATCGGGAATGGGGTGTGTCTAGGAATGCTGTGACCGCGATCACCATACTCCGTTGGTATCGAATTATATTTAATTAAATCATATAAATAGAATGTTTTGATTGAATGAAAGTGTAAACTACACAAAACTAAACTCTACTATTATTGCTCTTAAATAAATAAATTAATACTCCCTCCGTCTACTTTTATTTGTCTTTCTAGGAAATTTATTTGTCCATTATTATTTGTCATTTTAGATTTTAAATGAAACATTTACAATCTTTTTCCAGTTTTATCCATACATACACTCTCTTTTTATCTCTTACAATTATTATTGCACAAAAAACTATAAGGATAATTTTGTCATTCTACATTTACTCCTATAGAAATTTTTTTGTTTTCATACATTCTTAATACGTGTGCAATACTCTAAAACGTGAGGGAATGAATAATACTTAAAAGTAATTGCTAGTAATCTTTTTATAGTCCAGTTGAGTGATAAATAAATAAAAAAATAGAAGTCATTACAGGAGGAAAAAAATAATAATAAAGAATTAGTAAAATAAAATAAAAAGTGAAAAAGCAAGTAAGTATTGAAAAACGACAAAACCGATGAAGCCAGTGTCAGAAATATCTGCAACACACTCACACACACACTCTACAGAAAGAAAAAAGAAGAGAGACACAGACTCCAATTATTACCGGAAATAGCCGGTTATCTTCCGGTTTCCCGAAACCCTATGCCATCATCATCATCATTTTGCTCTCCCCAACACCCTACACTAAAACAGCCTCCGCCTCTTCCCTTTTTCTCAGACTTTCCAACTTTCTGTGTTTTAATTTCTCAGAACTCAGAAAAAATTAAAATATTCAGAAGAATCTCTGAACCACTCATAAATGCAGAAATAGAGAGAAGAAACAAAACCCCATCATCTTTTTTCTCTTTTCTGAATTTTTAGTGTTCTCTATCTGTTTGTGTTTATGCTTGTTTGAGAGTGTGTGTTTTAGCTCATTGAAAAACCCAAAAATCATTTCTTTCTCTCTCTCTCCTAATCTTTTGCTTGCAATATCACACTCAATAACATCACCATAATCATTATTATTATTATGCCCTTTTTCTCATTTTTCATTTCACCCTCATCACTTCACACACTTGCTCCAACTTTTCTCTTCATCTTGTGCCTCCTCCACTACTTCTAATAAAGAAAGTTTCATTTTTTATCTTTGCCCTGTTCATTTTTTTGTTTCTTCTTTATGGCTGAGGAGGGATTTGAGGCATACCATGTCCCACAACAAAGCAGAAGAGATAAGCTAAGAGTTGTTGGTGCTGCTGCTGTGGCTCACAATAACCAACAACAACCAACACTAATTCCTCCTCTGTACGACCCTTCTTCACTAATCTCCTCTGATTTCTTAACTTGTGCTACCCAACAACACCAACATGGTCTAGCTTCAAAACCCAACAACAATTTGGGGAATTGTGTTGTGAAAGAAGAACAACGCTCTAGCTTAATGATGGGTTTTGGTGTTGGTACTGTAGGAATCATGAACGGTTCATCTTCTTCTCCTTCTTCCAACTCATCTTCTGTTTCCCATCACCACCAACCCCACCACCATGCTTATAACTTGGATCCAGAATCTTCTTCTCCTCTGCCTCTGAACCCTGTAGCAGGTAGTTCAATTCATGTTTTTGGAAACAACAGCAGCAACAACAACAACAACCCTTTTCTCTACCAAGCACAAAATCTCAGAGAGTTTGATCATAGCTACAGTGCTAATGCTGGTGGTAGTGAAATCATGGTGTTCAAGCCAGAACCTTTATCTCTGTCTCTCTCATCACACAACAACAGTAACAACAACAACAACAACAACAATAGCAGTAGTAATATCCCACTTGAGCTGAATCTTCAGCGATTTGGCTCTGTTATTAGTGGTGGTGTTGGGTGTGTGATTCCGGGGTTTATTGGAGGAGTGAACAATGGAAGTGTTTCTGGGTCTAATGAAGTTTCTAGAAGCTCGGTTCCATTGGGACCTTTCACTGGCTATGCTTCTGTTTTGAAGGGATCGAGGTTCTTGAAACCAGCACAACAATTGTTGGAGGAACTATGTGATGTTGGTGTTGGTGTTTCTGGTGATGCTGATAAGGTTATTGTTGCTGATGCATCGTTGATGGAGCCTCCTCCTTCTGAGTGCTTGATGAATAATCATCATCATCATGAAGATCCTTCATCACTTGTTGGAGGAGATCATGGTGGTGGTGATCAGGGTCGTAAGAAGTCAAGACTATTGACTATGCTTGATGAGGTTTGTTTAATTTTGTTTCTTTTAATTTTCTCTATTTCTCTCTATTCTATAGTCTATAATACTTCTGTTCCCCCCGTCGTTTTTGACTTTTTTTGGTTAATTGAAAAACTAATACACACAAACAATTTATGCTCCCCCTAATATGATTACTGCACACAAATACTTGTACGAACACTTTTATCACATTCATGTCATCTCTGAATTTTAAGAGTTTGGATGTAAGAATGAGTTCAAGTTAAAATTCAATAGTTTATGTATGTTGTAAAATTTTTTGTTGGACACCTACTTGTCATGTATCTCGAGGTTATAGTACCCAGATACAATTATTCTTCAGATGGAGGAAGTATGATACATATATAGAGCTCTATGGTGTAGTTTGATAGCTGACTCTACTAATTAGTGGTAAGAGGCTATTTTGTTGTATTTGTTGTCAGTGTCATTTCACTAAATCTTGGTGAAATGGGGTTTATTTTATTTTATTTTTTTTGTGTCAGCTTCATTATCTGAGTTCTCAAGTTTTGATGTAATTTTTTGTCATTTTGTCAAGTCTAGTTTTACTGTTTTAGACCAGTTTTGTTCAGTAGAAAAAATGGGTACTTGACCAAATTTCCCAGTTTTTCCTTATTCCCTTTTTTTTTTGAGCTTTCTTTTGGTTTTTAAAAGTTAGATGCTCATGTTATCATTAATAATGCCTTTGTTAATGATTCTTTCATAGTGGAAGCTAAATTTGGTTAAAAATTAGGTTACTTGTAGAGTTTGTATGTCTATATATAGCATAAGGTCTAATAAATTGCATGTGGTTTGTTTGTGTGATTATGTCTTTGTAATTTATAGCTTTCATGGATGAACTTTTAAAACTGTATAATTCTATCATGTATTAAGATTCTTGCATATAGTGTGTGTGTGATAGATGGATGGATGGTTTTGGTGATCTCAATGATATCTTTATGGAAAAGTTATATATATAATTGTAGGGAATATATGCAAGAAGATTGGTATTGTAAAGTGCATGACAACCATTGAAAGGTTTCTAATTGGTGACAATGTTACCCTAGTTTGGGAGGAGATAATTTTGCATAAAGTTGAAAGGAATCCTTTGGAAAAGATTTATACTCTTAAAAAGTATGTGTGTAGTGATTTGATCATGTAGTTGTTTCAAAGGTTAAAGGAAAAATTTACATATTTTTGATGATAAGGTAGTGTTTTGCCTTTAAGTGGGATTAGCTTTATTTGTTTGGGATTACTTTGACAATAACTAACTAAATTATGGATAATATTATAGTAGAGCATCTCATTCAAACTCATGATATATAATTTAATAGTACTTCAAACTATTCTAGCCGACAATTAATTATTGTTATTAGTATTTGCTTTTGTAAGATGAAAAGTGATCTCATATGATATGGTGGATATTTGGCGGATATATTCATTTCTTTATAGGATATATTATTTATTCATATATATATATATATATATATATTATACTACTATTTCTGATTGGACAATATTAAATATTAATTATTTACTGTAGCATGAAATCAACAATATGTATGATTTATGGCTTGTGAGTTGTAATGTTATCTAGAATAATGGATTGAATAGTTATATATCTTTTTTAAATGTTAATTATTTTCAATAGTGGATATTAATTTTCTTGTGCTTCTAATGTCTCTTATATTAATGAACTATATATAATACCTTTTGGCACTTAAGAGCTATGCTAGTTAACTCACATTCAGGTGATCGTCAAAATATAGGTCTAAGCTTGCTCTTGAGTATAAAAGCAAACTAAAGAAAAAATGTTTGGATTTACATGCATGGCCAATCTAGCATTTAGAACTACTCATTTTAATTTATAATGTTCGAAAGTTATTACAAAAAAAAAAAAACTTAAAATGAGTTATTGATTATACATGCTTCTGGAGCATACATTAAATGTGTTTCAATATCATGCAAAAATTTCTCATGTTGCATGTATAAGTATTGGTAAATATAGCACTTACATCAATAGCTTTTTCATTAAATATTTTTTTTTTCCTAATGAAAAAAAAGGCATTGCATTGAAGCATAGAATAGTGATTGAAACTTTTGTAAATGAAAAATAAATTAAATATTGTAAAGGTATCCCAATTGTGTTAAACCAATATCATTCAGCCATATATGTCAAAAAGCAAGTTTTTATTTCACATCATGTTTTCTCTACCCCATTTGTTAAAAAATCACAGTTCCTGTATAGTGATTTGTTCTACTGTGGATTACATAACCCGTGATTCACCAGTATAGGAAATGTGACCAATCCTTGTGCAAGAATTGAATTGGTGCATGTAATAGTGGTGCAAATCAAAGTGGTGCAAAATCATTACTACACATAACTTCAACTAGTATACTAGTAAATTTAGACTTTACTTTTTCTTTGTTAACATTTGAGTTCACATTTATCTCTTTTTTAAGTGGAATAAATTTAAGGGTGGAGTGTCATCAAATTGTCAAGTTGTACCAAGTCTCATTTTTTTATTCTCTCATTTTATCTGTTCATGATTTCACATATTTCGTTGTCATTTACTCAACTTTTGTGATTTCTACCAATACATTACACATTTAACTCATTGAGACCTCTCATCCTGGGAATGAAACTATATATGGTTTTGAGATGCTTGTTAGTATTAACCCTTCTATGCTTTGTTTGCGGCGCGGTAACTGATTCACCATTAAAGTGTGGTTTTCTTGTTTTTCAGAGTTTATCCCTCAGCTTTTCTGTGGCATGCCCCCAATAAATACTCTTTCCTTATTGTGAGGATAAATGATCTGAATGTGTAACCAAGTTAGAATGTGATTAATTTGTTTCGGATTCTTTTCTTTTTGTTTTTAAGTTGTTAATCCAAGTGTATTTCATTTTGTATTATTTCTATATGGTTCTCAGTCCAATGAGAATTTATGGTTTGGTTATAAATTCTTAATTACAACTAATGAATAATGATTCTAAATGTGTTGATAGTTTCTGGATAGCAAAATTAGCTTTCTTTGTTTAAGTCCTTTGTTACTTATTATATGGTTGGTAACTTTACTAATTTAGTAGTATCTATTCTATTAACCTTTATTTGAAATATGATCTAGTCTTAGTTTTGTTAGATTGATAGCATAAATAATAATTTGTGTTTGCATTTCACTTCTAAGCTTGCTAGTTATACAATTGATATGTAGTCCTAATTATGTTGCTTTATTGTGAGCAGGTTTACAGGAGGTACCGGCAATATTATCAACAGATGCACACTGTGGTAACATCATTCGAGTATGTTTCCGGCCTCAGTAATGCAGCTCCTTATGCAAGTTTGGCTATAAAAACCATGTCCAAACACTTTAGATGCTTGAAGAATGCAATTACCGATCAACTCCAGTTTGCCAACAAGGCTAGTTTTCACCTAAGCAGCAGGAAGGATGAGTCTCCAAGGTTTGGTAGCAACGACAGAGGCCCTTACGGCCAAAGGTTCATCGAGCACCAACCTGTTTGGCGGCCTCAAAGAGGACTCCCTGAGCGTGCTGTGACCGTTCTCAGGGCATGGCTGTTTGAGCACTTTCTTCATCCGTAAGTGCCATTAATGCCTTGGAACTTTAATATATTGTTAAGGACATGGTTAATTTCTTTTTACCTCCATTGCCAAAATTATGAATCTATCTGTACGTTTGGACCCCTTTTCTTGTTTTAATATGTTTAATTTGCTCAATTATTTTTCTTTCTCTCACACAGGTATCCTACTGATACCGATAAGCTAATGTTGGCTAAACAGACCGGTCTATCTCGTAGCCAGGTGAGAATTCCTGATAAAGGATCTATCATCTGAATCATCTCATGCTTGTTATTTGATGTTTTTTCTTCTTTTCAACTGATATTTGATGATATCTAACCATGTGACAGGTGTCCAATTGGTTTATTAATGCAAGAGTAAGGCTCTGGAAACCGATGGTGGAAGAAATACATATGCTGGAAACTCGGCAAGCTCAAAAGAGTTCGCAAAGGGAAGACCATAGTAGGAACAAATCAAGTGATCATTTGCCTTCTGACAACTCTCTTGTTTCTGAGAATCCGTCTACCTCTGCGGATAAATTTCAGGATGCCCCTTACAGGCGCGCGATGAACGAGCTTCCTAGTATACCGGTTAGGAGTCAGGAGCAAATGAATCTTCCTTGTGCAGGTAATCAGCCGGTGGGTGTCGGAGTGAGCATGGGCGGTGCAAGCAACAGCGTGTCCCTGACACTAGGCCTTCACCAAAATCATCACGGGATCGGTTTGGCCGAACCCTTTCCCTTGAGCGCAGCTCAGCGTTTCGGCCTCGGCATCGAGACCAACAATGAAGGCTATGTCATGAGTGGTTTCGAATCACAAAATAGGCATTTCGGAAGAGATGTTATTGGAGGGCAACTGTTGCATGACTTTGTAGGCTGAAAAAAAAAAAGTGAAAATGATCTTCAAATCTTCAATCTTCAATCTAATAACTTGCTTTGGAGTTTTTATCATTGGATTGGGGGTGATAATACTAACCATGTTTCTGTTGTGCTTTGAATGAACCATCAAAAAGTTAAGCCACTGAAAATTCTTGCCTTTGGTGTTACCTTCAACTTTGAGGATTAACTAGTCTTCTCATTGATCCCACAAGAAGTATTAAGGTTGTAACATTATTGTATAAATTCATTTGATGGGAAGAAGAAAAGAAAAAGTGAATGTGTCATCATAGGCTGATCCAATTCACACTTGTGATGCCCTTATGCTTTTAAGAACAAATCTTAAGTTTCTGGCCTTTTCAGCAGTATGTAAACTCTTCCATTTTATATTTGTTGTCATCCAAACAAGGTTTGTAATGGTTAAATCTTGTACAATATGGATGTACAAGAATTAGTCTTGTTATCCTATACTATAGTAATTTCTATTAACCCTGTAGTTCCTTACATGGAACTTTGTTTCTTTAACATGTCTGAGAATTGAAGCTGTATGTCATTGAGAAAATTGTTTGGAAACATTGAACTGGAAAATAATGATAAGCACTTTACTATTCTCTAATCATCTCTTTTGTAAGATACAACAAATAAGTAAAATAAAATATTGCTGCCATTTTCTTTACACAGGTTACTATGAGGATTGTGTTTTTGTTAGAATTCATGTCGGGAGAGTATAGAGAGAGAGACTATGTTAAATGATAATGTAAAATAATATAAAAATGTTCTTGATTATTCATCTTGTTCAAGTACAAAGGACAATGTCTATTTATAGGCAAATATCAAATCAAAACATATTAATATAATATTGTAAATCAATCAATGATATTATATAATCTTCTCCTAAATCAATCTAAATCACATCATATCAATCAAGGATATCACCATATCAATCACTGATATAATTTATCATCATATCCTCTAATAGTTTTATTGCAAGATCTTGCATTTTGTTTCATGCTTTGTTATTTTGGGTTCAACTTGTTCTTTGTACACTCCTACAACTTGTGAACTTTTTGTATATGTTTTTTGAGAAATAATTGTCTATACTATATAATCAGTCATTATCAATTACTATGTGTAATAATTCAACATTTTAAAATTAGTAATTCAACTTTTAAAAATACTCCCTCCGTCCATCAATAAATGACGTTTTAGACTTTTCACGGTTATTAAGAATGTAATTAAAGTACACAATTTTATAGGTAAAAATGATATATAATGATTAAATTGTCCTTTTAATTTTTTGTGTAATAATTATTATAAGAGATATGAGAGAGAATGCATGTGAGGATAAAATTGGAAAAAGAATAATAAATGCTTTCTTAAAATTCTAAAGTGACAAATAATATTGGACAAGAGAATTTTCTAGAAAGACAATTATTTGTGGACGAAGGGAGTATCGGATTAATGTATAATAAGAGGTTACTAGTAACATTTTCCTTCATTTGATAACTATGGTATACATATTGTGTTGTGATGAGTTTATGTTTTTGAGCATTCCATTATAATTGTAGTGTAATCATTCTTTTATAATTTGGTGTCATTAAAATTTGATGTCTCATACATAGGTTTTTCCCAATACTTAGGTGTTTTTCTTTTTATGTTTAAGTTAGACATTTGCTTATTAATTGTTTACTTTTTTTGAAATCTATTTTTTATTGCTCAATTATTTATGTAGATGTGACCATCCCTTTCGAGATGAGTGCTATTTCGTAAGAGCTAAATATTTAGCCAATCCTCTTTATCACTTTATGTGACATCAAATGTATAACTAGATAAACAAATTAACTACCAAATGTACTAAATTTTATAGTTCTAAACCAATTAAAAATTAAGTCAAAAAATAAATAAAGTATACATTATTAATAAAATTTTCAACTAATTCTACTGATTGTTAATATTGAAATTGATATTCAATTAAATTAGAATAAAATTGAATATCAATTCCAGTATTCCATTCTTCGATTTCACTAGAACTGAATTTAATTTCTCTTTAACAAATCTTTTCAAACATCTTGTTTATGAAATAGAAAATGATAATATAGAATAGAGTTTATAATAAGAGTTTAATTTTGATGCACTGATAGTGTAAAGGAATTTTACATTGTTATCAAATCAAAACGTTCCGTTTGTATGACTTTTCAGGTAATGATTGAGAGAAAACTAAATCATAACTGGCGTGACAACACATGATTCAATGACAATGTAAAAAAATGATATATGAGAAAATTAAATTCTTATAATAAATCTACCCATGATAATATATTAACAAATTTTTATTATAATAATATTTATAATTATAACTTTTAATTATGTATTAAATAATTGATATGTTGTGGAGCATGAAGCTAAATCTAAATTACTATTTCTAAACTAAAATTCTGAAAACACATAAACTCACCCAATACCTTCCAAAAGAATTTGTAGTCTGAACTCAGAAGTTAAAGTCACATTCCAATCCTCAGATAAACCCTAGAATTTAGATCATCATTGAACGAAACTATTCACTCTCGACTACATAGGGTTTTACAATTCTACTTCGCATCCATTCAAAGCTTCAATCTTTAATTCAATATACCCTCCATGTTCTTCATCGCGTTCCCCAATTCAAACTCCTCACACAGCAATTCCGATGCAACAACAACACAATTCACTTCCGAAAATCACAACGACAGTGAATTTTTCTAAGTTTTAGAGTGTTCGAGGGGTGAATTATGGAAGCTCGAGTGGGAGCGGTCATGGAAGGGGGACAGAGAGCCCTTAACACCGCTCACGGCACCGTCGTGGACGGCGGCACCGTCGTGGACGGCGGCACCGCCGCCAAATTCTTGCCGCAGAACAGTGGCCGGAACCAGCAACAGCGGCAACAATCGCAGATAGGAAGCGCGCATCAGCTTCTGGCTGGTGGAATTGCTGGTGCTTTCAGCAAAACCTGCACTGCACCACTTGCTCGCCTCACTATCCTTTTCCAGGTTCCGATTGCTACTTCCATGAATATGATGTTGTTTTATAGCTAAAATGGTGAAAATAAATAATTGATTTCATTTTCAGGTATATTTTAATTGGTGTAATTGAATTCAATCATGTACTTTACTGATTTATTCTAAATATAAGAACTCAAATCATCATAGAATTGAATTATAATTTCGGCATCACAAATGGATATAGATCCATCATTCCCCTTGGTAATTCTAATTTAGTTCTCTTGTCTAGTTTTGTGTTTTTCATGATAGAGCGTAATGACGTCGTTTGATCCATGAAGCCGACCCCCACATAGTGGGATAAGGCTTGTTGTTGTTGTCTAGTTTTGTGTTTTTCTTACTGTCTTGACCTTAACAGGTACAAGGTATGCATTCTGATGTGGCCGCATTGAGCAAGCCTAGCATATGGTGTGAAGCTTCTCGAATTGTCAATGAAGAAGGATTTAGAGCATTTTGGAAAGGCAATATGGTGACAATTGCTCATCGTCTCCCATATTCTGCAGTCAACTTCTATGCCTATGAACACTACAAGACTGTAATATCTGATGTTCTTTCCATATTGTAAGTGGTTTAGAAGTTATTGCATATATCTTACGGCTCGAAGTAATCTTGTCCTTTCTTTACTGTGCTGCAGATATTACATTCACTGATGGGCGAGAGTCATAGAGGAAATGCTGGTGAAAACCTCTTTGTGCACTTTGTGGGTGGTGGTTTGGCAGGTATAACAGCTGCGTCTGCCACATATCCTTTGGATCTTGTGAGAACACGACTTGCGGCACAGGTAATAAGCAACTTCTCTGAGTTTGGAATTGTTGGAGACACTTTTCAAGCCCTCAGTTGATTGCATGAATGGCTTATATATATTTTAACTGGTGCTTATTGTTCGATTGAATTGTATCCCATTCATCATGATATCCTATTTACCTAGAGTGTTGAGATGCTATCATTCTAAAATTATGTTCCTTTGCAGAGAAGTTCCATATACTACAGGGGGATCTCACATGCCTTCAGTACCATTTGTAGAGAAGAAGGTTTCTTGGGTCTGTATAAGGGACTTGGAGCGACATTGTTGGTATGCTCCTGATGCATTTCACTAATTTTTTTTTGGCTTGTTTGTCATCTTGCTCTGTTTATATAATTGTCGTAACTCAATTTTGTGTGATGCAGGGTGTTGGGCCCAGTATTGCGATTAGTTTTTCTGTTTATGAGAGCTTACATTCTTTATGGAAGACCCAAAGGTAAAGATCTACACTTCATAGAATTGAGCAGTAGTTTGTCCTGAAGGTTTTCATCATGGTCCATACACGCAGTTTTGTAACTATTAACTGTCTATTTCTTTAAAATTTAGGCCCGATGATTCTACTGTCATGGTCAGTCTTGCTTGTGGAAGTCTTTCAGGAATTGCATCTTCAACAGGTACGTACTTGTTGGCAGTGGTTGTCTGCAATAACTGAGGATGAATTTCTCATGTTTCAAGATGAAATATTCAATATCTAGTGCTACCATGATTTGACATGTATGTTTGAATGTTGGCAATTTGCAGCAACATTTCCTTTGGATCTTGTGAGGCGGAGGATGCAGTTAGAGGGTGTTGGTGGTCGAGCCCGTGTCTACAATACTGGTTTGTTTGGGACATTTAGGCGCATAATTCAAAATGAAGGTATACGGGGGTTGTATAGAGGGATTCTGCCTGAGTATTACAAGGTTGTTCCTGGTGTGGGCATCATCTTTATGACTTATGAAACACTGAAGATGCTTCTATCTGACATTTCAAGTTATTAGCATACTCGGTGGTCGATTTCCAATCATCTTCCCAGAGGTAAAGTTAATTGAAAAGCACAATTTGTGTGGTATTAAGATTCTTTTATTCAAAATGACATGCTAGAACAGCCACTTTTTATGGCGAAATTTGCTGTTAGGGCCAACATATCTGTCTTCAAATTCATGTTTAAGCCATGCTTGATTCGATCAATAAACTAGTTTCATGACTCAAGGTTTATTTTCATTGGAAGAATATGCACTTCACATGTCTTGTCATGATTGATTTTGATAAGGAAGAATATATTTCATAGAACCTGATCATATTAGAATCTTTTATTATTTTATTTATTTATTTTTATTATTTTTTTTGCATATTACAGTTTTTCACAGGCATGTTTATCCTCTTGTGTGTACTCCTGCTGCATGCTGCAAAATTTACTTTGGATCTTGAAAGGCATATGATGCTGTTAGAGAGTGCTACAAGGTTGTTCCCAGTGAGGACAGTGATTTATGAGGCATTAATGGCAGCATATATCAAACATTTCAATCAAAAATTTCAAGTTATTAGCATACTCAAGGAGATTTATCAATTTAACATTATTAGTCCATAGTTGAAGTCTATTGTCAATTTTACAATGCTAGATGTTAAAAGTTAATATTTTCTAGGAAATTTTGTTGTCCCTGCCAATTTTTTTGCTTTATTTGTATAGCTAGTTGTAGCTAAATGAGTGACATCAATTGTACTTATTTCGGATTTAGATTTAGATTTAAGCCATATTGCACAATCAACAAAGCAAACCTCTTGTCACTTTATTTTCTAGGTAAACTTGTAAGTCTCATTGTTATAAAATTTAATGAAATGATTAGATCCTATTATTTGTAGTTGAATGATTATTTTATTTCGATATCATATTACTAGTACTAAACAACAACAAATCTCCTTTGGTAGTAGTACAAGAATTTTACCTTTAAAGATAGCCATTAACAAGTGGAAAATGGCTATCTTGACGACTTTATATTTTTCAGTTGAACATTCTTATATCTACAATGAAAAAATATGTCAATATGTTATGTACCATAAGTATTATGTAATATATACAATATATATTACATATTATGTACAATATATATCACATATTATACATATCATAGTATCAGATGTAAAAAAATGATATTACAACATGTCATATATGTTGTGCACAACATGTTATATATAATGTGCATAATATGTAATATACATTGTGCATAATATATATTGGATTTTGCTAATAAGTGTCCTAAGGGCACTTGTTAAGGAAGTAAAGTAGAAAGATTTTGTCTTGGAAACACTCATTTTTATACTTTCTATGTAACGAACCCACCATAATATTTTAAAATTTTTAAAACTTACTATTTGTAGTATCCTTAACAAGCCCTAAGAACACTTGTTAGTAAAACATTTATATATTATGCATTGTCTATTACTATTTTGACTGATTTTTTATTTTCTCTTTTTGTTTAGCGTCACTCTTACAATTCAATGAACTTAGCATGATAATTCATGGTGCTTGTAATGAGTTCAACCCTCTAGTTCAATTCAATTATGATCAAATTTAAGTCAATAAAGTTATACCTTTGTTAGTAACTACTATTTTTGGCCTAGTAATAAATATTTAATTCAACAAGTGATATCATAGTAGAGTGATGAGTTTAAATCCCTTGACTGATATTAGAGGAAGATTTTATTTTTCTCAATATCTTAGGATTTAATAAACTTAACATCCTAATCATAGCCTCTTAAACTTCATATTATGAAAAAAGTTGCACCTTACTGATATCTATAACTTTAGTCTAATGATAAACATTTAATCCAACACCCCAATTGCAGGACAGTCTTCATTCTACATGATAGCTCAAGTGTGATGTATTACAGTCACAAATTCAATAATGGCATGGTCATAGATATCAGGAATTTGCTTTATTTCGTTGTAAACCAGTAGTTGGCACAAAAATATTTGGTCCTGTATTATGCTCTACAATATCATAGGCTTATCATAACAATTCTATATACCTTTCAAATTCACTGAAGAATAATGCTCTTATGGTCCTCAAGAACAGAGACATGTATGTTCTTCAAAGAAACAGAGTTGTTAATCAACGCCTATCAATCCAGGAGAGAGGGTATAAATTCTTGTTTGATTGGATCAAAGTGTTTTCATGAAGCTAGCTCATTGTATTTGCTATGGCATGCAGGGTGATGCAACCAAAGAGTCAGGTATAGTATCTATTCTGAATGTGGAATGCTACGTGTACAATAAAAATTGTACAATACTTGTACAACAATCATATCTACCATCAAATTGTAATAAAGAGTTAACAAACTAATGCAATCCAACGGTGGATATGATTGTTGTATAAGTATTATACAATTTTCATTGTACACATAATATTATGAATTCTGAATAGATAGAAGAACAAAAAGTTCAAGCATGAATGAAAAAAAAGGGAAGAAAAAAGCAATGAGATCTTTTTTATTCATTTTTTTACATATGCCTCATTCAAGATTAAGCCACAATTGAATGTGACATGCTATCTCAGTTAATGTTTAAAATGTTCATATTTTCTATCCATCTTGAAAATCCAAATATACTTTCAATATCTTTGTTACATATAGCTATTTGTGTTTGATAAATAATACTAATATTTTCACTTCTTAGTTTTTTGTTTAAGTTTATACCATGGTTTTAAATTACAGTTGTGATCGCGCTGCAATGCAGAAAATTGTGGAAAAATGCTGGTTACGAGTTGCAATTGCTGCTTCGATGCCATTCCAAAAGGTATCGCAATAACAATATTGTAGCCGCAATTATTGTATAGATAAGCTGTGTAAATTTCCACTTGAAGAGTTCTGTTGGAAAAGTGGTCCAACAAGTTTATCATTGATCATATGATAAAAATATATTATTTACATTGATGCTTTTAATTAACTTGAGTTGTATATTACCATGAAAATATTTTTACAATTTAAAATATAACATACTATTTAAAGGAAAGCATGTTTTCATCAAATCATTACATAAGTATCTGCATTTGCATGTCATTGAGATGAAAACATCAAGTATCTTTCAAAAATCAAAAGGCATACTATGTGGCAAGATACAAACTTTCAATATGGAAAATTTCCTTTTCAATTTCACCATCATCATTTTGGAGCTGAGATCTGAAGGATTCTTTTGAATAGATTTGTACCATAAGGCTATGTTTGTTTTTTCTTAATCAGAGGTCAGAGTCAGGGAGTAAGTAAAAAATTGACTTTGTCAAGTGTTTGATGCGAGAGTTATAATGCATATGAAATAGAGTTACAGTGACTCAGTGAACAAAATTGACAATTTTTTGTTCACTCCAATTTTGGAGTTACTGTATATTGGAAGAGACTCATTGTGTGTGAAAGGGAGACATAAATATATGTGAGGATGTGTTCGGAGTCAATTTTAAAGTCACTATGACTCTAACTCCTGTGACGTTGTCTCTATGATTCCCTGCACTCTAACCTTAGAGTCATTGAAAACAAACATTACCTAAAGTTTAAGATACTTATATTACAGATTGGTTAGCTTCATGGTCACTGAAAATCATAGTAAAGCCAAAAAATTAGTATATCTACATGTAAAAGATAAGGAATGTGTGATCATCAGTTCTAGAATGCAATAAGCTCAAAGAACATATGCTTTGTGAACCAATATAAATTCCAATGATCATGCAAATGTCCTTCCAATACACTCAATGTCCTAGAAACAATTTCCTCTATTTACTTTGGTTCTTGCATTATTTACTTCTATTTGTTCAATACTTCTTGGAAGAGTTTGTATTGGGTAAGGATGAGATAATCTGCATCCTGAGGTTTAGAGCATTATTATTGTTGCGCCTAATCCTTGGGATGCGGATTATGTTTTCCTTATCACCAATTTAGAACTGCAATTTATTTGATAATTTCTATTGGTTCAATTAAGTGTTTCTTGCTATAGTTAACCCTATCATTCTAAATTAACATTTTATTTTTATTTTTATTTTACGGTACATCTAAAAGGCAATGATATTTAGGTAGCGTTTGGTAGCTGTCCCAAGACACAAAAGACAGAGACCGAGAGAGACTAATCCTGTTTGGTTTATGAGACAGAGACACAGATGGACAAAAATTTGTGTCCATAGACAGAAAAGACACAAAATTTGTGCCCACTCCAGAAGTGAAGGACTGAGATGGACTGTAATGGATTGATCTTTTTAATGAAATTTTATGACCAGTATACCCTTCATCACTTAATATAATTTTCATTATGTATATCCAAGGTCATTTTTACATGTCTTTATATATCATGTCCACTATTATCAAACACAATACAAAAATATTTTTTGTGCCCTGTCCACTGTTACCAAACACCATATAGAGACACAGTCACTTTGTGTCTTTGTCCATTTGTGTCTCTGTCTTCACTGTTTTAGGACAACTACCAAATGCTACCTTAACCCTATGACCCTAAATTACCCAAGCTCTTTGTCACTAGTTCAATCTTAGCAACTTGGTTAACATTCTTTTTTACTTAATGGTGACTTTTTGTATGTCTATATTGTACTCTTTTTTCTCATTCAATATATGAGATTTTTTAACGAGATTCGTCTAATCAA
This sequence comes from Aeschynomene evenia, assembly GCA_013621005.1. Lineage (NCBI taxonomy): Eukaryota > Viridiplantae > Streptophyta > Magnoliopsida > Fabales > Fabaceae > Aeschynomene > Aeschynomene evenia. The sequence goes on along the minus strand of CM024264.1, from coordinate 19,107,828 downwards.
ATTATTCATGAGTTCCTTTGTCTTGAAGCCTCATGACAATAATCGAAAAAAAAAAAAACTTAATGGTGACTTTTTGTATGTCTATATTGGCCCATGCTTCATTGCTGGACTTGGGTTTAGGTTGTTGGATTTGTATGTTGAGCATGCTGAAACTAGTACAGGCTTTTGACCCAAGAGAATAAAAGTACAGTACAAGCATTGCTCAACACATTTAACAGCTTAATTACGAGGAGGACAAATGGACAATGGTGCAATTTGGCCACGGCTTAATTGAGGTAGCAGATGTCAAGAATTTTGTTTCTTTTTGAAGATATAATAAAAAGTAAGAGTATTGCTAGAGGTACAAAAAAAAATCAGCTAAAACAGCTAATCAATAGTAATTTGGGTCACAATCATCCAACACATTAGAAATATACTCATAATTAAAATGCTATTTGAGCCATAAAATGTTAAATGAGTTTTGTTGGCTGTTTTGGCTGGAGAAGTGTTGTTCCCAAGCATTTGTGAAAAAGTAATTAGCTGAAAATGGTATATAGTTAACAGAAAACTCTCCATGCACAACCAAATATAGTTAACTATTAATCAATCTATTATTAAATAATATTAGAAAGTTATGTTACACAATAAAAAATCAGTCAAATTATGCATAACATTTAATTAATATGTAATATACATATCATATATTACATATTATGTACACTATATATGATATGTTGTGCATATCATATATCAAGTGTTGTAACATCATCTTTCTTTATAATATGTGATGTGTGGTGTACAACATGTAATATATAGTACTTTGTACATTATCTAATATATGTTATGCATAATATATTAATTATTTTAATTATTTTTTTATTGTACATATAACAATGCTGAAATAATATATATAAAGATAGATATTGATTTTATGGCTTTTTAGGAAGATATAAATGATTATATATTCATTGTCTACTATATTGACTGATGTTATTCGTACCTACATGTAACACTACCGATAGTTGACAACCAATAATGTTTGTCTTATAATAAAAATACGTCCGACTAGTATTTAACATGTACTATGTTTATATATATAGCATATGTATATACAATACACATTCTGTATTATATATAACACATATTGAATATAAATTGAACCTATTTTTATTATACGACAAACAAATATTATTGATCAACAAACCTAACATGAGCTTTGTTCGAATCAACTTGCTCGTCTAACTGTAATTAGGTGCATTACCCAAGAGTAGAGCAACGGTGCTAGCTAGAATAATCATTGATAAAAGATACTACACAATTTGCATATATAATATAATGTGAAGAACTTTTAATTAGAATATAATATAATGTTTCCATCCTATATGTATAGTTGGGGTAATGTTATTCTTCAAGGTATCTAGGCGTTTTCATGTTCAGTGGCTAAGATAGTAATAATCCTAGGTATTCACGTCATTTCAAACCAATACATGACGTCGTATGTACGGACGTACTTTCAACAATTTTTAAACTTTTATGAAAAACTTTTGGTCATAATAAAAAAAGTTACTTAAAAATAGTCGATAAATAGTGCATTATATATAATATATATGATGTATATTTAATATTATGCACAACATATATGATATATTGTGCATAATATATATCACATATGGTAATATCATCTTTTTCTTATGATATATATATGTAGTGCATAATATATGATATATATTGTGCATAACATGTAATATATGTTGTGTGTACATTGTATAATATATGTTGTTCATTTTATATTGATTGTTTTGAATTTTTTTAATTGCGCATATAACAATACTCTTTTATTTATATAAATAACGAAAAATGTAAAGACTTAAATTTTTTAGAAGAATTAGAGTGATAGTTTTTTTAAGAAATAGTTTAAAAGTAGAGTATATAGAAATAGAGAGAGAAAAGTAAAAAAAAAAAAATAGAGTGGCCGATAATTAATATTGTAGGTAGTTATTATTTAATTTTTAATTCTTATTTTTAAAGTCCGAATATAATCAATTTTTGATAAATTCTCTTTATTATATAAATAATATATATAAGATACATATCAAAAGTGAGAATGATGATTTTATGAGAATGAGAAAAGTGAATATAAATCATTAGATCTAATATCAATGGTAAAAATTAAATCACAAAATCACGTGGCATTTTAAAGCTTTTTTAATGATGAGAGAGTAATTCATGTATGATTATAAGACCTAAATTTACTTTATATATATATATATAGGTTCTACTTATAAATACCTTATTTGATAAAAATAGTTGACCAACATCTTGCATAAAAATAGTCTCTTTAAAAATATTTGATATGGTTTAAGAAAATCTATTTTCCAATTTCTTCAAATCTATTCTAGCCATGGACTTAATTCTATAGTTCAATTCCACACATTAGATCTACTTATAACTGCAAAAACGTCCAGCAGGTCTAATTTTGTTAAATATAAGATTATTCATATGTTTTTTTCTTAAAATATATGAAAAAGTTTGATCAAATGGTAAGAAGTTCAAATCTTTACTATTTATCTTCTTTATATTGTGATACAATTTTGCCAACCTAAAACTCTCACTATCACTTTCAAACTCATACTATTATAAAGGGAGAAATTAAAGGTTTATGATAAGACCTTTTAACTAATTTATTTCCCATATAGAGTTTTAATTGAAGCCTCTCTAAGACGTAGGAAATATCCCCACGCCTTGGAGAGGAGAAGTGACGTGAAGGTATGTATCGACAAGAGTTTTCTACCACCTGTCTGCCTTAGAAATGTAACATATTTTTATAAAAAAAAAACTTAAGGTGTTTAATATCATAAAACAATTTTTAGTTTAACTCTTTTCTATTTTTAGGACTTTCAAAATCAAAAGAATGAAAAACAAGAATTTTTTCTTTATGAAATCTATAAAAAAATTGAAAACTAAAATCAAGTTCATGGAAGAGATGATTTCATGGTAGATTTTCATCCTTAATATATAAAATAATTTTGGTAATTAATGAATTTGCTTTATTTTAATTCAATAATGATTGTCGTACAACATAAATACGTCTAACGAATGTTCAACGTGTGCTATACATAAGACGTAATTAATGTGTGCTATATGTATATAACACGTAAGTATAATACACATTACGTCTTATGTATAACACACGTTTGATACTCATTGGACATATTTCTATTTTACTACAAACATTATTGATTTTAATTTGCTCGAACAAGCAAATTCAATGATCCTAATCACTCTAAAACACCACTAATCCATATTTCTTGTTCCAACATATATTGTCTTTAAAGCTCTTGATGAAGCTATCTAGCACCGAACAATATAAGTGTGACTTTAATTTATCAAATATTAATGGCATATATTCCTAAAGTTTCACCAGAAAATATAATAATAAACATGGAAAAATTATAGAAAAACGGTCCATATATATGATTCGTTTGAATGAGGCTAATTTGGAAAGAATCTTTCATTTATATTATATTTTTTTGGTACAGAAGAATCTTTCATAATAAATTATTTACTTCAGAATAATTTCTTTAAAAAAAACAACAAAAGTTCTCTGCATTTAATATAAGGATATTGTGAAGATATAGTATTATAATAGAAATGGTCTTAGATTTGATATCTATCAATAGATTTTTGAAAAGAAAGAAAAGTATTGTTGTGAATTATAATGTCCCGACCTCACAATGGAAGAATCTGAATCTTGCCTCATGATCACTATTATATGTGTAATAATACTATACACATAATTAAATATATATATATATATATATATATAATATTTTTTTTATAAAAATTATACATGGGAGTTGTTTGATTAAAAAATACATAATTTATTAATATAAAATGATTGGTATACAACACTCATTTTTATCATTGGATTATAACAGTTTAAATAGGAGAATGAACCCATATTAAAATTTAATTATATGATTAAATGTTCACAAAAATATTAACAATAATTATAACACGTTATTTTGAATTTATTCAATTAATTTTTTTGTACTTTTCGATCATATATATATATATATATATATATATATATATATATATATATATATATATATATATATATATATATATGTCATTGATCATTAAAAAACCTTAATTATTTAAAGAGAATTTACCATCATCCCTCAAAATGTCAGCATCAAGTGATTACCTCTGAATTAAGTATATATTTCTTTATTATTTTCTTAAACTTTGAACCACTATAAATTCATGAGATCTAAAGAGCTTCAACCCAACCTCCTACAAAAACAAAACATTATACTAATACTACATTTTTTTTAGCTTTAGTTCTGTGTTCTGTTGCCATTGGTTCAAATCTTCTTGGAAGAGTTAGTATTGGGTAAGGATCCGATAATCTGCATCCTGAGGATTAATACAATTGAGGATTAATACAAGAGGCTTATTGTATCTAGTCCTCGGGATACAGATTATCTTTTCCTTATGATCAATCAAGATCATTATTAGAATCTAAATACTATATATTAACATCATTTATTTTTATTATCATATATTATTATTGATTGTTGTATCTATGTGTTTATTAAATGTATTATATATCATTTCCAATCTGTGCATCAATGAATAATAATATTTATGACATGGTTCTTCTCTACAGGTATATATGAGATTACGTGAGTTCTTATTAATTACATAGATGAATATGAACGTGATATAGTATAAACCTCTTTCAATTAATTATTTTTTTTATTTATGCATCGATCAAATAATTACTTCTATATATGTAATAGAATTTTAATGTTAATGAAATAATTACTTCTAATAGAAGATCGAATACAGAAATTAAAAGTGTGTGTGCACGTAAAATAGGATATATAATTAAGCTGTAGTAATTACGTGATTTATCAAGCTAAGCATGTTAGAATTAATTTTCTGTTTTGTGATGATTGGTGGTATTTTGTTGGTTTAATAAAGACTGATTGAATAAATGTTGTAATGATTATATTTTCAGAAGCCCATATCTTATTATGCAATAATACTTGTTGTATAACGAAAATACATACTAGTATCTAACGTGTGCTATATATATAGCATATATAATGTGTGTCATATGTAACATGTTATATATATAGCACACATTATGTATAGTATATATCACATATTGAATACTAATTATATGTATTTCTGTTATACAACAAATATTGTTGCTTATTATTATATATGTGACCCAATAGGAGTTCGGATCCAATGTTGAGTATGTTAAAGCGTGTTGTTAGGAGTAAAATTTTTAGATCTAGAGTAAAAGTATTGAGAAATTTTAATTAAGGGTTAGAGAGAAGATAGAATCCTTAATTAAGAGCAAAAGAAGAAAGAATATCAATTTTTATTTATGATTTCTTATCATTTACAATTTATCATATTTTATAATATTTTTCTAATTGGATCATACTCATTACAGTTTCTTGGATAGAATGTCTTGGAGACCCACTGTGAATTTCTTAACAGTCAAGTCTTCCAACATGTGATGTCTTGCATAGAACTATATATATAAGACCTAAAGATTTTGGGTTCAATATGTTCTTATATATTGCACATACGTGCATGCCCTTAATTTACTTATTAATCTTATTTGATAATATGGCATGCAGAGGTACCTCTTTAATATTTATAATAGAGTATTGCTAGAGACACAATAAAAATCAGCCAAAACAGTCAACAATAGAAAATTGGGCCTAAATCACATCGCCTATTAAAAAAATACACATAGTTAATAATACTATTTGGGCCAAAAATGTTAAAATGAGCTTTGTTGGTTGGAAAAATATTGTTCTCCAAACATTTATGTTTATGATATTGGTATTCTTATAATAAATGGATCTTTTATACCAAAAGTATGTAATGTTTTTATTCTATTTGAGTCATTTTTCCTTAAAACACTTAACAAATTAGATAAAATTATTTTATAAAATATTCATCGAAAATAAAAAAACGACTTGACATGCACGAAAGTAGAAATTGAAGGCTATGTACTTTAAATATGAGATTTTAAAATTTTTTTGTTGTCTTATAAAATAAATATTATAGATTTTAAAATATTAAATCACATGAATTTTTCACATATAATAGAAATTTAAGGCTATATTCTTTAAATTGTGAGATTTCACAATTTTCTTGTTTTTATTATAAAATAAAGACTATAGGTTTTAAAAGATTGAATCACGTGAATTTTTCACATATAGTAAAAATTGAAGGCTATATACTTTAAAATGTGAGATTTCACAATTTTTTGGTTGTCTTATAAAATAAAGACTATAGACTTTAAAATCTTGAATCACATTAATTTTTCACATATAGTAGAAATTAAAGGTTATATACTTTAAATTATGAGATTTCACGATTTTATTTTTTGTATTATAAAATAAAGACAAAAGCCTTTAAAATATATATATTGAATCACATTAATTTTTCAAATATAGTAGAAATTGAAGGTTATATACTTCAAAATGTGAGATTTCACAATTTTTTTGTTTCATTATAAAATAAGGACTATAGACTTTAAAATATTGAATCATATGTATTTTTCACATATAGTAGAAATTGAAGGCTATATACTTTAAATTGCGAGATTTTATAATTTTCTTTGTTGTATTATAAAATAAATACTATAACCTTTAGAATATTGAATCACATGAATTTTTCACATATAGTAGAAATTGAAGGCTATATACTTTAAAATGTGAGATCTTACAATTTTTTTTGTTGTCTAATAAAATAAGAACTATAAACTTTAAAATATTGAATCATATGTATTTTTCACATATAGTAGAAATTGAAGGCTATATACCTTCAATTGCGAGATTTTACAATTTTCTTTGTTGTATTATAAAATAAATATTATATAGCCTTTAAAATATTGAATCACATGAATTTTTCACATATAGTAGAAATTGAGGGCTATATACTTCCAAATAAGTGATTTCACAAGTTCTTGGTTGCATTAATAAATAAAGACTATAGACTTTAAAATATTGAATCACATGAATTTTTCACATATAGTAGAAATTGATGGCTATATACTTCAAAATAAGTGATTTCACAAGTTTTTGGTTGCATAAAGACTATAGGCTTTAAAATATTGAATCACATGAATTTTTCTATATAGTAGAAATTGAAGACTATATATATTTAATATGAGATTTCATAGTTTTTTTTGTTGTCTTATAAAATAAATATTATAGACTTTAAAATATTGAATCACATGAATTTTTCACATATAGTAGAAATTGAAGATTATATACTTTAAATTGTGAGATTTCACAATTTTTTTGATTGTATTATCTATTACTACTTATAAAGAGAATTTCAAAAAAATTGCTTACTTTTTTGTCTATGAAAATAGAATAAATAAAATTAAAAATAATTATTATTTATAACTTCTATTATTCAAATTCTTTACTTTTTTTTCTATTGATCGTTTATACTAATATTTTAATAATTTAAAATGAGATTTAGGAGAGACTTTAATTATATTAAATAGTATTATTTAATAAAAAATATATCAGTAGAATAGAATTAAATAAAATTATTTTATAAAATATTCACTAAAAAATATAAACGACTTGATATGCACGAAAGTAGAAATTGAAGGCTATATACTTTAAATGTAAGATATCAATGGATTTAATTTGTACTAAATTTCTACTCATTTATTCTCATTATTGTATTTTAACATCCCATTTCAATTTTAAACTATTTAATCGTTGCAAGAAATTGATGAACAATAGATTTATATATATTTCCTAGAAAGACAAATAAAAGTGGACGGAGTGAGTAGTAAATAGTAATATGAGACAAAGATTCTATAATATGCCATGATAAATCAGCAATACTATTAGGGTAATACTAAATGTATAATAAAAAATCAGTCAAATCAGCCAATAAATGAGATTTTGGGCCATAAAATCTCAATAATTATTTGGGTCAAAATCAAAGTCAAAATAGACTCATTGACTATATTGACTTATTTTTCATTGTATATTTAGCATTATTGATATTATTCTGAAACTATTTTACAGTTAAGTTAAAACTAAGTAATAATTTTATATTTTATCACAATCTCTCATAAAAATGCCTTTTTGAATTTGATGCATGAATATCGTGTATACTCACCTACTTTATGCTTAATTTTAATTGATTTTTTTTTTTTTATAATCATAGCTTGAACTCCTAATCACATGAAGTCAAAAGACAAATATCCAATTATAAAAGTATTTCCTAGAAGTTTTAAGTTATTAGATTAATATTTACTAATAATTTTATATTCTAATATCTATAATATATTATATCCATATATATGGAGAATACTATATTGACGATGAGAGTAGCACAAGAATAAAATCCCATCAACCCTATATGTCACACAATAATAATATGAATTCCCATTAACTTGGACACACAACTATTAGATGCCACCCTCCATTTAAGAAGATTTTGTAAAAATCTAACAAAAGTAAGAAAAAGCAATATTATTAAATAATTTTCCACAGAGAAACAATAAATAACTTTGTGTTCCTGCCCCTATGTTTAAAATGCGCACCAGGACCAAACTTATTGTAACATTAGCTGTTTACCTACTATGTTGTAGTGTGGGTGCAAACTAGTAGGTATGGTTGAAAGTAATTATCTTAAAGATAAAAATCTATTTAAACAAAATTAATAATTATATGTTCAATTTTTTTTTTGTGTTTCATATTGATATTAATTGTATCACATTTAGCTTTTAATATGAATCTTATACATTTAAGTTCACAATAGAACATAATGATATCATTTAATCAATGTAATCGACTTTGCATAACTGAATAAGACTTGGTGTACTTGTTGTTCTCTAATATTTGAAATTAGATGTTAAAATAGCACTCTCCAAAACATACCGGATTCAATAAGCACAACTATACTATAGTGATTAAAGGCTATAATTGCAAGTAGGAGGGTGTCTACTTTCACAAAATATTCCCTCCTATATTATACATCATACTTTATACCTTTCCTGAAAATATCATTTTAAGGACCTAAGCTAGCAAATATATACCTATATCATATGTTGTAATGTTGTTTTCGCGAGCTAGAACAACAAATTAAAGTCTTATGATGCTAACTAAAATTTGATACATAATATTATATATATATAAAGAGGAGAGATTCATTAGCGTCGGTGTAAATTTGATATCTTTACACCTTGAATAGAGAGAAATATTTAGTGTATAATACATACTTGTAATAGTAATATAACATCTATCTCTATTTTGTTGGATATAACCTTTATCTCTAGAATTTTAGATATTTGGATGTAAGGATAGATTCACTTAAAATCTAATGATAAATATTATACGATTGCTTAAATATTTGTATTGTACCTGTAATTTTGAGTTGTGTTAGGTGTACAACACGGTAGACTAATAACATATTATCCATCGTACAATACGAAAAACAGGCAACGAACTAAAAGTAAAATAGTGTGTTCTGTATACCCACTCTCATGACGCGCGTATAAAAAAAACATGCATAAACGACCACATTCTAACACATAAAACAAACACATATTTTACTAGCAAATGAACACATTTGGTTATCAGAAATGAACACATTTATCTAAAAAAAAAACATCTTAAGCTCATGAATTTTATCATTTTGTACTGTATTATTTGTTCAGTTAAAGTATATGTATATATTTATTTTGTATTGTATTATGTGTTCAGTTATAGTATAAATAAGTGTCCAATTACAGTATATATATGTATGTGTTCAGTTTGCACTGTATTATGGGTTCATTATTTTATATATTGTGTGTTCATTATGATTTAACTTTAATACTTGTTCATTTGCTAATAAATAATTTTATGACCTAAGTATTACCTAATTTGTTCATTTTTGTGCAGAATAAGCTCTATTCTGAAAAAAAAAATTCTTGTTTATAATTGAAACAATCTAAGATAAATAAATTTTGAGTTGTATGATAAAAAAAATCAAGAATCTCATTAGATATCACAAAAATCATTAAAACTGAATCTAGTGCATGAATATAATAGACAATTCAAACATTCTTCTTTGTTTCAGTTATTTCCTCTTTTGTCATAACTTAAACAATAAATTGCAGAGAAAGAGCTACAAAAAGAGATGAACATGATGAATTTGATAAAGAAAATGGAAGATAATAAAAAATCTCACAAAATTAGGAGTTGTATAACTGAGATTTGTTTTTTTGGCAGACACCATATGGCATTTGTTACCGTGAGGATTTTTGTAATTTATTTATGGATGTATGTTGACTCATTCGTTGGGAATATATAGTGTTATACACTAATGTTTTTTTTTTTTTTTTTTTAATTTTACTATACAATCTTGAAAGACGTAGATATCTCATATAATTTTACTATACAATGCATGCTCATCTTATTGGTACAACCATTCATTTTAAATTTTTAAAATAATCTTCAAATATTACAAATTTAAATGTATGATTGTAAATACAAGACGAGTACACACTAAAACAATGAAGATGCAAAAAATATATACTTTAAAAATAATCTAATACTTAATTTTTTCCAGACTAATCTGTCAAATTTTTCTTTAACAAACGACCCTTGTAAACTTGTCATAAGGAACTTTTGACCTTCAAGAGAAAATGTGAGTCATTGATCACATTTTAACTAATGATAAATTCAATGTTTATGTACATACTCTTTAAACATTTCTGCTATTCATAACATAATTTATGTGAGCAAATATATTCAAATGCACATTTTAATCATTCTAATCACCAATGAATTTTACAACATCCTATGTTGTGCTAGTTGACACTCACATCATCCATCCAATCTCCCCTTCCCTCAAAGAATAAATAACTGTACAAATTAATAACACTTAATCGTGTGAAATGGGAAGAAAAAGAAAGAAACCATTACTAAAACTTTTCCTTAAGGATGCCTTGACTATCATCACCACATTTCAGAAGTGTCATTCGCTGAGACCTCGAATAACCTTGCCTGTTATTGATGATATCGATGTAATTCCGAAGCCTGTACCGATCCGAATTGGTCAGAGAAAATGGAGGATTGAGAATCAATGACGGTGCTTCCACTAGAAGGAAGACCAACAGACGGACAGCTTTTGAATACAATGCGGCCGCGCTTTCCATGTCACCCATGAGCTCTTCAACCTGCCAACATTATATGAGAGAATAACCTCAGATTAGATTACCAACTAAATCCTCGTATTAGTTCAATGTTAGCATCCATAAAATGTCCTAGACATCATAAATTTTGTATAATACAGTGGTTCTGAATCTAAAACTGCATTTTTTAAGCTGGGCTTCAAAACCCTATACAAATGGAAGAAATGAGAAGCAGAAAGAATTACTTACACCCCCATGTCTCCCAAAAGCAAGAGCGGATTGAAATATTGTCTCCATTGCATCCGGCATCTCCGTATTTCCTGCAATTGGGATATACGTTACATATCTTACTTTATACATGAACATACATCACATCGGATAGGCCGTAAACACAAAATATTGGCCACCATAACCATAAATCTTGGTAATAATGACTTTCTTGATATTACACCCTATGCAATGTATGGTGCAAAACTAAAAATTTGTTTAGAGGTCTTTGCATCTCAAATATGTTAAGAGATTGGAAATCTATATTTCACAGAGAGTTTTATTTTGTACTTTGGAGGACCACTTATACTCTACCTGATTGTACTTTCCCCCCTCAAATATTAATGAAATTCTTCCTTTATCTAAATATATATATATATATATGTACAAGTTTAAACACAAAAATAGTAATCAGCTCTTGTTTACAATCTATTGATGGAAAAGAAGACACTCTATTCTTCACTGACAACATTCTTCACACTAATCTGTTGTTCATGCAAAAGATAGTTGTTTAAGAAAAGAAGACAAGTCAACTATCCATTCAGCTCATAAACCAAGAGAAAAAAAAAGTCATACCAGGCTCAATGGCCTTAGCAAGTTCTTCAGCATGCTCAAACTCCCTCAGAAATTGACTTTCAATTTGAGACAATGTATCTTGTGGCCCTTGGGTGTTTCCGTCTAGGCATTCTTCCGAATCAGGACTATTACCATGCTTCTTGCTCGTGCTCCTCCTATATCTTGAAGTTTCTTGGCTTGGACTTCCTTCCATGGCTGAGGCGGCTCGTGTATGGCATATATGGAGTGCTTGCTTCCAAATGGCAAGAATTACAAGCTGAATAGAAAATGCTTCTAGCTGCTTTCCTGCTTCCATCTTTTGCATTTTTTTTAGGAGGGAAAAAGGGCAATGGAGCAAGCAGAAGGAAAATTATCAAGAATTTTATGACAAAATAAAAATTCCAATAAATATACTAGTAAAACGTGACATAATGCCAAAGCCAACAACAGCGTGAGACACACATCAAGGGAGCAATAGAAGGGTAATCACGGTTCAATCATTGTCACCAAAAGAAGAGTTCATCAAAGGCAAGTAGATAGTGGCTAATGCATGGTGAAGACATAACCCAGCAGGTCTATGATAATAATAGCAACAACTAGTCATTATCTACATCCATCCACACAGGCTTTCACAAAGTAATTTAAGACCATGATCCTGTGTGAAACTTATCCATGTAGAATGCTTTACTAGATGATTCATTCTATTGTAGATACAAGCCAAATAAAAATAGCTAGGTAACCTATTGTATAGTTATATAATTAGAATTTAGAATGTCTTTATCCATTATACAAAATATATTGTATTACTCATTATACTGGACCACACAATGTCCTGATTAGTTTAAAAGATCACTCAAGTTCTAAAGGCTCAAGTAGACATCCTGAATAACAAGTTCATGATTTTCACATAAAATGATGCAGATTCTAACACCTAGGTGAAAACATTGTACAGATAAAATTACAAAGTTGCAAAGTTATAGCCTTATAGAAACATGTACCTTTTCATTAACTAATTCTGTGATAGCAGATGCACACTGTTGTAATGATTTGATCCTTGTCATGCAGTGAGCTGATGGTTGTTCATCACCTGTATCCATTGATCCATGTGATGTCCCAGGAGCAGAGTCCTGACTTTCTGAACTTCCAATTTGGCCTGTGCTACTGGTAGGTACACCAACGATTGGCATTGGAGCACTTAATCTAGTGATTGTATTAGAAGGCTCTTGTGGGAAACTACCTGATCTATATGGGGAATGGCTTGGCCTTGAAGCACTTACTGAAGATGATGAAACATCCATAGGGGGCCCAGATACAAGAACATAATCTTGATCAATATTCTCTAGTGAATCTGTAACTGTCAAATTCATGGAACAATATACATTACTTGGAAAAATATACCATAAGAAACAGAACTGGGAACAAGAAAATTTAGTTCGGTAATTGATACCTTTTGAATGATGGTAGGTAAATCTCTGTTCCGGAGATTCTAAAGGATCAGTGAAATTTTTTCCTGATACTTTAGATTTATCCAATCTTTTAGTAGTGTTTTCATGTCTTTGTGGTACACTACCATATCTGGAAGTATTATTTATGTTAGTAGAAATAGGAGATGCTGACTCTGTTTTATCTAGCTTTGTATTTAGATCAAATCCATAGGTGGACTTCATTGAGGATTTCTTCCGTGAAAAGGAAGGACTCCCCTCGGGACCACTAGAATCGTCATCTAGAAAAAAAGGTAAGCAATCCTCTTGAGAATGCTCCTCAGTCCTTCTTAAAGAGTCAGGTTCAGTTGAAGAAAATCCACCTACCAACCTTGAAGAACTTCTATTCCTGGAAAACAAAAATATTATGTCTGCAAGCATAAAACTATAACAACCATAATTTCTAACAGCCTTCCTTCTTACCTCAATGGTTCATTCTGTTCTGGTTGCTTCTGAGAAACGAATGGGTGGTTAAAGAATTCTTCAAATGTAAGACGTTCCACTGAAAGTTGAAAAAAGATGATCATTAGAAGCCTATTTTATCAATCAATCATCCCTCAGCAAGCACCAATCAAACATCAACAATCAATCCTCAATTAGTCACCCCTGATTTTTGGGCCAATCCTTCCTTAATTAACAAGACTTTACTTAACAGTTGCGTTATACTCTCAACAATGAGTAATAATTTACCTTTGCAACATGACCCTTTTTATGATGAAATTTGCAACAGGACCCTTGTATCAAGTAATTTATGTATCTAAATCTCAAACAACAAGCCAAAATAAGCATTCTCCTGTCTCAAGTCAAGTGGCCTGATCTCCATTAGCAGGAAGAACAAAATCACAATATCCCTTCATTCTTGTTAGCATGGTTAGCAAGAGGGTGATTCAAGTTATGTAAAAGCCTGAAACATCAAGGCAGATCTGTTGGCCCAATTTGTAGTAATGGGGCCACCGCACTAATGGCTGACAAAGTAAATCTAATTTCATATAGGCAGGTTGGAAATACGAAATAGAACATTCACTCTTCCACACTCTCTACCGAAAGTAGTTTTCTGGGCCATAGTTATAGAATTACTCAAGGTACTCTTTACCAAATTAGACAAGTTCCAACAATTAAATAATTAACAGAGATACCAATAAAAATCTTAAACAGAGCACAGGATTTCACAGTATCATTTATTATGTCTCAAGTTTCAGTCTGCAACATAATCAAAATATACCTGGATTTCGGCGTAGCAATTTTTGACATAAATCTTTGCAGTCAGAACTCAGACTTCGGTTATCAGGTGGAAACTGCAATTCTGTTGATTTCATAATGTTCTGTAGCAACTGCACAGTTCATGATTATAACAGTAAGCTAACTATGAAGGCCAAATGAGTCATAGCCAGTTGGAGGATCACGATACAGATAATAGCGCCAAACTATAGAAACTACTGATCAGCAGTAAACTACTTACTTTTCCTTGCGAAAATACACAAAATAAAAAATAGATAGGGGTTACAAATATGGATTATATACCTGTATTTGGTTGTTTCCAGTAAAAGGTGTTCTTCCTGTAACAAGCTGAAATAAAATGGCACCAACACTCCAGAGATCTGCCTGTGTGTTTAATCAAGATAAATAAGAAGGAAACTAAACATGAACACTGAGTTCCAAATATATAAGAACGTGAAAATCACCTTTGCATCATACTTCTGTAGTTGCATGATTTCTGGAGCCATGTAGAGTGGTGAACCACACAAAGTTTCTGCAAGGCCCCTAGGTTGCAGAGATCTGCTCAAGAAGAAAAATGTGTTTAATCAATTTAATTACAGGAAGGGCATAAGAAGACCTTTTCCTGACAGAAATTCCAGCAATTTGAAGGTAAAAAATAAACAGACTGAGAGAGAATAAGGTCAAACAAGTAAGTTGATTTGATTGATGAATGAATGCAAAAAGTAAATTAAAAAACCGGTGGGAGGTCTACAATGAAACTTTTGTGCACTGTTGAAATATGCCTTCACGAATTATCATAAGTGTAATACTGAGCCACATACATAATGATAAATATTTTTTAAATAATTGGGCCTTTTTGGTAAGCCTTAATCAATTTTTGAATCCTAAAGACACATGAAGTATAACTAATTAAGCTACCTTGCAAATCCAAAGTCGGCAATCTTCAGCACTGACTTCTCATCATTTCTGGACAGAAGAAGGTTCTGTTTCAAGGATGATAGGCATTACTAAGACAGACCAAAAAACAATGCCACTTTCATAGTAAGATAAGTTATTAAATTTTGAAGACTGTTTTGTCTATAGTCTAGAATTTATAGGAATTGCCTAAGCAGAAAGTTCCAACCTATACTGAAATATGATTTGCTGCAATAAACACTCTGTTTCCTTTTCAGTTGAAAGAAGATTATAACTGAATGAGTGGTAGGGCAAACAGTAGAAATATAGAATTGTGAATCAAATGAGAATAAACCAATGGATAGGCCATTTATGCAGATTAGGTTCGAAGACAACCTGTGGTTTCAAATCTCGATGGATCAGGTTATTATCACGAAGAACTTGTAGACCAGTAGCTGCAGCACAAAGAGGCATCCTTTATTACATAAACACTTAAAGGAGAAATAACTGTTGAAACCTGAAGCCTACCCAGCTGCTGCATAAAATATTTTGCAGTTGCCTCCTGTACCCTTCCATGGCGTTGAATATACAAAGAGAGGTCTCCCCCTTTACAGTACTCTAACACAAGATGTATCTTTCCAGGAACCTACATAAAATGAATGATGTTTCTTAGCAGGCATGATACACCAATGAGCACAAATTTAATTTAGCGCTTGGAGGTACACATATTGAAAGAATAATGCTGCCCAATTACTCCACAGAATATTAGGCACTAAATTCTTGATCAAACCTCATACTTTTTGTTTTTGATAAAGTGAATCAAATCTTAGGCAGAGAACCGTAGATCATCCATTATCAGAGCAAATGAAACCCAAAACCAATGTCAGGCCACTCAATATACGATGAAGCTATGGCAAGCTTCCAAGCGTGACATGCAAAACCATGTACAGATTGGAGCCAACCAACAAGATTTCAGAGTCAAATAGTCACAATAGCTCCTTTCTGTTTTTTGTACAAAGCTCTCTATTCCCACACTAAAAACAAGCTTTAGCCTCTACAATTTCCGCAATCACCAATCACAAATCACAAATTCCCACAATTCAACTAAACAGCAAAATATTGCATCAGAGTTAACAAAGAGAAACAGCAATCTTTCTTCATTTTCCCATGAAAAAATAGAGAGAAGCAACCACACACCTATGTAGCGATTTGAGGCAGTGGAACCAAATCCAAAAAGTTTCTATATTTAGTATACATGACTCTTCAGGAAGACACCACCATAAATGTGAAATATATCCACTTTCCTTAAAACTTCTACTGTATTTTACCAAAAGTTCTAAAACAGGGACTGAACTGCCCGGTCGAGCTGGTTGGTCCATGAGCAAGCTATTTTTCTCTCAGTTCAACTTCAACCACAGTTTGATCATGACACAACTACAAATTAAAAAAATTACCCTTCCCAACTCAATCCATAGCTCATTATTAGAAACAGCAACTTCAAAATTTTCTAGCTCTGCCTCCAGAAGAAAATCAACAACATCTCAAATCCAGTGTAAATAATTCCAAAACTTGCAAAAAGACATCGCACATCTTGAAGCTCATAAAGTAGAACCGATCAACCAACCAAAAAAGCAGGTCACACCAAGTCATACCCTCATCACTCAAACTCAAAACCCAAAACAGTTCAATTGAAATCAAAATATCAAAAACCCACCAAAATTAAAAAAAAAAAATCCTAAAATAACAATCTTCCCCAATAAATTCAGAACTTCACATTCAAGTCTCCCTCCCAATCACATAAAACTTAATCAAACAAAAAAAAAAGTTGAAACTAACCAAACAACTACCCACATCATAAGTCAACATCAAATCAAACTGAATAAGATGCAATTGGATACAGAAAACAGGAAACAGAGCTTCCGAAATCAAAGGCACCCTAAATATTCCAACAATCAACACCAAAAGAAAATTCAGCAACTAATTGAAGAAAAGAAAAAAAAAATGAAAATTGGAACCTCAATGATATCGTGCAAACGGATTATGTTAGGGTGATTAATGCGCTTGAGGATGAAAATCTCGGACATGAGGCTCTCCTGCAGCTTCTTGTTGAGACGCAGCGTTGCGATCTCTTTGATTGCAACCTCGGTTCCGTGAACCTTATGCCTCGCATGCCACACCACAGAGAACGAACCAGCACCAATTTGCTTCCCAACGATGTAATCACCAACCACCCTGCTCCGCCCCATAGCCTGAGCCATCACCACAATTTTCCCTTTCCCCCAAAAAAAACCCTAACAACAAAAACAACAAGAACAATACGAAGAAGAAGAATGGGACCTGAAACGAAGCTATGAATGAATACTTTGACGCCAGAAAGAAAAGGTCCCTTTTCTTTTTTGGGGTTTGGTGATTGATTTTGGTTTTTGTTTTTCAGGTTTGAGATAAAAAAATATAAAAAAAATTATTTCTTTCTGGTGTGCGTCTTTGTTTTCTAGTTGGTTTGGTTTTGTTGTTTGTGTATGGTATTGTTATTTGAGAAATTATTAGGTGTTCTGAGAGCAGATGAACCATTTGTTCTGCACCATTTATGTTATGCCAAATCAGTAGTGGGACCCTCCAAATTTTAAGGTAACTAAATTAGAGTTTAATCTAACCAAATTAGAGTAAAAAAAGACACTATCATTATTTCTCTTACACCACACATCAAACCACCACCACCATCACCAAGCCACCACCACCGCCGCGCCGCCACCCTCAGCGCCGTCGTCGCGTTGCTGTTTCAGCTCCTTTCTCCACCACTAATAATTTCTCATAATACTATGTGTATACACTAAGAAGGAGCACATGTTATGGCTGATCTGTCTGTGTGGCTCATCTCCTTCTTCATCCTTATTGCTTTGCTTGTAATTGTTATTTACCAGGTCAATCCCCAAACAATCCCTTATGTTTTTTTTTTTTTGCTTATTCCTTTTTTTATGTGTGCTTTTTCTTTGTTTTAAAATCAAATTGAAAGCAATTTGAGGATACCCATTAGTTAAAGTTTGCTTTTTTAGTTAAATTGTTCAGCTGGGTCTTCTTCCAATCTCACTTGTGCAACTTTTTGATTGCTATCTCCTGCTTAAATTGTTGAAACAAAATATTTTCATATGAGAAATAAGTTCAAAATTGAAAATCCCATCTTGATTCTTCAAAGTCCACAAATTAAATAAATAGCAGGAGAGCAGAAACAGCGGCGCGACGGCGCTAGTGGTGGCGGCGCGGCGGCAACTCGGCGGTGGTGGTGGTGGTTTGGAGTGTGGTGTGAAAGAAATAGTGATAGTGTCTCTTTTAACTCTAGTTTGATTAGATTAAACTCTAGTTTGGTTACATTAAAATTTAGAGGGCTCCACTGCTGATTTGGCATAATATAAATGGTGCAAAGCAAATGGTTTCTCTCAGAGCACCTAATAATTTCTCTTGTTATTTTTATTATTATTATTTAATATTTAATATTCTTAATCATCGTAAGGAAGAGGATGATGACGAAGATGATTTGGTTGTTGATGAGTGAGGGAGAGTAATTAATTAAAGTTTGTCTATTAGGAATTGCTTAATGCAAGTAGTTATTAGTTATTACTTATTAGTGTTGCTTTTGTGTCCTTTTTTTTTATTTATGAATTTAATTTTGATGCACAATGTAAAGGTATTTTACATTGTCGTCCAATTAAAAAACTATGTTTGTACAATTTTTTAGATAATGAAAAAGAAAAACACACAATCATATCTAACGTAGCAGCATGTAATTGAATGATTGTGTAAAAAAATGATAAGTGCAAATTAAATCTTTATTTATTCCGGCTCAATACAAGGAAAATAGATCTTCTCATATAATCTTTTGTATAATAAGGTCATGTTTAATTATGATGCACTGATAATATAAAAAATTTTACACTATAAGCCAATAACGTTCATTAATTTGTGAGATTTTTAGTTAGTGAGTGATTAAATTAAAGATTTTTGTTGATGTATCAATCCATAATTAGATGTCTGTGTAAAATTACTTTACACTGACAGTGAATTAAAATTAAACTCATATATTATTATTGATTATTTTAGGTCATTTTATGTTGAATTTTATTTTTAAAATCAACAATAATATATTGCATATTATAAGATTATGTGAAAGACAAACATGAGAGGAGGATACGTTACACTTTTTTTGTGTTATTGTCAGGGATTGTTTCTGATTAAGATTAACAAAATTAAGATTAAGATGAGACACTTTATGATGTTATAGTTATGGATTGGTTTGGGTTTTAAATCGGATTTAATTTAATGCAGGATCAAAGTTACTGTATATATATATATAGAAGAATTCAATTAATAGTTTGGGTATTACTAATAAATTATCTTAATTATGAAATTGAACACATAATTTATAATTAGCTAGACTCTTTAAATATGTATAATTATCGACAATATGTGTGAACATACAGTTTAATTTTGATGCATTGACAGTGTAAAAATATTTTACATTGTCGTCCAATTAAAATGTCCCGTTTGTATGACTTTTCAGGTAGTGGGAGAGAGAAAACACAAGCATGACTAACGTGACAATACGTGATTGGACGACTATATAAAAAAATGGTACATTATCGGAAGATTAAAATTAAATCTATAGTTTTATAGCTAAAATTTTAACCATTATAAAAACTCAGACTTTGAAGAAAATAACTATTGATACTCGAGAATATTTTAAATAATAAAAATAATTGTAGAATTATAAGATATTTTTCCTCGATTAATGGATGAACAATGATGAAGACTATGGTCTATGTTGAAATGAGGTGTACCACACACAAGATTGATCTAATGAATTGGATGGAAGGTCCTTCTCTTTGTCCAATATGTGCCATACACCATGAGATTTCTTTTTCTTTCTCCCATTTTCGAATAACGATCCTGATTTGTTAAAAAATATTAAAATAATTATATTATCCATTATATTTTTAATAATATATTTCTTAAATAAATTATATTAGGAATAAATTGATATACTATCATAAAATATATATTGAAATGTTAAAAGTGACAATCAAAAGGGAATAGAGGAAGTATTTGTTTTCAACTTACATTAGTATGAAACACTTCTAAGCTAGCTGACTTTCTTTCTTTCTATACACTCTTGTGTTAAAGTGTTGTAAAATATAGTCTCTAAGTATTTTAGTAGTGAACAAGATGTCTATATAATACAACAAATTTCATAGTGATATTAATTCATTGTTATTTGGGAAAAAATCGTAATTTTTCTTTGAACTTTGGAGTTTTTCACCTTAATTTATATTGTTAAATGTATTTCTTTTTTATTTCTCTACATTTAGGATGATTCCTCCCATATGGAAGCACATAAATGTACACAGAAAATAAGGAAAAAAGAAGCTGCATGCACAATACACTCACTGGTAAAGAAAGCATAATACAATGGATTCAAGAACTGATACCTGACCCACAAAATATACTAAAACAAAAGCGAAAAATGATTTATGTACACTAAAAAATCAGTCATCATCAGCCACTATATACAATAATTCAACTTTTTAAAACTATTAATTCAACATTTTTAAAGGTTAAATTAATAGTTTTAAAATATTGGATTATTGCATACCGTGGCTGATAGTGACTGACTTTGTAGTATACATGTAGCATTACTCAACAATAGCATACTAAGAAGATTAAGGGGGACATTATTGTAATCTTTTCCCTAACAGCAACAACACTATAAAAATGAATGAAACCAACTAATCAGAAACATAAGTGTTGTTTCATCATGTGTCCACAAATCTCTTGAGACAACTAAGGATTATGACAACTAAGGATGGTCCTGTTACATGTCAAGCTTACAGCAAGTAAGTATCAATGTTGCAATGCTTCCTTCGAAACATAATCAACAATATGACAACAGTGTACTTTACAAAAAGGGGGAAAAGAAAAAGAAAAAAGATTCCTCACAATTTACAATCTGTAGGCAATCTTCAAATATCTGCCAGCCTTCCCTAGAAACTTCCTTTCCAGCTAAAGGAAATCACTTTGATCGAAAAGCAGCAATACCTAAAATAACATTCATAAAAGCAAGCTGTTAATCAGTTTTGCAGTCAGAATCAACGTTAGAAAATCAATTATTTATAATTCAGGAGTAACAGTGCAAAAGGTAAACAGAAATAGATAATCAATGACTTAAAAAAAAAAAAAACAAGAGGATGAGGTCACCAAACTGAGCTATATTTAAATTTATATGTTGCTTATATATCAATAGATAAACCACTTATAATCCCAGTAAAACACTATTATCAGAGCTCATGCATACACCCACAGTGAAAATAAAATGAACCACCTAAGCAAATCGTTGGGTGGTTTTCCAATGTCTCAACCATTTTGGGAGTAATTAGTAAAAACTTGGGATCTGTTTAGTTTCTATTATCATTTCCTATTTTCATTTTCAATGTTTTCTAATTTGAGGACTTTCTGAAGGAATTTAGTGAAATCAGCAAATGAAAATAGAAAATATGGTTTTGTTGTTTTCATTGATGATTTTTTTCTAACACAAAATCCTGCAAATAGGAAACACAAGAAATGAAAAAGAAAAAAAATGCCCAAGAGGACATTTTATGAATGTTTTTGAGATAAGACAACAAAGACAAACACAACAACTACTACTACAACAACAACAAGAGAATTCATATCCCATTTATCCCGCATTCACACGTATGAGGCCAATTATATTTGTCAATGCCATTGGACATTGAGCTCTGAAGTCTGATCTGCTTCTCTTACTGGAATCTATAGCCTCTGGCCCTCTATTATTCATCACTGGACATTATCAAACCACATTAAGCAGTTTTGTTTCATCTTCTCCACTTTTTTCATTTTTTGGTGGGGGGAAGGGGGAGAAAAAAAAAGGAATAAAATATATAGAAAGAGTCTATCTCCGGTGCTACCTTAAGAGGCTACTTTTTCACTATAATACTTACACCTATATGCTACGTATTTGTTTCTTAATAACTTCAAGAAGAGTTGTGCTTGATAATTTGCACACAGACAAAACTATTGAGCACATAGTCATATGCAAGTGTAAAGGCAGAAAGCACTCACATCCAGATAACACAATGCAAACTACAGCTCACTATAATTGCGCCAAACTGCACGAAATTCTTCACGAAAAGTGTT
This sequence comes from Aeschynomene evenia, assembly GCA_013621005.1. Lineage (NCBI taxonomy): Eukaryota > Viridiplantae > Streptophyta > Magnoliopsida > Fabales > Fabaceae > Aeschynomene > Aeschynomene evenia. The sequence goes on along the minus strand of CM024264.1, from coordinate 19,085,040 downwards.
TAGTCGTGCTTTCAAGTTAGGTGTTCTAAAGCTTGCATGCAGGATGGTAGCTGAAAGAAACAAGAGAGTGATCAATCAAACATACAAAAACATAAACGCAAAACAAATTAAATAGTAAAACTTTCAGTGTGTGATGTACCAAGAAGACCAATAGCAAGTGCCCATAAAACGGTAAGGAGACCAGCAGAAACAAACCAGAGGAAGAAACATGCTGCAAGAGAGAGGGTAGAAAAGTCGCAAGGATTAATGGAACTACCCAGAAAAGTATTGATTATAAAAATTAAATTAAAAACAAATCCATATAACTTCAATTACCGGAAAAAGATATCAAGACAAACACCCAACGTGGCTGACCGCATATATAAATTGCTCTCTTAGCCGATGGACGTCCACGAATAACAGGCCTGGAATTTGAATAGTTATTAAATCCACAGAAACAATCCGATGCCTTACAAAATTAATAACCACCAAAACATACGTAAGAGGAGGTCTCATCTTGGCTGCTAAATGTGGTGAAAACTTCCTAACTGTTCGTGTAACCTTTTCACTAAAGGTACCTGCAAAGCTGCAAAAGAAATATGAAACAAGAAATATCAAAGAACAACTTTCACTATTGTAGCAGAACTGGCATTGTGTACATTTAGTTGAGAAATGGGGGAATTATGTGGAGAACCTCATGCAGCAATATAATTCTTAAAAGAAGACTCAAATGGTTCCAGCAATCATAAATATGCTGCTATACATCTAGACAGAAAGAGTGAATAAAATTAAACATGAAAAACAGAAAAAAGTATAACTACTATTCTTATTTGGTGAAAACATGATTCAACTAGTTCAGTTATTATAAAACTAAATAATAACTTGGTCATGTAGACACTTAAGACTTGTGTATTCAAGCTCAAAACTCATTGTTAGTGATGAAGTACATTGTCAAGAGAACCAAACTGTCAAGTTTTCATTCAACAAATCCCAACTTTTTAGTGCAAAGCATTATGGACAAAACGCAGTTGTCAATGTCATGTGAAATCTTGCTTGCACAAGTATGAAAGAGAGGCCATTGGTTCCTAAGAATAGCAACAATATCCAGACTAACACAAAATCAGCCTACTAAACTAGGACAACCCAATTAGACTATGATATCTGTGAAGTGTGAACTGAAGTTAACTAACTTCAGAGCCAAAGATCAAATGTAGAAGTGAAGAATAAATCAAAGCATCACTTACCTGTCATTTAGAAAAGCAATGCTAAGTGCAGTGAGAAAGGCAGCAACTATGGCAAGCGGCCTCCGAAGAAAACCCAATACTACAATTCAAAATTAGAATGTTGAGACAAGAGGGACAGTATATCAATTGAAGAGAATCAACAAAAGATATTCATCATGTTCACTTACTGAGGACAGAAACAATCAAAATGAAGTAGTTGGTCCGATAGCTGCAAATACAAGCATAACCAACATGAGATTTAAATTGTATCTTGTTCTGTTATATAGACACAAATGAAAAGACAAACACAAGTCATATCCAAAATCTATTTCTATCAAAGATTCAAGGTATGGATGGTTATAGAACACATAAAACTGAATTTAATGAGGCAGTGATTTCACCCTAGCAGCCAAAAGGTTATCATTTTAGTCTCAAGAAATTAACAAGAAGGCATATGTTAACTAAACAAGAGAAGCATGCAAAAACTGAAAATCATTTTTTAGAAACTACAGATTCTACAGAAATATCGTGATAAAATGTAACTGGCTATATTGTACCTTCACTCAGTTTATACAGTTCTAAGTAGAGTAAGTTCAATGAAGCAAGCAAACCCTACATGTATTTGCTAATCACCCAGTTTCAATGGAATTGACTCGTGCATTGGCCCAGGTAAAGTCCTTCCTAAAGTGACAATTTGAACTCTAAAGTTACAAGTAAAGTTCGTATTGGGAGATTGCAGTCTGTTTGAACTGTGAGCAATTACTATAGGGATTTAACTATTTCATTTACAAAACTTTCTAAATATTGGAAATAAAAAATTAAAAAAAAAAATAAAGTATCATTTTGATAATAATCAGATAATAATCCAAATTGATCAAACTTCAAAATCTAACCTCGAAAATCCAATTCAATTCTTTTCCGCATCATTCAAAAAGAAATTTAAAATTACAAGGTCATGTCAATTCGAAGCTTCAATTATTAAACTCACTAAAAACAAACTCAAACTCAAATTCAGCTGCAAACAGAAAAAAAAAATCCTAACAGAACAAAAAATAGAAACAATTATTATAACCACTAAAATCAAATCACTAAATTCCACCAGCGAAAATGGAATGAAATAGCAATATCCAATGATCGAAAAAGAGCTAAATCGTACTAGTAGAGATTGCATTTGAGGCGACTATTCCACTTGGCGGAAGATCGAGGAACAGTGAATCGGGAGAAGAATTCCGAGAGAGGGCGCGGCGGCGACGACCAGTCAACTTCGCGGAGTGCGTCGACGAGATCCTCCGCTGTCACGTTCCCCCAATCCATGTGCCTCCGATTTTCCTTCAACACAAAACCCTAGCGAAAAAATTTCGTTCCCGGATTGACGGAAAATCGTTTTTTTCTCGTTCGATTTTTGGTTTATTGCTTAGGGTGATTGTGAGATTCGAAGAGTGAGGGTTATGGAAAGAAATGAAAATTGGCGAAAGTTTGTGTAAGAAATTTGGAATGGTTTCGGTTATGAACGAAGAGTGATCGAGTGGTTTTGTTCTGATCAGTAGAAAATGAAAGCTGAAGTTTTTATTGTTGCTACTGTTACACGCTTGTACAGGACCACACACTATATTTATTTAGACAAAACACTCCAAAATTTATTATCAAGATAATTAATTAAAATTAATTCTCTCAAATTAAAATATTGGATAAATTTATCCTACATGCATGCATATAAGATAAATTAGTTCCTTAAGATTAATGAAAATTGTCAAATTAATATCTACTAATTGAAGATGTTGAACAAATGAATTCTCTCATTATAGAATTAATTTAACTATTTTCATGAATATTGAGGGATTAATTTGTCTTATTTTTTCTTTGAGGAATAATTTGTCGAACGTTTCAATTTGGGAGTGATGTATTTTAAATTTAGAGTAAATATCTTATTTAGTCCCTCAAGAATAACTTTGAGGACAATTTAGTCCCTTAAGATTTGAAAATGACAAATATTTCCTCATTAATTTTATAGGACACATTAAATGATAATTTAGTCTCTCGGTTAAGTTTTTGTTAATTGAGTTGCACTGACGTGTATGACACATTGTATGACATATCAGCTAAGTTACGTCATGTTTGTAACTCAGTTAACATAAACTTAACAGAATGACTAAATTGTCATTTAAAGTGTCATATAAAATTAATCTTTGAGGATTATTTTGTCACTTTCAAATCATGAGAGACTAAATTGTCCTCAAAATTTATGTTTCTAGATGCAAACTACTTTGATTGATAATAAATTTTATAGAATGAACTTGGATGTTTTATCATTTATATTTATTTTCCATATTAATTTTATCTTGGATGTAATTTGAATTTGTATGCACTTATATTGGTTTAGTCTTTTATCCATGCTAAATATGATTTGAATTTAAATTTTGGGAAATCTTTTTTGAGATTGATGGTTTATCATGATTCTCTATAGGTGTGTGTTTCTCTTAATCTAAATTTTCTCTTACCAAAAACACTTATATCTATTACTTGTTGAATGATTTTATGTTCCTCTAAAGAGAGATTCTTACATAGTCTTGCACTATTTTTAATACGTGGTCCAGAAACATTTACAATCACCTACTTTTTATTTTTATATAAATTTGTAATTATATAAATCAAAGTATGTGGTTATGAATGTTTCTGAACCATATATTAAATGTGGTACAAGACAATCTAAGAATTTCTCTCCTCAAATTGATTAACTTAGTCTTTAAAACTAAAAATAAAAAAGTTAAATGTAATTACCTATAATATTAAGAGTTTAATTATGATGCACTGACAGTGTAAAATTCAATCATATTCATTGATTTATGTGATTTTTAAGTTAGTAGGTGATTGAATTAAAGACTTTTGTTGATGTGTTAATCTATAATTGAATATTTATATAAAATTACTTTACACTGCGAAATGTATTGAAATTAATCTCCATTATTAATTACTCTGCATTTCTTTCCACTTTTTCTCTCCCTATTTCAAAATACTTTACTTTTATACTACTTTTTTAAAAAGATAAAATACTCTATGTTTCTGTTATCAAAGTGGTTTATGTTGTGCACAATTGAAAGAGGATAAACTCTTAATAGGTTGCACTTGGGTTTTATATTTCACTTATAAAACTTAGGTTTTAAATTGAGACTAATTGAAAACATATAATTTAAAATAGAGAAATGTAATTTTATAAAATATTTATAAAAAATAAATATTCTTGCAAAAGATAAAATTTAATATTTATTCTCAATTTTTAGCTATATTTTATTTGTCTTTTTAAGGATTTAGAAACGGACTTTAACCCATCATTCACCCTATATAAAGGAGACTCAAATACCTCATACATACATACACGACCATTGTAAACAAAAAGTGCATTTTCATATTGTGGAATAGTGTATTTCCTTAGCCTCAAAGTAAAAAGGTGTAAGCTTCTAAGGAAACGCGTTGATTGATATAGATTAGAAACTACTAAAGTATCAGTTCTAAGCTTTGAAATAAATTCAACTTTTTTCTTATCATAAATACAAAATCATCCTGCACCTTTAATAACTTTAATATATATATTACTACTAACATATTATGAGTGGAAAAAAAATTAAAGGTATATGATAATTTTATATATACTAATAATATCCTTCTTTTCTTATAGCCTATCTTCAACACTCCTTTTCATTCTAATATAGTTCTTAGTAGTATTAAGGATAATTTACACTGACTTTTCCTGAGGTTTGATGAAATTACACTCACCTCCCCCTTATTTTAACACTTGACATTTACCTCCCCTATATCATTTATAAATAAACTATGTTAATTTATATTTAACAGAGAATATACAATTATCATTCTACCCCTAACCATTTTTAATTCAAACCCTAAAAAATCCTAACCCCCTCTCTCTGCATCCCTCACTCTCCCCCACCTAATCTCTCGACTCTTCACCCCCTTTGCATCCCCTCATCTTCACTCCCTCCATAGCCGCCACACCTCCGTCATCCATAAATCGTTTCATCTTCTACTTTTACTTCCGTCGTCCGCGAGCAAAGAGAGGGCGATTGTGATGGAGGCGGCTAAAATATTGAGGAAGGAGGGAAACTAGCGGTGCCTCGGTGGGCGGCGGTTGCTGCTCCAAGAAGGTGGAGCAGAGATCGGGAGGGGAAGGCGGCTTCATTGGTGCTGCTATATTATCTTTTAATAATTATTATTTTTTATATTATCCAGTGTAAAGCATTTTATATATTAATTAACTAACTCATATATAATTATATTATTAAAACTGTTTAACTCTAATTAAACTATTATATAAATCACATAAAACTATAATATAATATAATTAATTAATTAATAAATAAAGTAAAATACTTTACATAAGTAATTTATAGAAAATAATTTATTATATTTATTATTAGGGGTCCATGAGCTGTCTAGATCATCTAAGACACACAGAATGTAGATCACCGAAAGTTACCAATTACAATACTATTAATAAAGTAGTAGTATTGATTTATATTAATTTTGAGTAATGCTATGTGTACACCATAAAATCAGCCACCATCAGCGTAATAATCCAATATTTTAAAACTAGTAATTAAATATATTATTATATATTAATCCAACATTTTTAAAAGTTTGATTACTAGTTTCAAAATGTTAGATAATTACTCATAGTAGCTGATGGTGACTGATTTTATGGTATGTACACGTAATATTTCTCATTAGTTTTTCATTATATATATTGGTCATCGATCTTTATGAATTTCAATTTAATGAGAAATTAAATTTAATCTGAAAAAAAATCATGTTATTTACCTTTTACACAACTTATTAAAATAATTGAAATTTAAATTTTGATAAAAAAAATTGTAAAAAATGAAATTACAAAGTCATTCAATCAACTATATATCTATTTTTGTTAAATGAATTTTCAAATACTACATAGATTTTTTTACAATAAAAGATAGGCAAATTGACACATCACATCACTCCAAGGACGAAACTATAAACAATACTTTCCTCCTAATTATATCGATTTCAAGATTTAATCTCTTGTTTTTTAATGATAAAAAGCCTGAAATATGGTTAGCATTCACCAAATCAAACCATATTTGGTTTCAAATACTACATAGAATTAATCATGTACTAATAGATAATTATATAAAATTCTATACTATTGAAATCAAATCCTATCATTTTTTTTTTGCTAAAGATATATACATATCTGACTATTTAAGAAAGAAACCACAAGCTAGCTTTGATATTTTGTGTAACCTTTTTTTTTATAAAGGATATTTTGTGTAACTTTAAGGCAGTGTTTGGATTCTTCCCATTGAATTGAAATTGTTTTTTATTTTTTGTACCTTCACAAAATGGATAGAAAAGATAGAGACAAAATTATTAATTTTCTTTTCGATAATATACATATATAAATCATATATTTTTATTTATATTCTCACATTTCATCGATGATCATTGGTTATTCGACAACAATCTGGTGGCAGTGTGATAATGGTGGGTAACAATTGAAGGTTAATAATATATTATTCCTACTACTAAACATGATTCGATAAGAGAATAGAAATACGTCCAACTAGTATACAACATGTGTTATACATAATAAATAATGTGTGTCATATATATGTATATCATACATACATACGACTTATATTACATGTTATGTATAACACACAATGAATAATAAATAGACATATTTCTATTATATAACAAATATTTCTGTATATTCGAATATGATATTTTTGTGTCTGTGTCTCTGTCTCCGCATATGTGTCCTAATGATAAAATCCAATGCAGCCTAAGGAGGTAATGAGAGGTGGATATTACTGCTAAGTGGCTATTTAAATACACAGGCTGGCCCATGTTATTTCCGACTCTTTCAAGCTCAGCCCATGTGCTCCACTATTTAATTTCCTCACTCAAAAAATAAAAACCCAAATCTCAAATTGATTCCATTATTATTCTCTTCCTCTAAAAGATAGATACCACCCTTATTATTATTTGCTTATTCACTACCCTCAAAACTTCTCATACTCTTCTTCTCTATGCTCTCATCAATTTTTCTCATCATTCACTCTATGAGTCTACATAGAAAGCTTATTATTATATGGTTGAGGGGTCTCATATGAATATGATGATGAAAAGAGCTGAAAATCAAAGAGTAGTGAAATAGAAGAAGAAGAAGAAGAAAATAGAAAATGGAACATTATTTGAGGTTTGCTCAAGCTTTGGCTACAGCATGGGGATTCATGTTGTTGGTGGGTCTCATGTGTTGTTGCCTCATCACAAAACCTCAATTAGATGAAGACACTATATCCAATGATGCTTGTGCTTGTGATGGTGGTGCTCATGGTTGTGTATGATTTTATTTTCTTTTCATTTTTTGTCAATTAGATAATTTCAGGGAAAGGAATATAGGTTTCTATTTTAGGGTATTCTTTTCTGTATAGTGTATATATAAAATCTTGTGTTGATTTGTTAAAAATTAATTAATGATATTTTTTTAATTTTTTTTCCATCATTTCAATTGATATTGAAATAAACGAGCTTGCTAATAATATTTTATCTTCGGAATTAAGTAAATGTATTTTTTTCAGAACAAAAATATCACTTAATTTAGAATTCACTTGACTAATATTATATGCACAGAATAAAATCATCCATTATCAGTCATCATATATAATAATATAACATTTTGAAACTAGTAATTCAACTTTTATTATTATACATTAATCCAACATTTTTAAAATTTTGATTATTAGTTTCAAAATGTTGAATTATTACACATGATTATTAATTTTATAGTGTATACACATGACATTTCTCTTTATACATTCAATTTAATTTGCTAGTAGATAGCTAGGACAAATGGCTGCACATATATACCTATATTTTAACTTAAATTTGATGTTGATATATTTTTTTAGAGTTTAATTTTGATACACTAAAGATGTAAATATATTTTACATTGTCATCCAATCAAAACACTATATTTATATGACTATTCAGGTAGTGAGAGAGAAAACATAATCATGAGGCTGACGTGGTGACTGTGTAAAAAGATTGTATACTGTCGGTGGATGAAAATTAAATTTATTTTTTTATAATATTGATGTTGGTATTATTTTCAATATATGTCAACTGATTTTTCTTTCTTCCTCTCTTTTTCCTATAGCTTGATGAAATTATATTATCCAAAAATTTAGTTTAAATGTTTAGTTGAGGCTATATTAACCACTTGATCAAGAAAACACTTTGATACCATATTACAGAACTTTCTCACCAAAAATCTCAATTACTAGGTTAAGATTGACTCATTATTATTAATAGTTTTATATTGCAGTAATATTTTTTCTTATGAAATAATGCAAAAAAGTCTCATAAATTGATCATACCTCTTAAAAAATACGAGTGCATTCAACCTAAATTTATTTTAAAAGTTATGTAGTTCCGAAAATAAATTCATACTAATTAATAAGAAAGTAATAATTCTCAGTATACAATTAAAAACCAACCAACAATACAATAATAGTGTGCATTCAATATGATTATTGCAGTGCATATCACGTCAACATTTTAAATGAATGGTTAGATTAACTGAGATTTAGTTATACATCTAGCTAGTACTTTTAAGAAAGTCTTATTTCAAAATAATTATATGTAATCATTGCTCTTAATTTTTATTAATCACAGAAAGATGTTTGTAAATTCAGTAATGTTTGTTGTATAACAGAAATATGTCCAACTAGTATGCAATGTGTGCACATAATATATAATTGATTGTAAATTGAATCATTTCGCTCCTTAAACTCGCATTGGGGAATCCGCAAACACTTTTTAAGTTCAAATTGGTAAACTTGAACATAGACACCTTTTCTTTGCTGTTTCTTCTTTTCTTCATCGGTGAGGAATATTTTAAGACACCACAATATGCCTTTTCACCAAAAAGAATTGCCTTTCCTTAGCTTCCACCAACTAATTAATGATTTATTTATTCTTATTTTTCAAAAGTAAGCTTACATGTGTCAACAACTCACACCTAGCTAGCTTCCTTCCCCTGAAAATAAAAGAATCACCCACATTATAGTAACATAGGTTAAAAGGATCTAGGTTAGAATCAAATACAATGCTTGAATAATAACTATATATATTGTTGTTAAAGTGAAACATGATACTCCTATTTAAATTGAGAAATGATTTGTGTACACTCCAAATTAGCCACTCACGTATTTTATACAAAATACGTATAAATGAGTGTATAAACTTAAATGTTGGATTATTTTGACTCACTCTCTTGTTTCAGGTACGCTAATCAGTCACTCACGTATTTTATACAAAATACGTATAAATGAGTGTATAAACTTAAATGTTGGATTATTTTGACTCACTCTCTCGTTTTAGGTACGCTTCCTTCTCTTCTTCTTCTTCTTCTTCCTCCTCTTCTTCTTCTTCTATTTATTTTTTATTTTCTAGACAACACGAATTTAGATTTTCTTCTTTTTCTTCTTCTTTTTTCTTCTCTTGGAATCCATGTGAAAATTGGGTTGTTGCAAGTGTGGCTGAGAATAACATACTTCAAATATTGCAGGATGGCGAGAAACATATACCATGACGAAGATGATCTTCCAGAAGAGTCAACAAAGACTTCTTAATAATAGTAAATGTTGCAATAAGCTGAGAGTTGTTGAGTGTATCATGGGAGGTAATTATGTTGGATTGTAGTTGAGACTATGTTGAATTGTGATATTTGTTTATGTTGAATTGTGGTATTTATTTATGTTGGATTGTGTCTTTATTATGTTGGATTGTGGTCTTTATTATGTTGAATTGTGGTCTTTATTTATGTTGGATTGTAGTCTTTATTATGTTGCATTATGGTCTTTATTTATGTTGGATTGTGGTATTTATTTATATTGGATCGTGGTCTTTATTTATGTTGGATTGTAGTCTTTATTATGTTAAATTGTAGTCTTTATTTATGTTAGATCGTGGTATTTGATAACTGTGAGTCTATTCAATTTCTGCATTCAGATTATATCCATCATGTTCGTCGGATACCTTGACGAGCTCCCTCTCTCTGGCGCTTCCATGGCTACTTCTTTTTGCTCTGTGAGTGACAGCAGCTTTCTGGTTTGCTCATTTTCTTTCTTTTTATTTATTCATTACAAACTAGAAAGCCTTGATTGCATTGCATAATAGATAGGAATGGCAAGTGCCATGGATACCTTCTGCGGGCAGTCCTACGGAGCAAAGCAGCACCGCATGCTGGGCATACACATGCAGAGAGCCATGGTTGTCCTCATGGCTGCCTGCGTGCCCCTCTCTCTCATATGGGCAAACACACGATCCATTCTCACTCTCCTCTTGGATGTTGGATTGTGGTCTTTATTATGTTAGATTTTGATCTTTATTATGTTAGATTAAATCTAATTTTTATTTAGAGTTCATATTCATCCTCTTGGATGTTGGAATGTGGTATTTATTATGTTGGATTGTGGTCTTTATTATGTTGGATTGAATCTGATTTTTATTTATAGTCCATATTCACCCCTTTGATGTTGGATTGTGATTTTTATTATATTGGATTGTGATCTTTATTATGTTGGATTGAATCTAATTTTTATTTAGAGTCCATATTCACCCCTAAAATTATGTTGGATTATTCATGCGCGTGAGTTTCACTCTTTCAAATGTGAGAGTAGATATTTAATAGTTAAATTATACAAAATACGTATTTATACATTGGTGGCTGATTTGGAGTGTACACGTAGCATATCTCATTTAAATTCTACCTTTTTTGTCATTTCGATAGCACAAATGCTTAAGGAACAACAAAAAACCAGCCAAAACAACCAACAAAGTCTATTTAACATTTTATGGCCCAAATAACATTTTAATCATGAGTATATTTTCAATGGGCGGGGTGATTGTGGCCCAAATTCTGACTGTTTTGACTGGTTTTTTGTTATACCTCTAGCAATGCTGTTTCGTTAAAGATTCTATTTTGTTTTTCTTCTAGGCTAAATTTATTAAGCAAATTCTAAATATAATTTTAATGAAAATCTATAAATTTAAGAGAGAAAAAAATATATAGGGGGCTTCACAACCTATACAAAAATGATCTATAACACATATAGACATACCCTCTCTAAACAATTAATCCTTATGTTTTGAAGATGGCCAATTGCTTGAAGAAGCTGAATTCTTCACACACATCAGATCAGAACAATCTCATGGGGGATCAACTACCATGGTCACCTTTTCATGAGGTGCGAACATATATATATATATATTAAATAATAATTCTAAATAGAGAATGTATAACCATTCCAACAAGTCAAATGAGACTCACCTAACAGTCTTTTTTTTGTTTTGTTTTGTTTTTAGAATAAACTTATATCCACGCGCCCTCACCTAATTCTAACTGCACACTCTTAGTCTTTCATCATTCTACGTCGTGATCATACCCACCTCCTCACCTCATTTTTATATTTTTCAATGGGAATCCCTAGGTACAGATACCTGGAAACAAAATAATGTACATCATTCTAATTTATTTGTGCACAATACAATTATGGAAAATACACAATCAAATATACATAATTTGCACAATATACTCTTTTGTGTGTTAAAATAAATGCATAACCAAATAACCATTGAAGCACAATCAAATACCAACGATTTGCATAACACTATGTACTAGAACTACAAAACACAAATTTTAAAAAATATTCTAAAAAAAGAACACATTGCATTAAAGAAAATGGAAAAAACATTTCAACAATAGAACAAAAAAGAACAGAGCAACAAAAAATATAGTACCAAACACCAATCATTTTTTACTATTATACTCAAGTACTGTAGAAGTAAAAACGAAAAGGAATGACAGAGAAATACAAGAAGGTAGAAGAAAGAGAACATACCGATTGAGTCTCCTTGGTCAAGTACTGTTGAAAAATAAAATTCCCTTGAAGTTTTTTTAAAAAATGGTGGAGAGTAAATGAAGAGATAGTTTTCCTGAAGATGGAATGTGCACGACACAAAAGAAGTGATTTTGTTTTTACATTTTCATGCACTTCACGTGCTTGAGTGTTGAAATGATTTTGATTTTACTATTATGCAGTTTTGTGTCCAAAATTCGCATAGTGAAAACAATTAAACATTGTTCTTTCCCGATGATAATTTTGGTTCTTCATCTTCCTTGATTAGCAAGACGGAAATTGTTTTGACCTCTTTCTTGGTTGAACAAAAATTAAATTATTACCTCTTCCTATTGTTGTTGTAGCCTCGACCTCTTCCTCTAAAATCTTTTATGCCTCTGCCATGATTGTAACAACCACGACCTCTTTCAAATCCACCATGACTTAATTCAACCTCATTGTACATGTTCGTCCGACTCATTAGGGCTTCTTCTACTGCTTTTTTGCCTTCTTCATTTGCTGACGTGACTTTCAATACTTCCATACAATTATGCAATCATCGTTATATGTGTCATGGAAATCCAATAGTGCATATCGTACAACAGAAATACGTCTAACTAGTATCCAATGTGTGCTATACAATAAGACGTGATGTGTGCTATATGTATAACACACGTACGTATAGCACACATTACGTCTTATTGTATAGCACACATTGGATACTAGTTGGACGACAAGAATTATTGTTTCAGACCTTTTCCACTCTATTATTCACAGTGATTGTGATATCTAAAGTAATTGTTCGATTAAAATATCTTCTTTTAAACTCATGCAATAGTATTTTTCATATTAAAAAGCGATTAATTACGATACACTGACAGTGTAAACATATTTTACACTGTCAACCAATTATAATATGACATATAGGATGTAGTTGGTGATTTTTTCATAGGATGATTAATAATAAAATAGAATACATGACATTTTTCCATTGACTGACTCACTGGATGAAAATTATTTCCATTAAAAATAATTGGGAATTATGTTAACCGTTGGACACATTCAAAATAATAGTAACGCGTTATAGGAATTGTCTACACATAATAGGTCAAATTTAGAAGTATCAATATCTTCTTTTATAAGAAAGACAATACCTTACCTCAAAATCAATATTGATCTCATACGTAACTCCTTTCTAATGGTCAATACACAAATCCTTGGGGCCAATCAAGTGCATTAATTTGTGCAAGTCTTCTACCCTATGACGGAACCAATCTATATATAAAGGATGCCAAATTATGAATTAGGAAGTAATATGAAATTTTTAAGCAACTAATAAATCAAACATATAGAGATGGCCCAAGAAGTTCCAGTCGTGTTTATCATAGTTGCAGTATGTATGTTTGGTGTGTTCATCGCCTTAGCAGTTATAATGAGTTTCTTGAGTCGCCGCCGAGGTGTCAAGGCAGGTGATGGTGATGGCGGTGAAGATGGAGGTGGTGGTGATAGTGGTGGTGGTGGTGATGATGGTGGGGGAGATGATGGTAGCGGCGGTGGCCATCAGAGTGATCATCAAGACCATGGCCATCATCAGTCACATCCCCATCATCATACAGAAAACCATGGTCATCACCATGGACATCATCATCATCACCACCACTTTGATCACCATGTACATCATGCGCACCACCACGTCGACCACCATGCTCACGTTGGTCATCATGCTCACCACCACCCCTAGCCAGTGATCATCAATTGCATGTCTCAACATGATGAATGTGATTAATTTATGGCACAAAGAGAACAGGGGAAGGGAATTGGGGTGGGATAATGTATTAAACTAAATTATTCTTGTATAGTAATAAGTATTTCATCATTCAATTATTATTATTCTTTATGTATACAAGCAATTTGACCGTGCTTGTCAAGTCGCTTTTTTATTTTTTGATGAATGTTCTATAAAATAATATTATTTAATTTAATTTTATTGACAAATTTTTTATAAAATAATAGTAACAGAGACAAAAGTAAATGTTTGAACAAATGACCTCTATGATCTGCATGCTTGTTGATTTTATTGAAAAATGGCGTTGGTTGGTTAGTTCTGGCGGTGGTAAAAAATCATATACATATCGCTTACTTCCAAAGGAAAAAACAACAGCTCTATTATACTGTCTTAATTTGTCTCAATTGAATTTGATTTACACCTAAAAAAAAAAGTGGTATAAGGTTTTTCTTATAAATAAAACAAATCACCAAAAAGTAAAGAAATAAATAAAACAAGGATTTGAAGTATATGGGCTCCCTTTAATGGATAAGATAAAGATATTGTATTATTAGCTAATATTATCTGACAGGAAGGGCGGTACAGTAGTTATTCACATATTTTTCACTCATTTAAATATTGACAAATTTAATGAATATGTTCACAAATTACAAACATATTTATCGAAGTTGCTAACATTTGAATGAGATGGAAAATAAATGAAAAAGTATTATACTAAGTATATTTAATATTTTTCTTATCTAACCCATTTTTATTCTTTGTGTATGATGTAATAGCATAATATAGTATACTCTCAACTCATTCATCATCCTATAATATAGCATTAATTTACAGCCTATAGATGACATGATAAGACCATATTAATTAATCATACCACCCAATCTCTAGTTAACTTGTGACGTGTTCACCTCCACCATTCGTTGATGGTGATGGACACGTTGTTAGTTGCTGACGTGCCACTCTCTCTTACTAGTTGATGATTGCCATGTTGTTCAGTGGTGGTGTCGCTGTGTAATGCTATGCTAATTGATGTGTTTATGAGTTATAAGAATTAGTAAAGAAATAGAGTTAGAGTTTGAACCATCGACCCCTTAGACGGGATTGGAATCAAGTTCTATCGAGAGAGATAGAAGAGAACACTTGAAAATTTTTAAATAACAATATCACAAATAACCTACCATTACAATTTTCTTATCCCCATCCCCTATTTATACTAATTCTACGGCATAACACACACGTTGGTTGCTCTTTGCCATGGGCTTTCCCTTGGCACTTGCATGTAAAATGTATGAAATGGGTCATTGGGTCCAATTAGAAGAGTTATTTCTTAAGATAGTAGAATAGCATAAATAAATGTCAAGATGTCATAAAATTATTTTACACTTTCAATCAATAAAATTTTATCATAATAATTTCTTATCATGATTCAATATTTTTCTTAATTTCTATTGATTACACTGTACAATAATTTTACAACATCAATGTATTACATCATATATATGTGGGAAAATATTAGTGTACAACAAAAAATCAATCAAAACAATTAACAGACAATGTACAACATATAATATGTAATATGTATAATGTATATTACATATTACATATTATGCACAATAAATATTATGTAATATGAACAATATATATCACATGTTGCAACATCATCTTTCTTTACAACATGTGGTACTGTTGTGCATAACATGTGATATTTATTATGTGCAACATATAATATATATTGTATCCAATATGTAATACTTATTATGCATAATATATTGATTGTTTTGACTTTTTTCATTGTACATATAATCATGTTCTATATATATATATTCATTCATTCAATATTTATTCCCATACAAAATCTCTAGCTCCATTTTCATATATCCTCCTAAAATTCTCGTCTAGCTCATATATATATATATATATTCATTCATTCAATATTTATTCCCATACAAAATCTCTAGCTCCATTTTCATATATCCTCCTAAAATTCTCGTCTAGCTCAACACTCACAATGAAATGGAAATTTATTTATACCATAACCATATCTTTTATCCAATTAACTATCAAAGTTGTACTTTCTAATCAAAGTTACAAGTATAAAAAAAATATATGATACTATGCTTAGTTTTAATAGAAATAATATTTGTTGTACAATAGAAATATGTTCAACTAATTTTCATTGTGTATTATACATAAGACGTAAAATGTGTCATACGTATTTATACTATAAATATAACAAATATTATGTACAATACACATTGAATAAATTGAACGTATTTTCGTTGCATGATGAAAGAGTAGCACTGCCCATTGACTATAAATCATTAGCTATAACTCAAAACATAGCGTAATAGCTACATCTACTACATAATTACATATCCTCTTTGAGTTGCTACACAACACACAAATCTCAAAAACTCCATTATCATGGCTTGGTGCCGCATTCCCTTCAACTACCTTAATCTCTCTGTCCCCTCCGATTCCGCGCCTATTTTTCCTCACACACGTCACTCTTCTCTTCCCTCTTCTTCTCTCTTCAGTACTACTAAGGCAATTACTAAAACAATCTTCCTAATTTATCAAATTTTTCATGTCATTTTCTTAACTTCTTTTTTAAAAAAGAAAAAAAAAGACACTTTTTTTATAAAAAATTCTAATTGTTCTTTTCTTGTTGTCATTGATTATGAGAATCTCATAATTAATTATATACCCCCTTTTTCTAATTTTGTTATTGTTGATTTCAATATATATATACCCTTCTTTTATTCTTCTTCTTCTTGTTTTTGTTGTGCATGTGTGTGTTCTGTTTCGTATCACTCAGATCTCATATTCAAGTGTTCAGCGCCGTAAGATTGGTGCTGTGAGCTCTCACATGACTATGGAGGAGAAGCCTGTCTCTGAGAGTCGAATGCTCGTTAGTCTACTCTTTTCTCTTCTTCTGATTTTATTTATTTATTTATTTATTGAATTTGGGTTTCTGGGTTTGTGGGGATTTTGCTGTGATTGGTTCCTTTCAGAGAGAAATGGAGTCAAAGGTTTTTGTTTTGAGAAATTCTTACATGCATTGCTTTGTATCAGCTAATAAAGTAAAATTTCAACTAGCAACCACTTTTGATTGAAGTGTCACTTCATTTATGAATTTCTCTGAAATTTCTCTGTTTGTTTTTTATTGTTTTGTTGATTTGTCTATGGTAGATTAATTTGTCGTTTATTTATTTATGCATTTTTTGGGTGGGGGTGGTTTTGACTTGTGTGTTTATGGTCTGTTTGGTTCCTTGGAAAGAAAGAAATGGAGTGAAAGGAGACCCAAAAGCTTAGTTTTTGATGATTAATATTTGGTTGATATTGGGGTTCATTTATTCTTCTTCTGGTTTTGGCTTCTGGGTTTATGGGGTTTGGCTCTGTTTGGTTCCTCAGACTAAATTTGGAGGAAAAGGAATATTTTTCTTTTTTTGTTTTTATTTACCTGTGGAAGCTTCAAGGTGTATTTAGATTAGCTTTTGAAAAGAAATACTATTTTCCTAAAAAAAATTATTACCATGCATGCATGCACTAACTAAATGGTTGATACTTGATAATATGTTTATTCTTTATTTTCTAAAGTTTATTTCTCTTGTGGTTTTGGCTTCTGGGGTTTATGAGCTTTTGGTCTGTTTCTTTGATCTGTGGTGGGTTAATTTGTTAATTAATCTGTTTGTTTTTGTTTTGAAGGTGTATGTGCCTCCACATCCTTTGATCAAGCACTGGGTTTCAGTTCTGAGGAACGAGCAAACACCTTGTCCCATCTTCAGTAAGTGGCAAAGTTTTTATTTTATGAACTAATTCGGATATGTGAATCTAACATTAATCAAATATCAATATTGGAACAGGTTCATTGCTTTAGTAAGCATAATAGCTACTTCTGGATAAACTCACACTATTGACAGTGTAGTTATTAGTGTCTTAGTTGATCTTTGAATTTGATGAGGTTGCGCTTTCTGGCAAACTTTTGATTAGGTGTGATTCACTTACAGACTTACTTGTGGAGTGTTATTCTTTAATGATGGAAATAATATTCGACATATTATCACTAATAGCTAGCTTGAAGATTATGGTTGATAGTTTTTCAAATTTCATTATTCTCACTTATGATCAGCAATCAGCTACTTTGTCATCACTGGTAATCAGTTCA
This sequence comes from Aeschynomene evenia, assembly GCA_013621005.1. Taxonomy (NCBI): domain Eukaryota; kingdom Viridiplantae; phylum Streptophyta; class Magnoliopsida; order Fabales; family Fabaceae; genus Aeschynomene; species Aeschynomene evenia. The sequence continues at coordinate 19,066,932 of CM024264.1, read as the reverse complement.
AAAGAAAATGGTGCTTGCGAGTATGGTAGGAAATTAGAAATGGACCAGCATTATATGAATATGTTGGTTTATTTTGGAAGGAAATTGACTCTTCATCAGGATAGACTTTTGTGTCATGTAGCACCAATCTTGCGTTTATTGAGAGTTGAACTTATTCAGTTTCACTTATTTCTGTCATTCTTCTATTTTTTTTAAACCTGCATTTGATTAACTTAGTCTAACTTGGTGCAAAATTAATTATGTGAATGTTGATTAACTTAGTATGGTACTCTGACCTCGCTTTTCGTGTTTCTTCAGAAAATGCAATGTCCGAATTGGGCAGACTACTGATGTATGAAGCTTCAAGGGATTGGCTGGTTAGTTGCAGTGTCATAGACCTTAATCCTGGCTATAATTTTCATGTTTTTCCATTTTGATTCTTTTGACAATTTGATTTGCTAGTGTTGCTTTTTTCTTTTAACCTTAAGGCATACAAATTTAAGGCATTGTTCTAATCTAGAGGAGGTCAAGCTAAAGTAAAATAATTTATAAATCAAAATGTTGTGTTTCAAACTTTGGAGCCTTTCTCTCTATCCATTCCCTTTTGGTAATCGTTAAGGAAGGAAATGCTTAGTTTACTAAACCAGCAACATCGGAGTAAGCTTCCATATCCATAAAGACCTGCTTTACACTAAGGAGAACTTCTCATTGCTGAGATTTTTTTTGGTGAGTGAAGAAAGAAAACAAAACAGGTAAGCTCTCATGGTGACAAGCTGAAGGCTATCCCACACCAAATGTTGGTTGATTCCAGGGGGATGGGTGTCCCAAATCAAAAAGAGGTCTTGTTGTTTAGCTCCCTCCTTTGCCAAAAAATCTGCTGCTCCATTAGCCTCTCGAAGAACATGAGTTATTGTAGTCCTCCAATCCTTGTTAAGCAAATGGAAGATATCTGCCAAAATTGCCCCATGCACATGAAAGCCGCAATCTCTTGACGCCACCAGCTGCACAGCATGAAGGCTATCCAATTCACAATGCACCGATTTGTAACCCAGGTCCCAAGCAAGAGCCAAACCCGCTCGAAGCCCCAACAACTCATTACCCAGCACATCCGGGACGAGAGAATGACCAGAATAACCCCGAATCCAAGTCCCTCTACAGTCACGTAAAAGACCCCCATAACCAGACATTAGAGGCGTTCCCAGCATGCTGCCATCGGAATTTAACTTGATTATGTCAAGAGGTGGAGGTGACCAAGCCACAGGTCGAGGAGGTCGTTGAAGATTGGGATGACCACCCAAGCTTCTTGCAATCGCAGCAACCTCATCCTGGATCATCCATAGCACATGATCAATAGTCCGTTGATTCATGCCAAGAATCATGTCATTGCGCCATCTCCAGCACCACCAAAGGGTAACCACAAATCTGACATTTAACTCTTTCTTGGTGAAGTTCACAATCCATTCTCTGCTATCAATTACCATAAAGCCAGGTTCAGTACTCATATTCATCCTTAACCAGAGCTCAGCCGAGTGGGGACAATCGCGCAAGCAATGCATCAAATCTTCATTTCCATTATTACACCTGGGACAAGCTGAAAACCCTGTTAAACCTCTCCTGGATCTGAACACATTAGTTGGCAAAGCATTATGTAAGATAAGCCAAATAAAGAATATGATTTTCTGGGGTAATCTCAGCCGCCAAAGTCAGGACCAAGATCCATCCCCATTATTACCAAGACTCGTACTTCTCCGGAGCCAAGCATAAGCCTTTGAGGAAGTATAGACACCAGCTAGATTTCCAGCCCAAATCCAACAATCACTACAGGATCCCATACCAGGAATTGTAACATTTCTAATGTCATCAACTACCTCAGAGGGTAATAGAGTTCGAAGCTGTGAAAAATTCCACCTGCCATTTCTCCACACATCCCTTGCTTTAAAATCAATATCTGCAATATGCACAAAAGGAACTGCATCACACAACCTCCCCCTGTGCAACCAAACATCATACCAGAAGGAGACATTTCCTGCCCCCATTCTGAATATAAAACCAGCTTTCAATTCCTGAGCAGCCCTATAAAAGCCACGCCAAACATATGAACAAAGCTTAGGGCAATCAGTAAAAAAGATATTTGTTTTCTGCAGATATTTTCCAGCAAGAGTTCTAGCAGCCAAGCTCGGGCTATCATTAACTAATTTCCAAACCATTTTGCCCAAAAGAGCAGTGTTAGTATCTCATTGCTGAGATTGCTCTTAAAAGAATAATATGCTGATTCTATTGTGGCTCTGATAACTTCGTTGTGAATGAGAAGGAAGTCTTATATTATGAACAAGCACTAAAGAAGTAAAGTACTCATGGAACTGTAATTATGAAGTTTACTAAAGTATCAACTTTCTATCCCTAAAATTTCTAAAACTATTATGATATAATGAGTTGAATATTGTATTCAGAATTATATCGACATGTTATTAAAAATTCCACGGTAATTTGATTCTTAAGTTTATGGCTTCTTGGTGCTTGTCCACCCCGCACCACTCTCTGCATAATATAGTGATGATGACACTTTATTAATAGTTGAAAGATTCAATGTTATTTCAAATTCCCCTATTTAATGATATTTCAGCATATATCATGACACTCAGGCTTATGTATTTACATCTTTTATTCTTCATTGTGTTGATTTAATTATTTTCAGCCTACTGTGTCTGGGGAGATTCAATCACCATTGGGTGTTGCCTCAGTGGAGTTCATTGATCCAAGGGAGCCTGTAGCTGTGAGTAGCATATCACTTTCAATATGTTTAGTCTTTTATGGTCTGGCAGTTATGTACACCCCCATTTTTTCTATATTCTTTTTTTGGATAAATTACAATGACCTCCCCTGAGATTTGGTGAAATTCACTCAATTTCCCCTCTATTTGTAAATTTTTCTCAAGAGATCCCTAAGTTTGTTAAATTATTACACTGACTTCTCTTGAAAATTTGACTAACCTCCCCGAAATAGTGAATTTAGGGTCAGAGGAGTCAAGATGAATTTTACCAAATCTCAAGGGAGATCGGTGTAATTTATCCTTTTTTTCCAATTTGTGAAAAACTTTGATATGTAATTTCTTTGAACAAAACCACAAACATGTTTTTGTTGTTCCTTTTATTCAATAAATATCTGTCATTTATGCCCAATTCCCCAAACTTAAGTCCTTTTATGGTCTTGCTGTTGTGGGTAGTGCCTTTCTTTTAGCTACTGAATGTTTTACTAGTTTTTCAGGTAATTCCAATCTTGAGAGCTGGTCTTGCACTTGCTGAGCATGCTTCGTCAATCTTGCCTGCAACAAAAACATATCATCTGGGTACTGATAGGTTCTTGTTTATAGTTAATGAAAACAAATGGATGCTGATACTTTATTGTTGCTTATTTTGTAAATTGAAGCCTAGAAAATTGATCAAAACTGGTTTATGCAGAATAAGAAATCCGGCTTTACATATTTGTATATTTTTTATCCTAGTTCTTTTTAATAAGATGATTACTTATTTAAAGGTTGTAAACTCCGGGGATGCTCTTCTTTAAAACCGGAGCACATGGCTCTTCAAGTTCTTAAATTGAAAAAGTAATATGTATTATTTTGCTTCTCATTTGCAAAAGGAATAAGCAGAGATGAGGAAACACTTCAGCCAACTATATATTTGAACAAGTAAGAAAATCATACTCGAAAGAGTATTCTGGCTTTCTACCCTTGTTTTTCTTCTCATTCTCTTTTTGTCCTTCACTTCTATCAATGACTTGTTGAGAATGTGGGTGAGATTCATAAAGGCTACCCCATTGCTTCTCTTGGGTTTTTTTTTTCTGAATTGTGAATTGTGACCTTCCTTCTATGTATTCTTACGAACGGTTTCCAGGTTACCCGAGAAGTTTGCTGAAGGATCTAAAGTATTTGTGGTTGATCCTATGCTGGCAACAGGTATATGCACTCTACTAATGTTTGAGTTTTTTCTTTCAAGCATAGCATCCGTAAAGACTCGGCCTCTTTATTGTTGTCCTTTTCATAGAAGGAATTTCTTTACATTTATGTCGATCCGGTCACAAGTACACGAAAACATGTCTCATCTTCCTCGTTTACATAATGTAATTCTTTATGTGTATATATATGCAAGTATAATCCTCAAAGCTTAATATTATCCGTAGTTCTGTCTTGATTGCTGATGTTAGGGAGCTCAATGTTAAATATTTAGCTGAGGCTCAGCTTTTTCATGGTTACATAAGAATGAGTGTGCCATCATTTATAAACTCGGGCTGCATACAAATATTTTTTACTAGCATTTTCTTACTTTGAAATTCTTTTTTCTTTAATTTATATTATAATAGGATTTTAGACTGGTTGACAAGTAAAAATGTAGAGCCATATTCATACCAGCTTGGGTTGGTTTGTTTTTTATTTCAAGTTTTCTTTTCAACCTGAGACAATAACTTTTTCCTGAAAATTTCAATCAATTCAAGGCTTCAAGCTAGTAAGTGGGTTGGTTCAAATTTTGGACACAATAGTGCAATCTACAATATTTGTGCATCAGCTCTGTGTTCCAGGTACCATAAAGTGGTGTCCACTAATAACTTCGTGTGAATTTCAGGCGGTACTATCGTGGCGGCCCTCAATCTCTTAAAGGAACGTGGAGTTGACAACAAGCAAATTAAAGTCGTAAGGAATAAAATAACCGAAATTCTTTTTAGTTTTAGGCACCATATTTCTATTCATGCGTTTTAATTCAGCAAATCTGGCTGTGACTTACACGCTGAACCAAACACAGAAATATTACATTATCCACATTATGCGCAACAAGATGCTCAGTAAAATTCTGAAACCTTTGTGATAAAGACAACTAGTAGTTGATACACCATATGGTTGTTCTCAATATACTCCATACATGTAGCCACAAGGTGTGGCGTGATGATAATTCACCTTGTCCCTTAACCATGTGGTTGGATGGACCCTGTCCATGAGAGTGAAACATATTTCATGGCTAGTCGTTTACCTCTTCGAAGAGCTCTCATGGCGAGAGGGTTAATCACTGCTGTCAACAATGGATGCTTGGTTCACACCAAAAAAAATAAAAAAATACTCCATACATATGCATCTTAGCTGAGTTATATGGTTTCATCAACTGTCTAATTATTGGATTCATGACAATTGCAGATATCTGCTGTGTCTTCTCCTCCAGCCCTTCAAAAGCTGAGTGAGCAATTCCCCGGGTAATCAAATAAATTTATAAATATAGATTAAATATCCAGAATGGTCCTCTAGAAATATATCCGAAGACAATTGGTCCTTCAGAATTTAGAAGTTTCATGTTAGTCTCTCACATTTTGATAAAGGGGACAAATGGTATTTAGTCTCTTTTTATCCCTCTTTTTTGAAATGTGAATAACTATTATTGGACTTTTGAATCTTAAAGAACATTCCCGTTAAATTTCTGGTGGACTAAAATTGGTATTTAGTCATAAATCTATTATTTCTCCACTTTTTTTTTTCATGCATTACATATTTTTTGAGTTTCTAAATGGTAACATTTTTGCAGGCTTCATGTATATACTGGAACAATTGATCCTACAGTTAATGACAAAGGGTTTGTGCCTCACTACATTATAATCACTTTCATTATTACTAACCGTATTTTCTTGCATTTCGTGCCCATCAAGCTGTCCTTTTATTAATTTTTGTTTGATTTTGATTTAATTTAATAATAATATAAATTAAAATTAAATAGATATTTAGTGGAATTGAGGTTGTGAGAAAGTAATTATTATTTGTTATTTTTTTATATTTATTTTTTAAAAATATAATTATTTCTTTGAGTATGGACATAAAAAAATAGTAATTTTGGAGAATCCCCTATATATTATATAGTATAGATTATTATTATTATTATCATTATGATTATTATTATTGGGAGTTTAGCTAATTAATCAATGTATTTAACTTGTCTAGGTTTATAATCCCTGGCCTTGGAGACGCTGGTGACCGCAGCTATGGTACATGATCTATGTATTCAATTTTGAGGCACTGCTTTAGTTATCGTTATTTCTCCATAGCTGCTCAATTTCCAATTTCATTTGATCACTAGCATCTTTGAGTTTTTTGTTTTTGTTTTTAAATTGGAACTCCTATTGTGGAAATTGGCAAGTGTCTAAATTTTGTGTAATATTAGTGTTAATTAAGCTCTTTCTTTCTTTTCGTTTGTTTTTAAGTCCCACTTATTGTTGTTTTTTTGGGCTTCAATGAATGCTTAGCTCAATGGCCCAAATAAAACTAGTAAAAGACTTTGTGTTAGCCAAATCGAACGAGGGTTAGCTTAGGCATGAGAATAGGTCAAGTCACACCATGCTTTATCCTTAATAGGCCAAGTCTATATCATCAAAATTAGGTCTGAGTTCGACCTGTGACCTATTATAGGCTACTTTCTAAGTCTGAGTCTGGCCTTTTTGTAAGTTTGGTCTGCCTGTCAGAAAATTTTTTAATTGTGAAAAATGTGAAATATGTCACAAGCTAATTAGTCTACATACAGTTCACAGACTAACAGACCGAACATGTCTGTGCCTATAAATAGAATAATTAAAACAATCACTTATAGATTCATAAATTAACAGGTCCAAGTCAGTCTGACAGACTTTATAGGCTTTTTAAAAAGCTTAGATCTGGCTTGATGAAGATAATAGACTTTTAAATAGGTCTGGGTCTGATATTTTTTAAAATCAGGCTAGCCCAGGTGTGATGTCGATCACAGGTCAGGCCGAAAGGCCTCTGACCCTAGGTTAGCTCAATGAAAGTGGGTTGAGTTCTATATGAGTTTTGTCCCTAGGGTTAGGAGTCTGTGTTGTGACAAACTCTATTAGGGAGGAACTATACTATTTACTCCCTCTATTTCATAATCATAGTAGTTTTGTTTTTGGTATATTGAAAAATTAATATATCTAGATACAAAATACATTTAGGTATACTGATTTTTTTAGTCTACTAAAAAAGTAAAAATTACTATTATTATGAGATGAAGATAATACTATTCTAGGTCTTGCCGTCTTGGGACTAAGGCTTCCTTAATTAGCCTTTTTATTACCAAAGCTTAGAAAGAATTATTTCAGTGAAGTTAGGCAATATGATGTAAGGGATGTTAGTCTAGGAGGTGATTTTATTTGGGTTATAAATACTCCTTAACAAATATTACATATGACATACATATTATTATGTATAATACATATGATACATAGCATACGTTGGATATTAGTTGAATATATTTTTGTTGTACATGTACTATTACTGAAATTAATTAGTAGACCGAGGTAGTTGTGTTTCTTACGTGAGTTTTTAAGTAGGCAACATGGGACATATTAGATGAAATCAAGACACAATAGAGTCCCAATAAAAAAAAATAAAAGCAAAAGATCGAAGGTGCTTAAATCACCATTGTCCTACAAAAGTAGCTAGCAAACCAATAATACTTGTTGTATAACATAAATACATTCAACTAGTATCCAATATGTGCTGTATATTATACGTAATGTGTGTTATATATATAACATGTTATGTATAACACGCATTACATATAGTATATAGCACACGTTGGATACTAGTTAGATGTATTTTTGTTGTAGAAAATCAAAAGAATTGACAGAAAGTTTAGAAGTAAAATGCGAGGGAATTGAAGAACGTGTATTCTACGGCCAACTCTTTCCCAATACAAGCTTCACTTCTTCATCAAAGTCTCCTTTCACAAAAAAACATGATCAAGTGGTTCAATCAGCATTATTGCAATTGCATCATTCCAACTACTATAGTTACAAAAAGTTGAAAAATATTGAGGCTTAAACTAAGGACTGGACAAACAATTATAGAATAAGTTCTGATTATATATTAGGAATTAAGTGAACTTTTTTTGTATAAGTAACTCATGAACCAAACACAACTTATTAAAGGAAGGATATACTGCCGAACCAAGGATCCTCAAATTAAACAAGGAGCCTCATTGAAAAGTTCTTCTAGTCTAAACAAAACTATCATATAACAAAACTATCATATAAGGAAAAAAGAGTGTTGCTATTTGATAATGAAAAATCAGTAAAAAACATTTAATATAGAGATTTTAAATTATAATCACTCAACCTATTAAAAATCAAAATTGATATTTTGACATCCACATTTGGATGTATGAAATGTACATATACTTTTATATCATTGGATGTGATGGTGGCCCCCACTTAACACATTTTTCAATAATATTCAATGGTGTAGATCTGAATGTCTACTTGAGACATCCATAATAAATATTCAAATAAAATTATTATTGATTAAAAATTAACTTCTTAAAAGAAGTTTTTTTCTTGTGACTAAAATATTGGTAAATAGACCCATTGATTGAAAGTTAGTTCAAGAGTTGAAGATTGTTGAGAAGTTACAAGGACAATCTAGGTTTTATCTTTAGATTATGTGAAATCCTAATAGGTTTCAATTGTAGTTACAATGTAGTTGTAAAATCCTCTAAAACAACTATATTATTGCAGCTAATAATGTTGGAAATGATTTTTTCAAAACAAATTAATGAGAGCATTATTTACTATTATTTACTAGATACTCTTCTCAACAATTTTTTTAGGAAAAATTATACTTACCTTTTATGAGGTTTGGTAAAGTTTATTAAATTTTTCTTCTTTCTTAAATTTGCTTAATATAAAAATATTATCTTTATTACTCTCTGTTTTCTTAATTATTCACTAAATATATCCTCTCTTATATTAATTAAGGGTATGATTAGAAAAAATTAATAACAAATAAACACGTTCTTAATTTGGACGAATAAAAATAACAAGGAAGTAATACATATTTCAGCTGATTGAACCAATACATTGTTGCCTTGGGAATCTTAGTTTTAGACCTTTATTAGCATTATGAATTATAAATTGGGATGGATATACTTTTATTAGGGGCTAATTGTTTGTTTTATTAGATTATTATCAATCTTATCAAATGGTATGAATGTAAAATAATTGAGCTTAGAAGTATAGAATATTTCAAGCTTAAAAGTAAAATAATTGAGCTTAAAAGTCCAGACCCTTCCCCAGAAAAGGCCTACTGAAAATGAATATTTCAAACTAATCATGCTATGCAATATTAAGAGTATAAAATATACTCCCAATAATCCTATATTACATTATCCTTTTTATTTTTTAAATTACATTTTGATATCCTCAATTATTAAAGTAAGTTACACTTCAATCTTTTTTCTTATTCTATTATTTATATATTTTATTACTATTATACTCTTGCAATATACTTATTGTAATTATACCCTATTATTTTTAACACATTATGCACCTTTTATTCATTTATATTTTAATTTTCTACTAACACAAATGATGAGAGATACAAATGGTCTAGTCATCCAAGAAATAACATACATGTGTTCAAAGTTTTACTATTAACACCTTAAAAATTAACTATAGTTAACTTTAATTTTTTTTTGGAGTTTAATTAATTATATAAAATAAAAATAGTGGATATATATACCACCTAAACAAGATAATCAATTTCACTAATGCGTGACTATTTTTCTTCTGTCCCTTTTTGGCTTTTTCTAATGTGTCTATACTTATAATATACTAGTATACAAATGTTCTTTTACTAAAACAAATGCCGCAATATTGTAAATAATATCTATACTATTATATAAAGAGAATATCTCGAAATGACTTTTTTCTTTGCTTTGTGTCTGCACTAATTTTCGGTAGTTATCTTTTTAAAAATAAGTAAAAAAACTAAAAATAATAAAATAAAAAACAAATAATAACTATTTTTACATTATTTCAATCTCACTAATTGTCTATTCAATGTTAATTTATATAATTATAAAATCAAATTTAAAAAATAATAAAAATATAATATTAAAATCAAATGATTAAAATATAAAATTAAAATTAAATAATAAATAATAAAAAATACGGCTTGATAGGGACGAAATGTCCAACAAAATACTAATAATAATAATATATATAGAGAGAGAAAATGTTGCCAAATTTTATTGTCGAAGATGTTTCTTTATTCACATCGATCATATAGCTATTTTGAAGTTATTCTTTATTATTTGCATGCTTTCCAAAACATGGCAGAAAAAGGTATTTATATAAAAGTAACATTCGTTCATGTATTTATAATAGAATATTAAAAGATACAACAATGGTTTTTTAGGCGGGTAGAAACTAGAAAAAGAAAGGTTAAATTTAAAATATTGTAATGAATTATTTGTATATAAAATATAAAAAAAAAAAAATTTTAAGATAAATATTTTTTTTTTTAACGATTTAATGAGTGTACTTTGTTAGCATTTCTCTTTTCTTAATACTGTAAGCTCCATAACCCTTCTGAGAGAATTAGCCATAATTCTCTTAGAGTTATGAAAGTTTTAATGATAACAAGGTAAGCCATAAGTTTAAAAATTTTACTTAAGGATTTGCTAATATGTGCGCTAAGTGTCTCAGAAAACTTTAAATGTTTGCAATACCATGAGAAAAGACCAAGACAAAACATCAAGTAGCCTCGAAATCAATTGATAACATCATAATGCAAAAGATATCAGAAAGGATGTCTCAGAAGCGCAGAAGGTGAAAACATGTTTCTGAGGAAAGAACACTGTCGCCTCAGAAGGGTCTCAAAAGACCTTGCGACTAGTAGTTCTCAGAAGGGTATTCCCTCAGAAGGTTCGCCTCAGAAGTCCGTACAACTCTCAGAAAGTTGGACTCAGAAGCAACCAAGTGTCTGGACTCAAGGGATCGCAAGTAATCTCAGAAAGCTCGCTACAACTAGCTAAGGAAGTGGGAACACGCGCACTGTGCAGTTCTGAAAAGTTCCTCATTTCGCGCTGACTGTAGCAGGGAGCCGTTCTGAAAAGGACACAACCACATAAGCAAAGTGAAAGTTTCTAATTTCGCGGCTCTTTGATGCCTATATATATGAGTTCAATTCCAGAGCAATACGACGAAACTCTTGCACTAAAACTCTTGATTAAACATGCTAAAACTCTGTTGAATTGAAAATCATTTTGCGAAAACTTAGAACTTTCTCAGAAAGACAATTTTTACGAAATTGTTCTTCTAACTTTGCAAAATCTTCTAGTTCTGAATTGGTGTAAATTCTTACATTTGTAAGTTAAATCTAGAAGTCTACTAAGGGTCAAATTAAGTTTGTAACTTAATCTTAGTAGTTGGTTTTCGAAGCAAAAACAACTTTCCGAAAAACGCTAAGTCCTTCGTTGTTTGAAGGCAGTTTTAAGTCCTTTGGTGTTTGAGGCAAAGTTCAAAGTCCTTAAGTGATTAAGGCAAGGAAGTCCTCTGTTGTGAGGCAAGGAAGTCCTCTAGTGTGAGGCAAGGAAATCCACTTCGGGTTGTGAAGTGGTGGAAGTCCTTTACTTGGTAAAGGCAGTGTTGTCTGGGAAGGCGCTTGAAGAAGAATATCCAAGAACTCTCAACTGAAGGTTGAGGACTGGAGTAGGTTGGTTATAACCGAACCAGTATAAAATTCTTTGTGTTAAGCTTTTCTCCCTTACTATTTAATTGCATATATCTTTGAGGAAAACTTAGCCACGATTTTAATTAAGAAGTCTCGTAAAAACTTCATTGATTAAAATCAGAAAGCTTTTAAGAAATTCTAACGTAAAGTCATTTTCTTAAAATTGCTCAGAAAGGAACTTTCTCAGAAAGACCAAGTTCTCAGAAACTTAATCTTCTCAGAAAGTAATTTCCGCTGTAAACTCTTAATTCTACCTTCTGAGTAAAAACAGTCTTCTAAGTAAAAGTTTTAAGAAGTAATTTTTAAAACTTGCACGATTCAACCCCCCCTTCTCGTGCACACATACACTTTCAAATACATGTACTTATTTAAAATGTATGATTAATTAGTTGAGAATGAAGTTTTTTATAGCAAAAACCTTGGTGAAAAACAATCAAAACAGTCAATAGATTGTGCATAAAATATAATATATAATATTCACAATGAATATTATATATTATGTGCACCATATATGACGTGCACAACATATAATACATGTTGTAACATAATTTTTATTTATAACATGTGATACATGATGTGAATAATATATAATATATATGTTATGCACATTATATAATATTTGTTGTGTATAATATATTAACTGTTTTTTCTGTTTTTTACTATATATATAACAATACTCTTTTAATAATTAACGAAGGTAATAAGTTATAAATTCATCATTATATTGAGAGCTAGTTTGGATAAAGAGTTTAATTAATTTCTTATATTTTAAAAATTTATTGATAAAGATTTTAATAATAAGTAACTTTTAAAAAAGTTATTTAGTGTTTGGAAGAAGTATAATGTAAATGCTTATTTTAGTTAAAAATACTAAATTTTAGAAAGTTGTGCAAATTTTTTCAGAGAAGTTAAAAAACACTTAAAATAACTTTTAAATAATTAAAAGTTACATTAAAATTAATATAAACATATTATAATAACTTTTAACTTGTAAAAAATTAAAAAAAGTCATAAATAATAATGCAATCCAAACTCACCCCGAGAGTTATCCAATAATTTGGTTTTTGTTTGTTACATGAATCACAAAATCTCAAGTGGATCATTAGGAAAGATTATTGTTCTGACTATATGCAAAGCACTAGACAACAATGTCCCATATCTTTGGGAGAAAAACTGTTTTTTATTCACAGTTTTACCAAACACATCGTTAGTTAGTACATCAGCCACATGAGGATGGAATATGCACTACAAAAATGTTTCTTTTCAACCTTATCTAGAACACTATATGCAATTTTATTAAATTTTATGGGTAAATAAAATAATATTTATGCAATTTTGACAATTCATAATATTTCTCATACATTATAAATACGTTTATCAAGCATCCAACGTGTGCTATACATGATATGAGATGTGTGCTATACGTGCATGTGCTATACAAATAGCACACATCCAATATCATGTATAACATTCGTTAAATGTTTGATGGACTTACTTCTGATATATGACAAGAATTATTGTTATGTTATAAGTATTTTTCTTATATAAATAATATTTCTATTTAACTATATATAGTGTGTTGACATCTGAACAAAAATAAATTATTATGTAATCACTAGCTAGCTAGTAATTAACCAGAAAGTTTCATGATTTGTACAATTGGTTGAGTTATTTATAGAGTTGAAAATATTTATTACACCCATGAGAATACATTAAAATTAAATTTCTATAAATATATTCAAAATATTTTTTCTTTATCTTTATAATTTTTTTTACTTAACTGTTCAAACTAATGGCAGAGATAAAAATAAACTAAAAAATACAAGATTTCATAAAATGAGAGATTTAATTAAAACTAATAAAAAAAATTTAAGTGCTAATTAAAACCAAAATAAACTTTATTTATAGGAATTAAAAAAACTATTTATGCTACTGTTCACACCTCGGATTGTGGCCCAATCCGGCGGCCCAATTAGAAATTTCGATGATTAGCCCAGGAGAGGGCCCAAATTAATGAACCCCAATAAGGTTCAAGGTCGGATCTCGGACCCCACGAGGGGCGAGTCCAGATCGAGGCCCATTAAACCTTCAAGGCCCAATAACCGTTGGAAGCCCAAAGGACTTGGATCCGGAGCAGGACCCGGGAACCGGCCCGAGACCCGACCCGAGATCGGATAAGGTTAAGTCCCGATTAGGGCGGCGATCAGAAGCGAGTGGATAGGGACGCCGAAAAATCCGGAGCAACGATCGACACGACGCGGGACGCCCCAACGCGCCACAGAAAGCGGGAAGGCCGTTATCCCGAGTCGTGCGGCGTGAGCGGCACGGAAGCGGCTCCAATCCCCCTCTATAAATAGGGTGTCCCATCACAGTATCAGGTACGCTTTCAGTTGAGTTCTCACGCTTATACTGATATTGACTTAAGCTTCGGAGTCCTTTCAGGGAAAACACCTCCAGTGCCTTGGAGAGTAGCTGTGCGAGGAGTCAGATTCCGGCGACAGTTCATACATCGGTCAAAGGTGCGGAACAACTACCATGTTTATTTATGGGATTCACATGCATGTCCAAAAACAATGTATACGCTTGATGTATTTAATTGCAAATTATTTCTATCAATCAAATCATAGCTAGAGCCTAGCAGGGAAATCCACAAATGCATGAACACTAGTTTTCTATATCACAATATAATAATTTTAGTAATTAGTGAATAGCCAAACTATGATTTGTATTCTTTTAACTTCTTGATCTTGCGCATCATCCATCAGACTTTAATTTCTAAAATACTCATAAATAAAAAATTATACATAATTTATATATTATTTATGTCCGGTTAAATTTTAATATAAACATGCTCTCTAAAAATTTAACAATAATGAAATTAAATATCATATAAATATTATATAAATTTTGTAGGATTTAATTTTCATTAATTGATAAAATAAAATTATTTTACATTATTTTTTTAAGTTTCTCCTCATATATCAGTCTGCTGGTAACTGACGATTAATTTATAACTCTGATAGATATCATCTTTTGGTGAGTAAGTAGTTGGTCACAAAGTTTTCTGCATACACACTCTCTAATGATCGAACCAAAAATATGATGTTTAAACAATCCTAACAGCTATCACTTGTGCTAATCTATGTGGTTAATTATTTTACACTATCGATCAATAAAAAATTAACAAAACAACATATCATCATTAAAAATCACATTATGATAACTACTCATTATAATTTGACATTTTTTAATTTTTATTAGAGTTAATAATGATACACTGATTTTACACTGTCAGTCAATCACATTCATTGATTTGTGTGACTTTTTGGTTAGTGGGTGGTTGAGTTAAAGACTCTTGCTGATGTGTCAATCCATGTTTGATGTATGTGTAAAATTTCTTTACACTGACCGTGAATCAAAATTAAACTATTTTTATTAACTGAAAATATAAAATAATTTTGGATTTAATTTTAATCCACTGACAGTGTAAAACTTTTTTACACAGTCATCTAATCATGTACTACCACGTCAGCCATATTTGTGTTTTCTCTCACCCACTACCTCAAAAGTCATACAAACAAAGTATTTTGATTGGATGACAGTGTATCAAAATTAAACTCGTAATTTTTCACGTATACACAAATTAATCTTAATTTTTTATCATAAATAAATTATTTTACTCAATATAATATTACACACCTGGATTTGATCTCTAATATGACTACTTTAGAGTCGTGAAATCCTTTGCTTCTTGCAAAAGAAAATAGGGTCAAATTATAAGGCAACTCCAATAATAAACACACCACTCTCAAATCAGATTCCACCTCGTGTAGTTAAAAGATCCTCTTATATAGTAAGGATAATAAAAACGACATTACAGTCCACAACAGAAAACGACACATATCAACCATGTGGCTTCTGGAACTGCCATGAAACGCAAACCACCAAACGACGGCAACGTACGAATCACGGGTTGTCGTTTCCGCGTCTTGGCGTACGTACACGTGGTGACTGTATGAATCATATTTTGATTGGAGATCATCTGGGCCATTGGATTCTCTGGCCCACGTGTCGTGCTGCTGACGTGGCGACAATCTAACGGACGTGATGGAAGTTGAAGGTTTCGCGTTTGATGAAATTGATGTCGTAATGGAAAGCGAAGATATTTTATTTCCAGCTTGGTCACTTCTAATAATTAGATAGTATCCATACATATTATTATGTGACATTTTCTGATTAGTTGTATCGTCTATGTCAATTAATAACTAGATGTTGACATAAATGATACAACCAATTAGAAGATGTCACATAATAATATATATATGTACTATCTAATTATTGGAAATGTCCATTCAATTACTTTATTTCCAACGGTTTTCTTTTCGATGATTGTCGTTTTACCCAAAAACGCGGAGACGTGGCAATTCGTTTCCTCATTTTCTTAAAGAGTGC
Organism: Aeschynomene evenia; assembly: GCA_013621005.1. Classification (NCBI taxonomy): domain Eukaryota; kingdom Viridiplantae; phylum Streptophyta; class Magnoliopsida; order Fabales; family Fabaceae; genus Aeschynomene; species Aeschynomene evenia. The sequence goes on along the minus strand of CM024264.1, from coordinate 19,050,962 downwards.
TCATAACTTTCATGAATTTAGTAGAGTTCTTTAACATGTTAGATACCTAAGGGAAAAAAAAATTCAATATTTAACTGTCAAAAAATAATTAATATAATCAATAGTATTACATGTACATCAAGCACACATCTATCAACGATTCATTAAGCATTATGTGATTTATGGGTACATCATTTAAAGTAAAAACTCAAATTCGCACACATATATCTCACTCTTTAATGGTAATAATCTCTTATAAATGTTTGATGGATAAAATGCTAATTTACGAAGCCAATAATTTCGAAGTGTTCCAAGTTTGATGTAGGAACTCCTGCCATGCTGGTGTTCCAAGTTTCAATATTTCAATCCATGATGTACGAAGTGTTCCATCCCAAGTATTTTTTTTAGAATTTAATTTTGATATATTGATAGTGTAAATGTATTTTGTATTATGGTCCAATCAAAATGTTTCGTTTGGATGATTTTTCAAATAATGGAAGAGAGAAAATGCAATCATAGCTGACGTGGCAACACATTATTGCATAACTGTATAAAAAATGGTACACTTTTAGTGGGTGAAAATTAATTTTTTTTACTATTAACTATTAATATATATTATTATTATTATTGACATATATAATATTTAAATTATTAAAAATACTCTTTTGTTTTTCTTTTTCTTGTGGATGGCTAAAAATTTAAAAAAGGCTTCCCTCGCTAGTCACAATTAACTCTTCCACTCTCTTCTTCTTATGGAATGTGAAACTTCGTTTTGTGTAAATCTCCTCACCATGTTTAATTTTTGTTCTTTCATCATCGACCATTAATTCCCAAATAGGTCATGCATCTTTAATTTGATCCTCTAAAATATAATTAAGGTCTTTATAAATTAGTCACACACGTGCTTGATAACATATCGTTCTACTAGTAATAATCATATAATCATAAAAACAATAATATGCTTCACTTAGTCAAAGTGATGCATATAATGTACTAAAGCAAATTAAAAGATGCCAAAACCTCTAAGATTGGAGAAAGAATATACATCATATATTAGTTCGAATTTATCCTCTTACATTGATAATACTAGCGCCTTGTCGAATACTTCGTGTCTATTAAATCGCATTTTTATTTTTTATGTGGAGTCATATTTATTTTTTTAAAATTATTTATTAAGATAGATAAAAAAATAGTAAAAGAAATAACATAGAAGATCTAGAGGTAAAAAAAAGAGGTGATTATCTTTTATATTTATTTATTTTTATAATTTTTTAATTTTAATTCTAAAATTGAAAAATAACTATCCAATAGATTATAGATTATAGATAACACAAAGATCATGCTATAAAGAAGAAGCAGCAAGTCTATCTTATTTGTATCTATATATGATTTGTTTGACAACAGTATCTTCTTGTTTGATAGTGTTGATCCAAATAAAGAAACTGATGTGTTTAAGCATAAATTTACTAATTAATAATTATGATGTGTATTTTTTTTAGTGATTGTAAGACTAGTCAAGTACTCCTATTGTTATGATAAAACATATTATTATGTAATTGTGAGGAAAAACAATAAGGTCGTGACATATATAAAATTTTAATTCATAATAAAGTTTTTCAGTGCTACTAAGTAGTGTATAATCAAAATCTAATCAACCATTTAAATTGGACATGATATGCACTGTACGTAACAATCACACCAGATACACACATATACACAAAAAATAACATAATGTCTACACAAAATTAACATAACATATGCACATAAATCGGTACATACGTGTGCAACCAAAATTGAGTTATTGGCTAAGTTGGTTATTATTATTTTTTTTACACAAAGAATTATTGAAAGTTTTTTTGGTGTGGCACGCCACAATTTCGATAAAATGTTGAATGATTAGTTTATTATCTTCTCAAATATTAGGATTAAAAATTCAGGTTATGTTTACAACCTTTCATATAAAAATTCTTAATTTTCAACTAAAAGGATAATAAATATTTTTCACATGACTGACAAAAAATGTTAATGAAAATATTGTTAAAAAATTATATTAATAATTATTAATTATTGAAAATAATTATAAACTATTATTTGATAATTAATGATAGTTGAAACCACTTATAAACTTTTTTTAAGTACTTTCCATGCTTACTAATTATTAATAATATTTTTATTGACAAATTGAATGTTTAACTTGTTGAAAATATTTATCTTTATGGTAGTGTTATTAATTGAATGCCAAACTTAACCTAGGGATTGAGATTTGGAAAGAATGAACGACACTACTAGAAATTATCGAATTATCGACCGACATTATCGACGGATTATCGACAGATGGTTTTGCAAAGGTTATCGGCGGATTTATCGACAGATATAGCATTGGCAAGAATTTTTAATCAACGAATATAATTATCGAGGGATATGTTCTAAAATATCCCTCGATAATATGTTCCCGCTCAAAACAAATTTTTTTTTTGGACATGTTGATGTTATCGACGGATAGAGATTAAAATATCCGCCGATAAAACCCTAAACCCTAATCCCTAACCCTAGAAGACAACTATCGACGAATAAGACTACTTTTATCCCTCGATAATTGAAACGCACCGTTTCATTTATTCTGGTGCTTTTTATCGAGGGATGATATCGACGGATGGTTTAAACCATCCGTCAATAATCCGCGAATATGAGGAGACAACGTCTCCTTCTTCCTCATTTCGCGACAGCCCTTCTCTCTCTCTTCTCCGCTCTCTCTCTCTCTCCTCCGCGATAAACGGCCGTTTCCGCCACCGTCCGCCCTCCGGAAAGTGCCAACAGGTTAGTCTCTCTGTCCTCTACATTTTAATCGGTTTAGATTTTTTGTTTGAGGTCTCTAATGAGAACTCATTGTAGCATCCTCCGTTTTCTCCGCTGCCACCGCCGTCGCCGCCGTCCGCTGCCACCGCCGCCATCGGGCCGCCGCTGCCACCGCCGCCAGGAAGCATCTCTTGCTCTTCCATTAGGTATTTTTGTTAAATTTTAATTTTTCATTGTTTTGGTATTTTAATATATTGTATTTATTATCTTTTTTTATTTTTCTATTTAAAAAAATTAATATGTTAAACTTTGTTTTTAAAAAAATAAATATATTAATTTTTTTAAAAGGAAAAATGTTTTAAACAATAATAGAAACGTTATTCCAAAAAAGATAGATTTAACAAACTTATATGTTATTTAAAGTAAGTAATTTTTCAATGACGTAACAAATATATTATTTAAATGATATATATGAGAATAGTTGTTGATATATTCGGCGATTGGAGCTTACGTTTATATTAGGTATGTTATTTATTAATTTTAATTTAATGATATGATTCTGTTGTTATTGTTGCAAAACCTTAGGGTAGATGACTTAGTCTGAGACCGGTCCTTAAACTCCGGCAATACTGGTTGATTGATTTGTAAAATTAAATGAGAAAGTTTGTTTAAAATTTAGGGGAGACTCTGTCAAAATTTTGTGAAGTAAAAATTTTGAGAAATTAAATAACTATTGTTAAGTTATGTAAAACTAAGAGAAACTCTGTCGAAATTATGTTTGAGTAAAAATTTAACAAATTTGTAAAAATCATTAATGTCGTATTAATGGTGAATTTAGGTTAACTAAAAAACTGTTATTAATAAGTCTTAGTTAAACTTCTCATTTTTTGTAAAATTAAATGAGAAAGTTTGTTTAAAATTTAGGGAAGACTCTGTCAAAATTTTGTGAAGTAAAAATTTTGAGAAATTAAATAACTGTTGTTAAGTTATCTAAAACTAAAGGAAACTCTGTCGAAATTATGTTTGAGTAAAAATTTAACAAATTTGTAAAAATCATTTGTGTCGTATTAATGGTGAATTTAGATTAACTAAAAAACTATTATTAATAAGCCTTAGTTAAACTTCTCATTTTAGGATTCTCCAATATTCAAGGGCAATGTCATCAACAAATAGATCATGGATGTATGATAGGTTACATCCGAATAGGGGGGAATTAAGCCAGAATTCTATGCTAGAGTTAAAGAGTTTGTGGGGTTTGCTTCTATGTCTGAACAATTTAGGACTGAGGGAAAAGTCAAGTGTCCATGTGCCAAATGTGTTTGTAGGTTTTTCTATGATGTTGACACGATTAAGGTTCACCTGTACAAAAAGGGATTTATGGAAAATTATTATGTATGGACAGTCCATGGGGAAGTCGAGTCAGTGTCAGTACAGCAGGATCAGTTTGTCGGAGGTAGTTCAAGTGAGTTTGATGGTGACCAATATGGGGATCGTAATTTAAATTGGGGCGGTGATAATTGTGGGTGTTATGAGGAAATGATCCATGATGCCTTTGGGGGGCAACATGATGAAGATTATAATGAACCCAGAGAGGATGAACCAAATCCTGAAGCGCAGAGGTTTTTTTCTTTGTTAGAATCTGCAAAGACACTCATTTGGGAGGGTTCAACCCTTTCTGAGTTGTCAGTGGCAGTTAGGATGTTGTCTATCAAGTCAGAGGCAAACGAGAGTCAAAGTGTTTTTGATCGATGGGCTACTTTAATGAGTGATGCTAATCCACGACCAGAGGCAATTCCTAGGGACTATTATAGGGCAAAGAAGTTAGTTTCAAAACTTGGGTTGAAATCAGAGAAAATTGATTGTTGCATGAACGGTTGCATGTTGTACTATAAGGAGGATATTGAATTAGTTGAATGTAAATTCTGCCAGGCCCCCAGGTTCAAACCTAGAAGAGCGAGTAATGGGAGGTATAAGCATATTCCCAACAAAAGGATGCACTATCTTCCCCTAATCCCTAGGTTAAAACGCTTGTATGCCTCTATGAGCTCTGCACCTCACATGAGGTGGCATTATGAGAATAGGAGAAGTGACGGGATAATGACGCATCCCTCTCATGGTGAAGCTTGGAGGCATTTTGATAGGTGTCACCCTCAATTTGCAAATGATCCGCGGAATGTTAGATTAGGGCTTTGCTCAGATGGGTTCACACCAAATAACTTATTTAACAAGCCTTATTCTTGTTGGCCTGTTGTTGTTACCCCTTACAACCTCCCTCCTGAGATGTGCATGAAAGATCCGTACATGTTTTTAACATGTGTAATTCCTGGCCCTGATAATCCAAAAGCTAAAATTGACGTTTTCCTCCAACCACTCATAGATGAATTGAAGCAGTTGTGGCACAATGGGGTCTTGACCTATGATGTGGCCACCAAAGAAAATTTCATGCTAAGAGCCGCTCTGATGTGGACGATTAATGACTTTCCTGCTTATGGTATGTTGTCTGGGTGGATGACATAGGGGAAGCTAGCTTGCCCTATTTGCATGGAGGATACAAAATCCTTCACACTTAAGAATGGCGGCAAGAACTCATGGTTTGATTGTCATAGGAGATTCTTGCCAAATGATCATGCATTTAGGAATAACAGGTATGGGTTTAAGCGAAACTGTGTTGAACATGAAGAACCACCTATTAGGCTTACTGGAAGACAGGTCTGGGACAGAGTTAAAAATCTGCCTAAGATAACCGAATTGGGTAAAGTAGTCAAGTTTCCAGGTTATGGTGTGGACCATAACTGGACTAAGCAGAGCATATTCTGGGAGTTACCCTATTGGAAAGATAATCTTGTTCGTCACTGTCTAGATGTCATGCATGTTGAGAAGAATGTTTGTGATAACATCATGAATACTGTTATGGACAGTGACAAGACTAAGGATAATGTCAAGGCAAGATTAGACTTAACAGAGTACTGTCGACGACCAGAGCTACATTTACAAGAGACACGTGATGGTCGCTTTGTTAAGCCGAAGGCAAGCTATGTTTTAAATCCTGCGCAGAGGCAATCCGTGTGTAAATGGGTGCAAGAGTTGAGAATGCCAGATGAGTATGCTTCCAACCTCCGTAGGTGTGTGGATGTTGCGCATGGAAAGTTCCATGGGATGAAAAGTCATGATTTTGTCATGTGTTTATGGAGTGTTTGCTTCCAGTTGCCTTTCGAGAGTTACCTTTACATGTGTGGAAACCATTGATCGAGCTTAGTTTGTTCTTTCGTGATTTGTGTTCTACCACACTGAGGTCCCATGATTTGGAAGTAATGGAGCAAAATATTTCTGTAATTTTGTGCAAGTTGGAAAGAATATTTCCCCCCTCTTTTTTTGACTCAATGGAACATTTACCTGTGCACTTGGCTTATGAAGCGAAAGTATGTGGGCCGTTTCAATATATATGGATGTACCCCTTTGAAAGAAATATTGGGACCTTTAAGAGAACTGTCAAGAATCGAGCTCGTGTTGAAGGGTCAATATGTGAAGCTTATTTATCAAAGGAGACGTCTTTCTTCTGTTCATTTTATTTTGAGCCACATGTTCATTAGAAAAGAACAGCAGTATGCCGCAATGATGATGGAGGTGAAACTTCATATCCGCCTACTTTGTCTGTGTTTAATCAACCTGGACGTGGTGCCGGTAAACCCACAAACTATTGGCTGAATGATAGAGAAAAGCATGCAGCGCACCTACATGTTCTCATCAACTGTTATGAGGTGGACACTTAGAGAACGTAAATGACATATCTAATTCATCATTTCAATAATGTTTTTGTATATAGTAGTGAATGTTGTCATTAAAAAATCTTTAATTTCTACTTACTGTCAACAGATATTTTGAACAAACCGTTGAGAATCATACGCTTGACCAATTCCCTCAATGGTTCAACTCGTTCGTAAGTTTGTAATCTTCGTACTATTAGTCTTTGATTTATATCTTAACATAAAATTCAAAATTTTCCCTTCTATTTTCTTTGTTCTCTACGTATGTAGGTGCTCAATCATGACAATAATGTCACAAATCCTCATATAAAAAGCTTAGCTTGGGGTCCCACCAATGTAACAATTTTGTGGCCAATTTTCCATGTGAATGGTTATAAATTTCACACCCTAGACTGGGGTCGTGAGAAGACCACGTACAATAGTGGAGTATGCGTTCGAGGGGATGCTGGAACAGGGGAGAATAATTGGTACGGGGTACTTAGACAAGTCTTAGAGTTGGAATATGTTGGTGAGGACCCAACGCCAAAGAAGGTTGTCTTGTTTAGCTGTGAGTGGTATGATCCTAGACAACCTGATGGAACACGCAAGCACGCTGATTACGACATAATTGAGGTTAACCATACACGACGATTTGGTGCATATGATCCTTTCATCATTGCACAGAATGCTCGGCAAGTGTATTACACAAGGTATCCGGGGAAGTGCAAGAATAAGTGGTTGGTTGTTTTCACAACCAAACCTTGGGGCAGAGTTGAAAGTGATGATGTGGATGAAATAACTTACCAAGTCGAAGTTGCACGTGCTCTAAGGGTGGTTGTAGATACAGGAGTCCCTGCTACTTTACACGATGATACTGGTGAAGATGACATTATTAACATGTCTCGCCAAAACATAACAACTCAGGGTGATGACTCCACTGAAGGTAGTGACAAAGAAGAAGATGAACTTGACAGTGACGATACAGAAGACGAGAGTGAAGACAGTCCACAACTTTCTTAATAAATGGTTTTTAACAATTCAATTTGTTTTCAAATAACACTACCTCATTTTAAGATACTTTGTCAAACACTTTAGTTAATGAAAAGTAACTTGTATTGTTGTGAATAGATATGACAGATGATGATAGGGGTAGGGGTAGGGGCAGAGGCCGAGGAGATCGAGGGCGGAGGAAGACCGCCGCCCAGCCTCGTGGTTATCTTTCCAGGGGTGTTCAGTTTTATGACATCCCTGGTCGTGAGCCGAGGCCAGAGACGGAGGAGGATCCCGACTGCGAGCCAGTACCATCACCATCACCATCTGCTGCTGGGGGACCATCATCATCACCCATTACTGCCTCCCCACATGACATTGGGGGCAGTAATGAGGTGCCGGTCGAGATTGCATCTGCAGCTTCAGATTCACGTCCTCTCCCCTCCATCAGACCGGATCCATCCGATCTAAGGTATATGATTTAAGTTGTTATAAATGTCAATCTTTTATAAATAAAATATGTAAAAGGGATTATTATATAAAATGGAAACTAATTCTTTATAACAATGTATAGTTTTGTGCCTGCCACCCATCAGATCACGGTCACGATACAGAAGATGTATCATAGGCCGATCGAGTATTTCTCGAAGTTGACCGAGGAGGAGAGGCGACGATGGTATCAGGAGTGAAAGGTAATATGAACTCTTCAATTTTAGTAATTACTAATTAATTATGTTGTGGTAACTAACAATAAATTAAATTTGTCTATATATTGTAGTCTCACTTCACCATTAGTCCTGCCGATGATCCAGTACTGTACCGTGCCTTCTGCCATCGGCAGCTAAGAGGCTCGGTGACATGTACTTATGAATCCGTAATGGCAAGGACAGGGATCACAGGTGGCTCTCAGATGCCCACCACCGTGTGCTGCAGGAGTATTGGTCTTCTCCGAGGTTTAAGGCCAAGTCGGAGAAGGCCAAGGCTAGCAGGGCCTCATTGAGGAGTGGCTCCCTTCACTGTGGTGGATCCGCTACTGTGGACTCCACTGAGAGACGGCTGGTACGTAATATTCCGAACGCAATACATTTAATTCTATGTTTCTTATATATGAATTGATTAATTAATGTTTTGTTCAATTGTTTTAAACTTACAGGAGCAGAGGCTGATGAGACCACCCACCCAGCAGGAGGAGTTGTTCAGGGAGACCCACACCAGGAAGGGCGACAAGACGACGTGGGTAGACGAGCGGTCGCAGCACACTCATGTAAGTGATTTCATCATAGTTGTATAAATGTATTCAATTAATATGATTATGTATTTCACTTAAAATGATTATGTATTCTGTTGTTATTGTAGGCTGATTATACGCGCCGCTTGGATGAGCTCCGCACCGAGCTGGCAGAGGCATCACAGCCCGGTGAGTCCGTCCCACCCGTCGATGAGGAGGCGGTGTGGACCGAGGTTGTGGGCGGCCCTTACAAGGGCCGCATATACGGGCGGGGCGCGATCGCGAACCCCATTGTTCGTTCCTCCCACGCATCTGCTGCGACAGGGGGAGCAGCCTCAGCGGAGAGCAGCGACGCTGAGGTCCGTGACCGGGTTCACAATCTGAACCTAGAGCTACAGACCCGGGTCGAGGTGCTGCAGGCCCAGCTTGAGGAGAAGCGGACCGCCCGACAGCAGGACAGGATCGCCCAGCAGCAGGAGATTGCCGCGGAGGTCAGCCGCCAGATTAGAGAGCAGATGTCCCAGTATTACGGGATGTTTGCTGCTGGAGGGTCATCATCTGCACCACCACCACCTTCTCAGCCATCACCCTTCCCTCTCACTCCCCCACAGTATCCTTATCCCCCTGCATTCTGGCCTCCTCCTCCACCTGCATATCATCTAGGATATTCACATCCCGCATATTCTACACCACCTCCACTTCCTGCTGCTACTATTGTTGCCGCTGCCCAGACGACACCGCCTGCTCCTCAGCCTGATGCTGCCGCCGCTGCCCACACACCGACTCCTCGACCTCCCCCTACCCAGACTCCTTCTACTCAGCCGGATGCATCCAGAGATGATGCTGGTGATGGTGATGATGATTGTGACGTTGATACGATGGATTTTGTATGACTTTTTTTTATTGTTTATGTTTTAGATGTTCAGACATTACCTTTTGGATTTTTTATGACTTGACTTATATAGTGTTTGGATTTTATCTATTTTGTAAATATTGATTTATATATATATTATAATATTTCATTATAGTTTTATTTATGGAGATTATTACTATTTTGTTATAAATTTTGATTTAGTTTAAATATTATTAATATTATTAATTCAGAAATTTAAAAAAAAAATTATTTTCGGCTACTGTTATCGACGGATGCATCCGCCGATAACTAAATTATTTTTTTTTATTTTTTTTGTTGGAAAAATAACGTATCGACGGATAAGTATCCGCCGATAAAAATATTTAATAATTTCTTATTATTTTTTAAATAATTTTATCGAGGGATATATCCCCCGATACATCCGTCAATACTATCGACGGATGTCGACGGATATATCCCTCGATAAACATATCGACGGATGTTTTGGTTTCATCCGTCGATAAGTGAATTCCGACTAGCAAGTAATCGTGGGGGACTATCCGTCGATACATTGATTTATCGACGGATATTAAGTGTATCCCTCGATAAAATCCGTCGATAATCCGAGAGTTTCTAGTAGTGCGAAGTTGTGTTTGTTTTGAGAGTTTTGAAGTTGGCAATGTGCATCATATTAGATGAAACAAAAGCAAGATACAAGAAGAGAGTCTCAAACCATAGAGCGTAGCAAAAAGATTGGTATACAAATTTTACTATATTTATACAATACTTATATTTATCATTGTATTATAATAATTTGAATGGAAGAATCCATGTTACAATTCAATGATACATATGGTAACATTTGTTTACGGTGTACAAGACACAAAATATAATATAGAACAGAACAAGACATATTTATTTAATATAAATACAAACAAGACATATTATATATGTATAAAATTTTTCTGTATTTTGTGTTCACATTCAGGGTAGGTACACAAAATACGGATGCGATGCTGATGCAAGAATTTTAATAAAAAAATTATTCCAAACTTACTCTTATTATTATTATTAATCCATAATTCTACCGTTTGCCCTTTTTATTTTTTAGAATAATGCTACATTTACACCATAAAATTAGCCATCATCAGCCACTAAGTGTAAATCCAACATTTTAAAACTAGTAATTCAACTTTTATTATTATACATTAATCCAACATCTTTAAAAGTCAGATTACTAGTTTCAAAATGTTGGATTATTACACATGCTGATTTTATGGTGTACACAAAGCATTTTTCTATTTTTTATCAAAGTCTCAAAACAAAACTTTATATAAATACAGATACAAATTTATTTTTACACACTAAAATAAACAAAATACTCAAAATTTACTATACTATATTATATTGTACCTGTATTTCTAAACTATATTGTATCTGAAACGAATATACCTATCTATATTGTACAAATATTATATAAATTTTTGTTGTACATGTTAGCATCCCTTGAGCATAAGAAGGTGCTCATCATCTCCATTTTCCTACAAAGCATAAACCAAACGAATCTAAAGAAAGGTTAGAAATTAGAACCATATATGCGATATCCGTGTATTCTACGGCCAACTCTTTCCTAATACTAGCTACACTTCTTCATCAAAGTCTCCTTCACAAAAAAGCATGTATGTTTAAGTTCAAATGATTCAATCAGCATCATATTGTTTTGAATTTAGTGATGAGCTTATGGTTGGAATTGCAATTGCACTTGCGTTTCAATTATTAAAAGGAGTTGCATAGAACGTTTTTAATATATATATATATATATATATATATATTATATATATATATATACACGTAAATGATCGGTGTACATTAGCATTTAATCCATCAAACAGCTATCAGAGTGAGTGTGTGCCACGTGTCAAGTTGGAGAGAGAAGAGTATGTGTGTGAGTTTGAATTTTTGTTTTAAATGGTGGACCCACAAATTACATAATGCTTAATTAATTATTGATAGATGTGTGCTTGATGTACATGTAGTACTATTGTATATATATATATATATATATATATATATATATATATGTATATATATATATATATATATATATAATATAAAATTATAAACTGTATGGAACACGACATGCATTTTCCTTCACTAGATTGTTTTTCTTTAAATAATGAAAAAGAAAAAAAAAAACTATACCTAAAACTCAGAACTCATAGGTATGATCAGTAATGGAAAAAACCAAGTTCAAAGATAACATTGGTCAATATGAAAGCTACTTTCAATCACTTAACATAGATTTTGGATTAGACACAGTTTCACTTCTTCCATTCCACAATAATAAAAATCAATTACTTTTCATTTTTTAAAATTAGAAATTCTCTGAAAAATAAAATCCAATGCCTTTAAAAGCCCTGTTTGTTTGAAACTGAAGTTCACAACACTTCATTTCATTCACTGACTAATATTCATTTCATTGTCTCAACACAAGAGAAGAGAAGAAAAGAAGAGATGGAACCTTTGCAAAATGGGCTTAACCTATTTCTAAGCAGCAACCCACCCGATTTGCCCAACTCTAATGGCTTAAACTCTCCCACTGAACCTGATCAACAGTATTTCGCACACATGGATCCTTCTAGAGCTTTTGTCAGGAAAGTTAAGCGTCTCATTGTTAAGGTACCTCTTAATTTTCCTTTTCATTTTCTTGTTTTCTCTAAATTTTAAGTTTTATTGTTTTTTTATTTTCAATATGGATTTAATTTGTTTATTCTTAGTGTATAATTTTTTTATACAATAATTTAATTCAATAATACTAGATATACAATAAAAAATCAGTCAATTCAGTGAATGAGTCCATTTTGACTTTCATAAATTCAGAGAAAAGATGAAATGAATTTTGCAATTTGTTATATATGTCATTCTTCTACCTTTGCTAAATATATAAAATTATAACAGTTAAAACAACTAAAAATAAGAATTTAGATCTAAATTATTCAATCCTAAATATGTTTTGTTTGAAAAAGTATTATTATTCAAGACTCTATAATCCTTCTCCTTCTACTTCTAATGCATTAAGAAAATTGAAGCACTTTAATTTTATGCTTCTATTTAAAGGCCTTTATAAGAATTTGTGAGTTTCTTCAACAACCCACTCGGCATTTTTTGTTAATTTTGGTATAAGCTGTTGGAGAATGCAGATGGATAGAAGAATTATGAAATTTTGTTTTATTTATTTTTAAAAAAATAATTAAATTTTATGTTTTGTACTATTTATCTCGTCTCATAAATTGCGTGGAGATCAAGAACTCAAGATAAGGAAAATTTTAGCCACAACGTACCCTTTTGGAAATTGATCACATACGATTTTTTTTTCTTCAAAATCTTTTGGGTTTAAAATGGTACTTGTAACGAGACTTGTTGAATGCGATTAAATAAGAATCCTCTCTCCTTCAATGATGTAATTATATTTTATACGGTTATTTAATTAAAATATTTTATTAGTATGATTTTTTATTAGTCGAAAGGAAAAAATACAATTGCAATTAACGTGATAGTATATGGTTGAATGTCTATATAAAAAGTTGTATACTATTAGTAGATATTTTAAAGGAAAATGTTTGGTGAACAATAAAAATACAGTTCAAATAGCCAATTGGCCTATTTGGTAACATTTTGGCCAAGGAAACTCTTTATTGTAAGGAGTTAGTTTTTAATAGGCTGAATAATTGTGACATAAAATTTATATAATAGCTGATTTTGACTGGTTTTTCATTGTGCAAATAGCATCATTCTATTTTAAATTGTTTTTTTTACATGCAACAATTGTTCGATTGGACGTGTCTATGACGGCTAACACTTTTAATTTGGTGCAATGTTTATTAGTTCGTTTTAGAATTTTGAGGATATATATTTAGATGAATAATTTTTGTGGTCTGTGTTTTCTTATAAATAATTTTTGTGGTCGTTGTGCTTCATAAAATAAAACTTACTCATACTCTTTGCTTTTTCCATTATTGAATTGGATTTGTCTCTATATACACGTGACTTGTTGAATGTTGAAAAAGAAAATTACGTGATAGGAAAAAAAATAGATAAAGAATTCAATTGTGAGAAATGATTTGTGTACACCACAAAATCAGCTATCATTAGCCACCATGTATAATAATCCAACATTCTTGAAATTAGTAATCTAACTTTTAAAACTGTTGGATTAATGTATAATAATAAAAGTTGGATTACTAATTTCAAAATGTTGGATTATTAATTATTATACTTTATGGCTGATGATGACTGATTTTATGGTGTACATATAGCATTACTTTTCAATTTTAGTGCACCATAATTTTTCACTAAAAAGGATTTAATTTTTTTTTATATATTTTACAAAAAAAAAACATTTTTTCAAATATTTAATCATATATGAGATAAATTATAAATTGATTTTTAAAGGATTGTAAACATCAATTCGTTAAAAAATTATCAAAGGATTAATTTTAATGTACATTAGCTTTCAAGTAAGCAAACGTTTAATAATGAGTTTAATTTTGATACACTAACAGTATAAATATATTTTACACTGTCACCCAATCAAAATATTCTGTTTGTATGACTTTTTAGATAGTGGAAGAGAGAAAGAAAACATAACCATGACTGACGTGACAATACACGATTGGATGACGTGTAAAAAAATTGTACACTATCAGTAGTTGAAATTAAATCCTTTAATAATATCGCATTAACTATTATATATTATGCAATTTATTAAGTCTATCTTTATGTTAGACATCCAAAAATTTGTAGGAAATCAATCAATTAATTAAAAACTAAAGTGAAATTTTTCGTGAATGAATTTTATTTATGTGTAATTATACTTATACATATAATTTGTCCATAAAAGCTCTCATACAATTTTCACGTTATGAACAAAAATATCCTTAATTACTTAATTCCACATTTTACTCATCAATTATATATTATCTTATCATAAAAAAGTATTTGACTCTTCTAATATAACCTCAAATATTACACTTGTCAATGAAAAATTATACATATAATACTTAATAGTTTGTTGATTATATAAAATAGTTTATACTAATAATATATTTAGCGTTGCAATTCTAAGATTGAAGCCATGCATCATCAATTATATAAATGTAGCACTTACAAAATGAATTTAAAAATTGCTACAACACTCTTTGTATATATTATTAGGATTCTAACTTCCAACTAAAGGCTAGTTGTTAACTATATATGTTATAGGTTTGAAATATTGGTGCTTTTTATATTATAAACACATAAAACAAATTAAAGAAAACATAAACAAAAAAATAAATGCGAATCTGAGGAGATGTCAGATAATTTAGGTTTGATAGATGATGATGATGGTGAACTACTCAGTGTATCAGATCTGAAGAAAATATAAATAAATAAAAGATGTGTTTGACATTTTTTTAAAATTTAGGGATTTGATGAGTTTAGATTGTGAGAAACTAAAAGCAAATGCAAAAAAAAAAGAAGCTAAGTCACCTTTATGTGTTTGATAAATTAAAAAATTTGGATGTTTTTACTCTCAATTTTTGAGAGTTTGGAATACTTTTATAGTATTATGAGGTATTTAATTTTTAAAATTAAAAGACTAATTTAACTCTTAAATATGATTAAAAAATGAGCTATGTTAGGGTTACAAAATTGTACTAGCTAAAACAGCCAAAAATAGGAGTTTTGGCCTAAATCACCCGGTGCATTAGAAAAAATACACATGATTTAAAATACTATTTGGGCCAAAAATGATAAATGAGTTTTTTTTTACTGTTTTGGTTGTAAGGTTGCGTTTGTTAGGAGTGACCCCGGGGGCGAAGGCACTGGTGCCACCGGGCACTGACATTGGGGGCACAAATTGTGTCTAGTGTCTCTTTTAGGTGTTTGTTAAAAATAAGGGGACACTACTTAAAATATTTTAAGTAGATACAATTACCCCTAATAGAACGATGGAGACCGACGGAGGTTGGACAACAGCGGAGGTGGCCGGGGGGGGGGGGGGGCGAAGACTAGCAGTGGTGGCCGGCAGTGGGGACCGGCGGTGGTGACCGGTGGAGGTGGCCAGAGGCAGTCCATGGTGGAGTAGGGCGGTGGGCAGCGACAATCCATGGTGTAAATAGGTAAATATTTTGTGTCTCCGAGTAGTGTCTCCAGTGACTCCACTTTCTGAACACAAAATGAAAGGGGCACTGTGCCTCTGGAGACACTATGGCCCCCTTACCAAATAAGTCACAATCACTATTTTTTAGTGCTCTAGTGTCTCTGTCCTCGGAGACACCTAAAACAAACACACCCTAAAAGTGCACCTCTATGAGAATAGTTATTTGGGAGTTTTTTTTTTTTTTAAACCACAACAATATCAAAGGATGTGGTTGACAAAGAAGAGAAATAGGAAGGAAAGGAATGAAGAGGAAAGAAATGAAAAAGGAAGAAAGTGGAATAAAATATGTATTGAAAAGAAGTTAAATTTTTTTGTTTGGTTGAAAAAAATTAAAGAGAAAATAAGTATTTATTAATATTAAAATATAATTTTACTCTTTAAAAATAATATATATATAATAAAATTAATTATAATTATTGAAAAGTAAATTTAGGTTTTTAACAATATAACAAACTTAAAAAATATTAAATAAATTAAATATCATTAAAAATATTTAAATTTATGTGAATATTATTATAATAAGTTCATCAATATATATTTATATATTAATTTTGTAAATTATATTAAATTGTATAAAATAATTATAATCACATTATAAATCAATGTTCTATAAACAGTGAGGAATAATCACTATCTAAATAAAAAAGAATTTAATAAAATATTAGAAAAATAGTAAAAGTAGGAAGAATCAAACTTTCTTATTTTTTTTTTCCATTTCACTCTTCTATGCGGAGAAATTATTTGGTGTGAGGAGAAATTATCTACTTCTACTATTTCTTTATGTCATGTGTATTATAAAAGAGGTATTTAGAAGAAAATAATCACGATCAAGTTTTTTTTCCATAAAATGCAATTATAAAATACTAATAATTTACTACTAACATGTAAACAATATATTCCAATTTTTAAATTAGGTAAGGAATTAAATTTTCTTGAAGTATTTATATATTCTTAAAAATAATTATAATACACTAAACATGATTCCTTTCGTATTACCTGAAAAATGAGCCTTCATTATTTATCATTTAAATACTCAAATTCAATATAATAAAAAGCAACAATAATATTGAATAAACACAATTAATATGAAAATTAAAATTAACTAATAGTATTAAACATTTACACAAACAATATCTTATGATTAAATTTATTCTATAAATATATTAGCAATAATATTTATAATAAATAAATTTACATATTAATTAATTCATTTATTATCTGAAAATTACATAGGATAGAATAATAAATTTTAGTAAAATTTAAAATATTATTACAAATCCATTGTGAATGACAAAAATATTTTCTTTTAATGTTCATATTTTATATAATGTCGAAAATGCAAATTGAAATTTATGAAGGGTAAAACAAAAAAATAAAATAACAATATATTGAAAATTGAGAAAGTAACTTATATTTTAAAATGAGTATTGTTATTTGCAAGTTAAAAAATAAGCCAATATAACAATTTTGGGTCACAGTCATTCAACTCAGTTAAAACTAATTTATTAAATTGAAGTTTTTTTTTAGATTTAATTTTCATCCACTGACTAATTTTGTACGCAGTCATCCAATCCTTGGCTGTAACAATAGTCATGATTGTATTTTCTCTCTCCCACTACATGAAAAGTCATATAAATAGAGCGTTTTGATTGGACGACAATGTAAAATAGCTTTACACTGTAAGTGCATCAAAATTAAACTCTTTTTTAGGCTCATAAAATTGTCAAATAAACTCATTAGTTGCTTTGACTATTTTTTTATCTGAATATTTTTCTTTTGAAATAGAAGAGAAAAAAACCTAAAAAACTTAAACGAATCTAAAATAAAAAAAAGTAAAAAAAGAAAAAATAAAAAAGAAAAATCCCATTATAATCGCCAATTGGATAGGTATTTGGTTGAGTGGAAAGTGCGAATGAAAGGGGAGGAACACGCAACGGAAAACGTGATTTGTGGGACCCACATATCACGTGGCACCCTTGCAGCGTCCTCAAAAAATCTACTACCTATATATATTCTCTCTCTCTCACTCTCTCACTCTGTTTTTTCAAATCTCCTCATTCTTCACTCTCGATCACTCACTGAGTCACTTAACTCGGTCACTGAGTCTCCGACTCGCTCCTCTGCGTTTTCCTCATCATGCCCTCATCCATTGATCCTCATCCCACTCGAGCTTTCGTCAAGTCTATCAAACGCGTCGTCGTCAAGGTCTTACTTTTTTCTCTGTGGTTTTTTTTTTTCAATTAATCAATCAATCAACCACATTATATTCTGTTACACAGAGTTTTTTTTTTATAATTTGAACAAAATCTTAGCTTCTTATTATCTTTTGTACTGCTTTTTATCCTGTTGAAAAACATATGATTAACATGAAATGGAAATTTAAAAGCCGATGGTTTTTTTTTTTTTAAGGCTAGATTTGTTTTTTGGTTCTTAATAGCTTGATTGATTTTTTTAATGTTGTATTAATTGTAAATTTTTTTTTCTGGGATGATATTGTATTTTCTGATGTAATGTATTCAACTCTAATTAATATCATGGATTTTGTATTTGTTTGGCTTTAACCTTTTTTTTTTCGGTGTGGTTTACTTGTTTTGGTGTTACCGTCTCATTGATTATATTATTGTTCTTGTGTGTATTATTATATTGTTGTTGTAGTTATTATTATTATTACTCATAATAGTATTGTAATGTTTATGTACGGATACGAAGAAAATATATGAATGATATCATTTGTGTAAAAAACATACTCTCTTTGTTCTCTCACACAAGTAAATGATTAAATGATCTTGAAAATAGATAATATTCAGTATAATTTACATTACTATCTTTATTAATATTATCTTTTATATTTAATTTATATCTTAATTTTCTCTTTTCGTAGGGGTATCAATGGAAAAAAAAAATTAATATTGTCTAGAATTCTTGAACAAATATTAGTAGAAAAATAAAAACTGTAAAATAGACTACATTATTCTTTATACTTCCACTAGCACATTTCCTAAACAAATTACATTAGGAATAAAGTGACAAATCAATATGAAATGAATTTTTAAATCTTAAACCCCATCATTCTGAAAGGGAGAGAGTATTATTTGTATGATGATGCAAGTAACATATTAATTTGTTGAATGATCTTGTTGATTGAAGGTTGGAACAGCTGTTGTTACTAGAAGTGATGGAAGATTAGCACTGGGAAGACTTGGTGCTCTCTGTGAGCAGGTATACATCTGCAAGATGCATATATAATATATATATATATATATATATATGAGTTGAGTTCAAAATATACTAATGTATATTTAAGCAATTGTTACACTGATTATTGTATTTTTTTTATTAAATTAATCGTTAGATTAGAAGTTCACATGATATAAATCATATATATAAGAGATCTATTTATACATTCTATATGAATACTGCTTTCCCCTATTCACAACCTCTCCACTATTTATTTTTGTTTTGGAGAGTTTCTGTTTTTTTCTGCTTTTCCTCTACTCTATGCACTTCAATTTAGAAAAAGAAAAATAAAAACAATCTTTATATATATATATATATATATATATATATATATATATATATATATGCATATTTTATTATATATAACTAGCGACTTGATCCTGTCAAGTAACATTTTTTGCTTTATGAAATCCTGGAAATAAAGTATGAGTAAGAAGAGAAAGTGATTAGAGAGGTGTATTTTTTTGAAAACTTCACGATAATAATTTTTATTTTATTTTTGAGTTTTGTTAATAAGGGATTTTTAGAGTCCAAAATGTAATTGTTTTTTAGATAGATAAGGGGAATAGATAGAAAAAATGGTTTTTGATATCCAACTTTCTTTCCCTTTTTTTACTCTTATTTCAAATTTTAAATAGTTTTTGTAAAAAACTGTTTTTTTCCTTCAAATTTTTTAAATATTTTTAAAGATCAATTTTTAAAACATTTTCTTAATTTGAAAATATTCTCTTAAATACTAATATTTAAAATTTAAAAATGTTACTTGATGGGTATGGAGTGCTCGTCAAGTGACAAGTTTTTTGTAAAATGCATATGTATTTATTTTTGCTGCTGCTGTTGTTGTTGTTTTGATAATTTTATAATATTTTAAAGTTTAAAGTTATGTTGCCTATGAAATTGTTGCAGCTTAAGGAGCTAAATACTCAAGGGTATGAAGTTATATTGGTGACTTCAGGTGCTGTTGGTCTTGGCCGTCAAAGACTCAGATATCGCAGATTGGCCAATAGCAGGTTCTTATCAACTCGATTTTGCAATGACATTATATAAAATTTCAAATTAATGATAATAATTGGGTTCATAATTTCATTAATTCAGTTTGACCAAAAAAAGTCATTAGCCTCTTCATTTGTACTTGTATATGATGCTCCAAACTAATATGAGTTTTCAATTTTCATGCAACACAACCTTAAAAAAAACATTTCTTTTTATCTTTGTATAATAAGGATAAGACTGACATAGGATATAGAAGGATTTCATGCAAATTTCCTTCATTTGCTATTAGTATGAGCTGTAGATTAAGAGATAGAGGGTTAGAATGATGGGCCTGAAAGAGTTTTTTTGCTTGTAATGTCAGCTTTTCTGATCTTCAAAAGCCACAAAGTGAGCTTGATGGAAAAGCATGTGCAGCTGTTGGGCAGAGTAGTCTCATGGCTCTATATGATACCATGTTCAGCCAGGTTGAAAAAACTAAACTTTGTTACATATTTCATAATGCTATCAATCAAATAAGCATTTTTTGTTTTTTATTTCATACATTAGCACTTGTTTTTTTTATTGTTTCTTCCTTAATTGATGCTGATATGATATTTTCTTTTGCAGCTTGATGTGACTTCTTCCCAGCTTCTTGTGAATGATGGGTTTTTTAGGGATGCTGGTTTTAGAAAACAACTGTCTGACACAGTGCACTCATTATTAGATTTGAGGGTTATTCCCATTTTCAATGAAAATGATGCTGTTAGTACCAGGAAGGCCCCTTATGAGGTACCCCCCAACTCACTATTTCATTTGAATAGTCTTTGTTTCTAAAAGTAAAACAAAATTAGTAAAACTAATTATATCTGCACTTGGTTTGTTATTGTCATATTATACTAAATATGCCTTTTCTGAAATCTACATTTGTTTTGAAAGATATACACTCCAAAAGTCTGTTAGTTTGATATTATTCCCACTAAATGGGGTCGGCTACATGGTAGCTTTGTAATTAGTGAATGCTTTCAAGTGTAATCAATGTCTGCAGGATTCGTCTGGTATTTTCTGGGACAACGACAGTTTGGCGGGTCTATTAGCTCTTGAACTTAAAGCTGACCTCCTTGTTTTATTGAGTGATGTTGAGGGCCTTTATAGTGGTCCTCCAAGTGACCCAAACTCAAAGTTAATTCACACATATGTGAAAGAGAAACATCAGGGAGAAATTACCTTCGGCGACAAGTCAAGATTAGGCAGAGGTGGTATGACTGCTAAAGTAAATGCTGCTGTTTGTGCAGCTTATGCTGGCACCCCAGTGATTATAACTAGGTATTTAGAATTTTGTTTTTCCTGCATTTTAATTGATATTGCATTTGCATTAAAGATAACTATGTAGATCTATGTGTATATGCTCCATTAGTTCAGGGTATAGAAAGTATCTGATGGTCTTTGTCACTTTGGAATAAACATAATGCTCATGATGCATGTAAGGCTAGGGGGAAAAAGAGTAGAAAAATGCACTTTTATTTTTTTGGTCTTGCAACAGTTGGTTGGTATTTAGTAACTGTATCTATTATCTTTCGAAGTGATGTAAAAGATTCTTGTTTCTTTTTTGGCGGTTGATTTTCATTTTCTTTTTTATCTCTGCATCTGTTTGTTTAGATACATGCATGTATTGCATAATTTCAAGTATACATATGATTTTTCGTTCTACTGACTTTGAATTGCATTTCAACCACTGTTAAAGTGGCTATGCCACAAATAACATCATTCGAGTGCTTCAAGGGGAGAGAATAGGCACCGTATTTCATAAAGACGCGCATTTGTGGGCAAATATAAAGGAAGTGAGCGCGCATGAGATGGCAGTTGCTGCACGTGATAGTTCTAGACGACTTCAGGTAAGTGTAGTCACATATTTAGGAGTGCTATAGGCCTGACTTACCTCCATGGATATACATTTTTATCTTAATGTCTTTTATATGTTTCAGGTCCTCAACTCAGAAGAAAGGAGGAAAATATTACTGGCAGTAGCTGATGCATTGGAGAAAAATGATAGTATGATAAGGGTTGAGAATGAGGCTGATATTGCTGATGCTGAGGTAGCAGGATATGAAAAATCTCTGATATCACGTTTAACCCTGAAGTCTGAGAAGGCAAGAACTTAATTGATTCCATGCTAGAGTTAAATATCAATGGATAATAATTTACCTAGCTTTTAGTTGTTGGCATTGTCTGACTCTGATTTCTCACATTCTTAAGCATGCTTTTGTATTTTTTTTGTGCAACTGTGGTTGTTTTTCTTTCTGACCTTCGTTTTTGTATTCTACAGATCTCTAGTCTTGCAAGGTCTGTTCGCATGCTGGCAGATATGGAAGAACCAGTTGGTCAGATTTTAAAGAAAACTGAGGTCAGAATTCATTTTCTTTTTATCTGAAGGATGATTTCTTATCCTCCAAAGTCTTTGTTATCATCTTCTCAGCCGTACTGAGTTTATGCTTTTTGTTGAAAAACTGACCTGATAAGTGAGAAGTAAAATGCTAAATTGGCTCATTGATATTGTAAGGTTTCAGCATTTTACTCTTTTAGCATGCTTTAAGTATGCAATGTGTTTCCAGTGTTTGGTTTTTACATTATGCAAAAACAAACTACAGAATGGATTTTGTAAATTATGAATGTTCTCATTGCTGCTTTCTTTCCAGCTTGCTGATAAACTCATCCTGGAGAAAGTATCATGCCCGTTGGGTGTCCTTTTGGTTATATTTGAGTCTCGTCCTGATGCCCTTGTTCAGGTTAATTTTAGATTTTCATTCTGTTTTATTTACCCTCCATCGTTTGTGAAACTGCTGAGAATGACAAAGATGCGAGCATGATTGCAAATTATTAATCTAGTGTTAAGTTGTTGGTTGTTTTGCAGTATTATCAAGTTTCAATAAATCCTTTTGGTTTATGGAATCTTCTAACTCTGTTTTTTCAGTCTAAATATGCCATTCGAATTTGTTTAGTTGTTTTGAACATTGATTATTAAGTTGTTTGTTTAAATGGATTAACAGATTGCTGCATTGGCAATTCGAAGTGGGAACGGTTTGCTGCTTAAAGGTGGAAAGGAAGCCCGGCGATCAAATGCCATCTTACATAAGGTTATCTGTTTATTTTTGTTGAGGCTGCTTCATTAAATGTTTAATCTGATTCAGATTTCATTGTTCTTTCTTTGTTCTTATTTTAGTTATAGACATGTTTCCATCTTTCATTCTTCTCTGTTATTTTAGGTCATTACTTCAGCCCTGCCAGATACTGTTGGTGACAAACTTATTGGGCTTGTAACTTCAAGAGAAGAAATCCCAGATCTGCTCAAGGTGGATATTATTTACAACTTGAATTTGTGATAATATTTATCTGTGATGAATTTTCACTAATACTCCGCCACAGCTTGATGATGTGATAGATCTTGTGGTTCCTAGAGGAAGTAATAAGCTTGTTTCTCAAATCAAGGAATCAACGAAAATTCCGGTTCTCGGTCATGCTGGTAATATATACATATAAATTTCCAATTTTGTGGTTGCTCAAGTTCATGTTCTTTCTTTTTATTGAGTTTGATAATTTTATGCAGATGGAATTTGTCATGTGTATGTTGACAAGTTTGCTAATATCGATATGGCAAAGCAAATTGTTAGGGATGCAAAGACCGATTATCCTGCAGCCTGCAATGCAATGGTAATTAGCATTTACATCAAATCACAATGCCCTGCAGTTAAACGTTTCATGTCCTCATTAGAAAATTGTGTATTGATATTCATAGGAAACACTTCTTGTACACAAGGATCTAGCAAATAATGGTGGACTCAATGAGCTTGTTGTTGAACTCCGACGCGAAGGTTTGACCTTGCTTGCAAAATAGATTTATGATGGAAAGGCAAACTAAAATTCTTGTTTTGGTTTTCTTTTTGGATTGAATTTTCATCCACTGACAGTGTACAACTATTTTACACAATCATCCAATCATGTGTTGCCACATCAGACATGATTGTGTTTTCTCTTCACTACTCATACAAACGGAGTGTTTTGATCAGATGACTTTTACACTGTCGGTGCATCAAAATTAAACTTTTTTTTTTTCAAGACCACTATATATTTTTCTTCCCATGTATAGTTTTATAGTTAGACCATGTGATGACCTTGTGCAAAGATTGGATTTCAACAAAAATTGAACTTGAGTCACAAGTTTTAGTTAAATCACATGATTTCTCTAATGGATTCTTGAAGTGATTATTCAAAAGAATAAAGAAAAGGACTTTATGAACAATTTTTATCTCAATTCAAGCTTCTGCAAGCTTAGAAAAAAAAAAAAGCATCCATGTAACACATCTTATGGCTTATTTATCTTTATAAAGAGAAATAAAACATGGATTGTTAATTCAGAAGGTAAAAGTATTGAACAGCTTTCATAAAAGATATGGTGATATTTCTGTTCTATGGCTATCAATTTTGGAGTTTGTGAAACTGAAGTGTAAGTCTCTCTTCTTCTTTTTTGTTATTTATTTGTGAAACCTTTGTTGTCTTCAAAAACAGGAAAATGATTAAAAAGCTTTCATAAAATGATTGCAGGTGTTCAACTGTATGGTGGCCCAAGAGCTAGTGCCTTGCTAAAAATTGCCGAAACAAACTCTTTTCATCACGAGTACAGCTCACTTGCTTGCACAGTCGAAATCGTTGACGACGTATATGCTGCCATTGACCACATTAATCAACATGGAAGGTATGTTGGAGTCTTCTGCACAACTTTCATTTTCATTCTCAATATAACTAACATTAGTGTCTAAAACTCTATATCATACTTGTTTTGCTGTTTATGCAGTTCTCATACTGAATGCATTGTTACAGAAGACTGTAAAGTTGCTGAAACTTTTTTAAGTCAAGTTGACAGGTACCTCTTGCTTGATCATTTCTGTTAGCAACATTTTCCGATCCTTTGCTTCAAATAGATAGTAATTGAGCATGATGATTGAGATACTTATCATAATTTGTCTGAATCTCCAATCACTTACTTCCCCAAGTTTAATCCGCTATTGTTTAAATCAGCGCCTAACATTTATGATTTATCCAATCATGTGCATGTTTGTTGTTACTTTTCTTGAGTTCATATATGTCAGCTGATTTTCCATCCCTGCAATGCATTTATTTTTTTTTCTGCTGAATTTTTTATCTCTACCACCTTTTGTCTTTCATTATATTCTAAACCTGAATGAATTGCTTCCTGAGATTCGAACATTTGTATAAACACAAGCTGAGATTCTGACCATGTATTATGCTACAATATGTTTCTACTTTCTACTTTCTACTCTTAACTCGTCTGAAATGTATCCTTATTTACTTTTTGTTGTTCATGGTGGAATCTGTCCATTTTCACCTGATACACAAACAGTGCTGCTGTATTCCACAATGCAAGCACCCGGTTTTGTGATGGAGCACGCTTTGGGCTTGGTGCAGAGGTAGTGTATCTTCTAAATTGCTTCTTGTCATTAACAATGTAGTGTTGTTACTTTCTCATCTGTTCTCTGTTAATTGTTATGCAGGTTGGAATCAGCACGAGTCGAATTCATGCTCGAGGTCCCGTAGGAGTTGAGGGTTTGTTGACAAACAGATGGTATGGAATTTCGCACACAAATCTCTTGGCTTTTGTCATATTAAACAAACAACAAGAACAAGCCTTATTCCACTACGTGGGGTCGGCTACATGTATTAAACGATATCATTGCGCTCTATCGTGAATTATGTTAAGATTTAGATCATTAACTCTTAAATCTTCTTTGATTAACAACTTTAATAGTCCTCTTAGGTCTCTCTTTACCCCTAGTCATCGTAGTATCTTCCATCTGGTCCATTCTCTTGACTGGATAAACAAAATAGAACTAAAACCATGCAATTGTTGCTACCTGCATTTTTCATTTTCTTTGATGTCCTTCATCTGTTCCTCATATCCAATTAGTCATTTTTTCTGGTAATTTTATGCTGTACTATTATTTTGACTCTGCCTTTTCTGAATTTGTATATCATGCAGGATACTGAGAGGGAGTGGTCAAGTCGTAGATGGTGATCATGGGGTCACTTATACTCACAAAGAACTGCCACTACATGCATAACTCAAGCATCCAATGCACTAATCAATTTCAGGCCAAAGTGCTTCACCTCATCAAAGTTGAAGCTCTCTTCTGTTCTATTTTGATATACAGAAGCTGCTGAGATAACTGGCCACATATATATATATATGATCTTGAACTATATTATTTTCCCCCTTCCCAGATCATTTTTCTTACCTGGATCAAGTTCAAAGGGGGATAGAATAATCATAAGCTTTTATTTGACTATGCACTTTGTTTCTCTTTCATAAAGTATTCCCTGAGTTTGTAAAACAGCAATGTTGTGACAGTTATAAAATGCATTAACTATTTCCTTGTGAAATTGAATAATCATGGTGTTTTGTTCTCCAACTATCTTCTTCTTGGAGAGTCTTATTTGTTTTATGCAGAAATTGTATACAACGACAAGAAGTCTTATTATTATTTTTTTTTATAAACAACAGGGTCAAAGACCCAAGCAAAGAAAATTACATAGACACCACCCTTTGGTGGGGAGTACCCGCCAAATCAGAGAAAAAAGCAATGAAGCAAAAGCTGGCAGTGAATTAAAAATTTGAAGAGTTCCTTGGTGCATATGACCATGCTTAGCAAGAACATCTGCAGTAGAATTTGCCTCACGATAAATATGATTGATGCGGACCTCCCAATCCTTTGAGAACAGATTCTGAATCGCTAAGGACAAAGGATAAGAAGCATGTCCCTGACAATAAAGTTGCATATTTGGAGTCCAATTCAGCAATAACCTTTTTATACCCAATGTTATAGGCAATCTGCAGTCCATAAAACAGACCCCAAAGTTCAGCCTGAGTTATAGAACAAGAACCGAGATTAGCATTAAATCCGACAATAAAATTTCCCAAGTGGTTGCGCAAGAGACCGCCACAAGCAGCTTCCTTAGAATTCATCACTGACCCATCAGAGTTAACCTTAATCCAATTCTCATCTGGGGGCTTCCACGAAACTTCCTTAATAGAAAAATCCCCAATTTTCTTCCTTGTGGAGCTAAGGTGAAGCAGGGCAGCCTTGTACTCCCTCGTAAGTGCTTGCACTCTATGAACAATTGCAGAAATAGTAGCCGCAGTGCCCTCAAAGATGAATCTGTTACGAGAAAACCAGAGTTAAGAGCAGGGCACAATAAAAAAAAAGGGGCCAATCGACCCTTTGATGAGAATGAGAATGGTTTGATAAATTCATTTCCAGCCAAGAAAAAAAAGGGATTTCAAAAAATTTATCAATGTCCATTCTAGGTACAATGCTTTCCCACACTCCAACTGCAACAGGTATGGTGTCCTGATAACAACCATATTTACTTCCAACCACCTTAACCCATATTTACAAGAAGTCTTATTCCACTGTATAGATTCAGCTACATGAATCAAACGATGTTATTGCGATCTATTGTAAATAATGTTAGGATTTAGGTCAAATAAGTCTTTATAATGATAGTAGATTGAAATTAAATTCTTTCTTTTATTCCAAAAGAATAGTTAAAATCCAATAGGTTAGGTCCAATTAACTATTTTAAATCTATCTAGAATTAACTATTAAGCGTGTGTTGGGGTAAATTTTCCAACTTTTATTTTTATAAGTTGTTCTACATCAATTGTTTGGATAATGTAACTAAAATAAGTAAATAATAAGATGTCTTGGTATAGTAAGAAACTAAAAACCAAAGCAAAATATTAAACTTTTTGATTAAAAAAAATATTTTCAAATATCCAAAATAGTTTATCCAATTTACTGATGGTTTAAACTTTGTCTTTTATTAAATGGCTTTATACTTGATCTATTACTTTGTCATCTATAATATTTATATTATATGAAAATGATTTTAAAAAATAACTATTTTTTGATATCAACACTCATTGAGATAATTACATTTTTACAAATAAATATAAAATTATAAAAAATAACTAATTTTTTAATATTTATCTATTTAATTATAATTTATATTATTATTAAATTCAATTAGAATTAATAAAAAATATTAAAAAGTACCTTTGATCGCATGAAACGTCCAACTGATATAAAATATTTTTTAATCATCTAATATAATTCAAATTAGGTTGAAAATAATAAAATAAAAAATTATTTTCAAATAATTGTTTATATAAAACAAAAAGACTCTTAATATAAAGTAATTTTATAATTTATACAAATATCTAATAATGAATTGATATATTAGTAAAAATTTTTAACTTAACTACTCACTAACAAACTATAAAATCACACAAATCAATGAATATTATTAAGATATCGGTACATCATAATTAACCTTAGAAAATACAAATAAATAGCTATCAAAATAAATATGATCTTCCGTCGTATTCACATTCACACCACACATGAAGGTTTGAAACGTTCCCTGTGTTGAGTTTCTAGGTTATGCATCAAAGCAAGAAGAAGTGTGGAACTGCAAGATTGGGACTAAGATGTTGAAGACAGTAACAATTGCAATTACAAGGTATGCGAACCTCAATTCCAATATCCTTGTTCCTTTGTTTCCCTCTCTCACTTTCAGGCTTTGTGGAATCATTTCTGATTTTCATAGTAATGTTGATGATGCTGTTGCTTCTTTCACTTGCTTTCTCAATAAGCGCCATCCACCATCTATAGTTGAATTTACCAAGATTTTAGGGTCTATTGTTAAGATGAAACAGTACCCCACTGCTATCTCTCTTTTTGCCCAATTGGAGCCTAGGGGAATCACTCCTTCCTTGGTTACTCTCAACATCTTGGTCAATTGTTTCTGCCATTTGGGTCACATGGATTCTGCTTTCTCCGTATTGGGTAAGATTGTCAAGAGAGGGTATGAATTAGATGTCATAACTTTGACCACTCTTATGAAAGGGTTTTGTACTAATGGTGAGGTTAGGAAAGCACTGGTGTTCCACGACAGAGTTAGAGCACTTGGATATCAGCTTGATGAGGTGAGTTATGGGACCTTAATCAATGGGCTTTGTAAGATCGGGAAAACAAATGCTGCCATTGAATTGCTGCAGAATTTGGAGAGGCAACCTATTAAGCCCAACGTAGTAATGTATAATGCTGTCATTGATGGGTTATGTAAAGATGGACTTGTAACCGAGGCTGGTAATTTGTTTTCTAGGATGATTGCACGGGGGATTTCCCCTAGCGTCATCACCTACAATTCCCTAATTCACGGTTTCTGTTGTGTTGGTCGATTAGAAGAAGCTTCTCGATTGCTGAATGAAATGGTGAAGAAAAGCAAGGTCAAGCCAGACACATACACATTTAACATATTAATTGATGCATCCGGTAAAGAAGGACAAATCACAGAAGCCCGGAAGTTGTTTGATCTGATGTTGCGAAGTGATCAGCCGCCTAATGTTGTCACATACAATGCTTTAATTGATGGACACTTTCTACTCAAGGAAGTTAAGGAGGCAACAAAGTTATTTGATAATATGATCAAAACAGGTTTGACACCTGATGTTAGGAGTTATAACATTATGATTGACGGATATTGCAAGAGCAAAATGGTGGATCAAGCCATGTCTCTATTTAAAGAAATGCGTTCAAAAAATTTAGTTCCTAATACAGTAACATACAATTCTCTAATTGATGGCTTAAGCAAATCACAGAGAATATCAGATGTGCAGGATCTTCTTGATAAGATGAAAAACAGTGGTCCAGCCCCTAATTTAATCACTTACAGTATTGTGTTAGATGCTCTGTGCAAAATGCGACATCTTGATGAGGCAATTGCATTGTTTCGGAAAATTGTTGAGACAGGTATTAGTCCAAATGTATACATGTGCAATATTATTTTGGATGGATTGTGCAAATGTGGGAGACTGATGACTGCAGAAGCGTTTTTCCAGTATCTTTTGGTCAACAATTATCATCTAGATGTTTGGACTTATAATATTATGATCAATGGCCTCAGTAAAGAGGGTTTGTTTGATGAAGCAATAACCTTACTCTCAAAAATGAAAGAGCTTGATTGTAAGCCTAATATTGTTAGTTATGAAACAATTGTGCAAGATCTTTTTTATAAAAATGAGAATGAAAAGGGAGAGAAGCTTCTTCGAGAAATGATAAGCAGTGGCTTGCATAAGGGAGCGATGAAGGTGCGATAATGTTTTTCTAATTTAATTTTGTTAATTTTGAATTTGTATTTATGTTGTGTAAAAAGCTTGCTTGTGGTGCCTTATAAAGATGATGAACTACACATTCCTCTCATTGTTGCCTATTTTTTTTTATCTTAAATTTGTATATTGGATTTTCTGGAACTGATAGTGCAGAGCCCAATGGTTGCTTAAGATGATGATGTTCTTAATCGGTTGAAGTTATTATAAATATTTATGAAGTTCAGTCATTAATTTTGAAGTGATGTTATACTTCTGCTCAGATGTCATCCAAAATAATAACTATTGAGCTCTAACTTCTTGTGTTCGTAATCTACAATGGTATATAGTCTCATCATCTGGCAAGAGAGACCAATAGCATGATTTTTTGGTGGTCCCTATTTCAAAATTGCAACTTTTTTTATAACGTATACATGATTGTTTCTTTGCTCTTTATATATCAGGGGAAATCTTAATTACATAATTGTTTTGCACCATAAAGGCTAGATTTTTGAAATATGTTGAGATGGTTGCTGATTTATCTGACAAAGATTTTTGGTATATGTTATGGTATCTTGGGGAAATAGTTTGTGCTAATTCTGTTAGAGGAGAGAGAGAAGAAGGACTACAAATAAGAAGGAGAATGAGGATTAGAGTAGGGGATTCAGGGAAATTAGACTAGAGCCCTTGGGAGAGAGGTAGCCTTGGAAAGCTACCATATCATCTTCTTCTATCTTTCTTTCATAAATTATACTATCTTGGGAAATAGGTTGATACACACTGATATCATTCAATATCTCCCTGTTTTGTACTCTAGTCTTTACCTATACTGTTCTATTCCTTTCTTTTTATCATGATGGTACCAGGTTGTTACAATATACTTTTCGTCATTATCTTGCTAAGAAACAAATCTAAGCAAACGGAGATTAAGCTTAATTGCATTTTAGAAGCTTTCTATACTACTATTATTTTTTCTTACTAGTAATACATGCTTAGTGTCTAGTGAATTAGTGCTAGTTATAACTTTTACTACGTTCAAGCTTGGTTCATAGTCACTCTTGTTCTGCATTCTGCAAACATAAGTTTACCCTTTTTTTATTTTTATTTTATTTTAATTGCTTTCATTATTTTTTATTTAGGATTCCAAGATTACACTTCCTGTGGAGTTGGATTAGATTCTGTAGAACCAAAAAGTATCCAATGGTGTGCACAGTTATCATCTTTACATCATATCAGACAGATACTTTAATAACTTGATATCAACTGGTATGTTTGGTGCTTTACTTGTGTATTGATTTTATCTGGGGAGCTGAGCATAGATCATGAAAGATAAGATCTGCCTAAACATAAGGCTATTTTTCTTTGATTCATTATATTTTATGAGGATGGATTTTTGGTTGAAGAATTGGGCTTGGAATAAAACAGCATTAGCCTTTAAGAAAGAAGCATTATTTATGGTTATTGCTGGCATGTTGTTTTCAGAGTCGTGTGCTAGGCATGTTTGATTTTGTGTATTTCCAATCCCACAGTCAAGCTGAATCATCCAGCAAATTTATTTTTGGATCTTAAAGTTCAATTGTGAATTAGTATCACTGAATTTCAGAAACTCAGGTTCAGGAGAATTCTGCTTCTTCAGTTTCATGTTCTTAATCGTAATAAGTAATTGATCTCTTAAGAAAAATTTGGTTTTGTTCAGGTACTATAAAGATGATCTCTTAAAGTTCATTAAGTATGAGCACTTTTTTTTTTAAAAAAAATCAAACAGGTATATTTTTATTTCTTTCAAGAAAAACCTACAAAACTCAACTTTCCTTGACCAATACCTCATGGGGCTTGATTCATATGCCGATTTGAATGAATTACAATGAAAT
The DNA here is from genome assembly GCA_013621005.1 of Aeschynomene evenia. NCBI lineage: Eukaryota > Viridiplantae > Streptophyta > Magnoliopsida > Fabales > Fabaceae > Aeschynomene > Aeschynomene evenia. The sequence continues at coordinate 19,018,872 of CM024264.1, read as the reverse complement.
AATTCCGTTATTTATGGTGCTATTAATAAATTATAAACCTGAAATATGAGTTGGGTCACCATTAAACTGGTTTAGGATCTTGAGTCAAGATTCTTGTGAAAATCTTCATTTAAATCACTGTAGAAGTGTAGAGTGGAACTAGAAGTATTCAGAGCATTTGAATGGAGGAAAATATGAGATTTCATATATTTCTTTTAAGTTTCAATTGAAGGATTGTAGAGATTATTGAATTTTTCAACCCAAAAAGACAACATTAGAGGAGGGAATTAATAGAAAATGAAAAAGAATTGGTAAACATGCATGTGCTCTTGGGGAGAGAGTCAATCTACAAAAAGAAAGGGTAGATAGAGTGATTTGGAAGAGAAATCTGTTGTATACAATGTAATTTTTTTATTTTTGCAGGTACATTACAAAGTGGGAACTCAAGATATGGAGCTCAACACTTACAATTTTACAAAATCGTCGTGGAGAGGGCTTGTTCGTCCAAGGGTCGAGATTTTGACTTGGTTTGTGATATTGGAGAGGCTAAATACAAAGCAAAGGCGGTCTAATATTGGTATATTGATTCATGTCTGATGTGTAATAGTGAATCAGAATCGGTGGCACATTTGTTCTTTCATTGCAATTTTGCGAGGTCGATTTGGTTCTGTCTGCTGGATCATTGGGTAGTGAGGTGGGTGTCGCCAAGTTGCCCTTGGGAGTGTTTTGAGACTAGGCAGAGGAGCCCGCTGTCGAAACATGCAACTAAGGTATGGCTTATAACGTTTTTTGCTGTTATATGGGCGGTTTGGAGAGCTCATAATGGGAAAGTATTCAATGGAAATGAGATGCTAATTGTCGATGCAAACGAGCAAGTTCTATTTTGAGTTAATAGATGGATGCAAGATATCAATATACCTTGCTGTTTGGTTTTGGTGCTTTGTAATGAGGAGGAGCGCATTTTGCTGCTATGAATCGCCGCATAAGGGCAGATCCTTTTGTGAAATTGAAATGGCAGCATTCACTGAAAATTCGCGTGATGGTTGGTGTGATTCTAATGAAAGTTGATGCTTACAAGAATGCTCTAAGGCTGCTGGTAGAAATATGCAGATGTGATGATTAAGTTGATTGGTAGGAATCTGCAATGAGTGTTTTCATAATGAGAGGAGGGATCCAAAGTTCACATCACAGGTGATATCATGTAAGCTCAAGGCACAAAGAGTATGTAAAAGATATTGCAGGAGCAGCCTCATGTAAGATTTTTTAAATGAGTTCAGTTCCATTTGGGGTGTGGATGCTCCGGTTATATTAATCGTGCATAATACATTACTATTGAAAATGTTTTAAAATTAGCAGTTTAGCACAAACTTCATGTATCACAAGGTTGTCTCCAAAATTTGTTAACATTTTTGCTATTGATTGATTACCTTGAAATGAGAGTTAATATAAAAGTAAGTGGTTATATTCCACTACTAAAGTCGATTTCCCGCAAATGACAGGAGTTGAAATGAGTGGTAAGCGGTTCTTTGTTCCTTAAGCAAGGTCTCAGTCCTCAGGTTTTCGAGCCTTGTCGATGAAAACAAATCTCCGTTGGAAATCTCACTTATCATTCTCAGATATGTGACTTGGGGTGACGAATTAGTTGAGAAGAAATTGCGAATGCCGAGGGCAACAAAAAAAAATCAATTTCTTGCGAACTTATTGCGAATTTCAATCAAGGAATGTCGTATCATGTGAATTGTTCCATGAAAAAGAAATATGTATCTAAATCATTTGTGGATAGTTTTTAGCTACAAATTTCTATTGTCACAACAAAATGAATAATAACATCATGTGGGTAAATTTACAAAGTAAAAATTTGCACTAAAATTTACAAATACAAATTTACAATAAAATTCATAAATAATAATTTTCAGTAATTCTAAGCTTTCTCCTCCCTACACTTAAACTTCATTATCACTTGAATCCTCACCACTTATTGAAGTTGATCTAGTTGAGTCTTTGAAGAGTTTGCTTCATAGCCTAATTTTCCATCAAGTCATTTAGAATATTTTTCATCTAGGACAATTCTTTCTTCATGTCTTCTTTCTTCTTCCTTTATTTTTCTAAGGGTAAATCACATTAATTTCTGAGGTTTGACGAAATTACACCTGACTCTCCTCTATTTTTAACACCTTATACGCAGATTTGTTCAATTTATAAAAACTACAGTGATCTTCCTTTAAGAATAATTAATTGTTAGTCAAATTAAAATTCTTATGATATATGAGGGATACATGACTTTTAACGACATATTCACAGATATAGACACTCTTGAAATTATAATGAACAAATGACCATTTAACACATGATAAAACTAAATATGAGAAAAAATAAGATAAATAAGTTTTAATATATCAAATGTAAAATTTGGTCATTTAACTCCAAATTAATTAACACATATCAACATTTTTTTAATAATAGTACCTACTTTATAAACTTTGATGAAAAATTTATTTAACAAATTAAATATTAGATATAATATTAGATTATATTAAGAAATTTATTTATCTTTCCATGCATTGCATGGGTATCGCAATAGTTTAGATTAAAAGTTTAATTTTATCATTTCATAAAATATGTGTGAATAGTTTTGAAACTAAACAATTTTTCCCAAAAGACTACTTATACAAGTTTAGGATTTTTATTTTTATTTTATTAAATTTTATGAAAAAATATTAAAAACAGAAAAATATAATTTTATTATTTTTTCTATTTTCAGTATTTCATTCATAAAATTCTAAAAATAAAGAAAATAAAAAATAAAAATAAAAAACTAATTAGATCCTCAATATTTTTAGTCTTACTTTTGTAGAATTAATTAAAAGTATGATTGATTTTTATAAATTTGATTTTAGTTGAAATTGATTTCGAGATGAAATAATTTATATTTAAAGTGTGATCTGAAAATTAATTTTGACCAAAATTAAAAGAGTAGAAATCTAGAAGTAGTAAACTTTTACTACTACTAGAATTGATTTTAGCTTAAAACCAGACACGAATGAAATTGGACAACAGACCCTAATTTGTAGTGACCACCTCAAACGCGTAAAAGGAGAAGACTCAGCTTGATACACAACACAGTGAGAGGAATCAATCATAAAGCTATGCGAGTTTTGTTGCGTCCAAGGTATGCCCAATTCATTCCCAACTCGCTCTCATATTATGATTGTGCTCATCATCTTAGGCTTTACTCCCATTCTTCTCCGATTTCAAATCCTAACAACAATGTTTCTGCGTCTCATAACAACTTCAACGACGCCGTTTCCTCCTTCATTGCCATTCTCAATAGGCGCCATCCACCTTCTGTAATTGAATTCAACAAGATCTTAGGGTCTATTGTTAAGATGAAACAGTGCCCCACTGCCATCTCGCTGTTTGCCCAATTGGAGCCTAGGGGAATCACTCCTTCCTTGGTTACTCTGAGCATCTTGATCAATTGTTTCTGCCATTTGGGTCATATGGATTTTGCTTTCTCTGTATTGGGTAAGATCATCAAGAGAGGGTATCAATTAGATGTCATAACTTTGACCACTCTCATGAAAGGGTTTTGTACTAATGGTGAGGTTAGGAAAGCACTGGTGTTTCACGACAGAGTAAGAGCACTTGGATATCAGCTTGATGAGGTGAGTTATGGGACCTTAATCAATGGACTTTGTAAGATTGGGAAAACAAGAGCTGCCATTGAATTGCTGCAGAAGCTGGAGAGACAGCCTATTAAGCCCGACGTAGTAATGTATAGTGCTGTCATTGATGGGTTATGTAAAGATGGGCTTGTAACTGAGGCTGAAAAATTGTTTTCTAATATGATTGCAAAGGGGATTTCTCCTGATGTCATCACCTACAATTCCCTAATTCACGGTTTCTGTTGTGTTGGTCGATTAGAAGAAGCTTCTCGATTTCTGAATGAAATGGTGAAGAAAAGTAAGGTCAAGCCAAACACATACACATTTAGCATATTAATAGATGCATCTTGTAAAGAAGGACAAATCACAGAAGCCCAGAAGTTGTTTGATCTGATGTTGCGAAGTGATCAGCCGCCTAATGTTGTCACGTACAATGCTTTAATTGATGGACACTTTCTACTCAAGGAAGTTAATGAGGCAACAAAGTTATTTGATAATATGATCAAAACAGGTTTGACACCTGATGTTTGGAGTTATAACATTATGATTGACGGGTATTGCAAGAGTAAAAGGCTGGATCAAGCCATGTCTCTCTTTAAAGAAATGCGTACAAAAAATTTAGTTCCTAATACAATAACATACAATTCTCTAATTGATGGCTTAAGCAAATCACAGAGAATATCTGATGTGCAAGATATTCTTGATAAGATGAAAAACAGTGGTCAAGCCCCTAATTTAATCACTTACAATGTCTTGTTAGATGCTCTGTGCAAAATCCGACATCTAGATGAGGCAATTGCATTGTTTCGGAAAATTGTTGAGAAAGGGATTAGTCCAGATGTATACATGTGCAGTATTATTCTGAATGGATTGTGCAAATGTGGGAGACTGTTGACTGCAGAAGCGTTTTTCCAGTATCTTTTGATCAACAACTATCATCTAGATGTTTGGACTTATAATATTATGATCAATGGCCTGAGTAAAGAGGGTTTGTTTGATGAAGCAATAACCTTACTGTCAAAAATGAAAGAGCATGATTGTAAGCCTAATATTTTTAGTTATGAAACAATTGTGCAAGAGCTTTTTTTAAAAAATGAGAATGAAAAGGCAGAGAAGCTTCTTCGAGAAATGATAAGCAGTGGCTTGCATAAGGGAGCGATGAAGGTGAGATGATGTTTTTCTAATTCAATTTTGTTAATTTTGAATTTGTATTTATGTTGTGTAAAAAGCTTGCTTGTGGTGCCTTATAAAGATGATGAACTAAACATTCCCCTCACGGTTGCTTATTTTTTATCTTAAATATGTATATTGGATTTTCTGTGACTGATGGTGCAGAGCCCGATGGTTGCTTAAGATGATGATGTTCTTAATCGGTTGAAGTTATTGTAAATATTTATGAAGTTCACTCATTAGTTTTGAAGTGATGTTATACTTCTGCTCAGATGTCATCCAAAATAATAACTATTGAGCTCTAACTTCTTGTGTTCATAATCTCCAATGGTATATAGTCTCATCAACTGGAAAGAGAGACCAATAGCATGATTGTTTGGTGTTCCCTATTTCAAAATTGCAACTTTTTTTATAAAGTATACATGAAATAGAAAAAAGCATTTTCATATGCTTTTTCTGACATTTTTGTTTCTTTGCTCTTTATATATCAGGGGAAATCTTAAATACATAATTGTTTTGCACCATCAAGGCTAGATTTTTGAAATATGTTGAGATGGTAGCTGATTTAGCTGACAAAGATTTTGGGTATATGTTATGGTATCTTGGGGAAATAGTTTGTGCTCATTCTATTAGAGGAGAGAGAGAAGAAGGACTACAAATAAGAAGAAGAATGAGGATTAGAGTAGGGGATTCATGGAAATTAGACTAGAATCAGGCCCTTGGGAGAGAGGTAGCCTCTCAAAAGCTACCATATCATCTTCTTCTATCTTTCTTTCATAAATTATACTTTCTTGGGAAATAGGTTGATACGCACTGATATTCAATATCTCCCTGTTTTGTACTCTTGTCTTTTACCTATACTGTTCTATTCCTTTCTTTTTATCATGATGGTACCAGGTTGTTACAGAATACTTTTCATCATTATCTTGCTAAGAAACAAATCTAAGCAAACGAAGATTAAGCTTAATGGCATTTTAGAAGCTTTCTATACAACTACTATTTTTTCTTACTAGTAATACATGCTTAGTGTCTAGTGAATTAGTGTTAGTTATAACTTTTACTACGTTCAAGCTTGGTTTCATAGTCACTCTGGTTCTGCATTCTGCAAGCATACTTTACCCTTTTTCTGTTTTTATTTTTATTTAATTTTAATTGCTTTCATTATTTTTTATTTAGGATTCCAAGATTACACTTCCTGTGGAGTTGGATCAGATTCTGTAGAACTAAAAAGTATCCAATTGTGTGCACAATTATCATCTTTACATCATATCAGACAGATACTTTAATAACTTGATATCAACTGGTATGTTTGGTGCTTTACTTGTGTATTGATTTTATCTGGGGAGCTGAGCATAGATCATGAAAGATATGATAGGCCTAAACATAAGGCTATTTTTCTTAGATTCCTTATATTTTATGAGGGTGGATTTTTGGTTGAAGAATTGGGCTTGGAATAAAACAGCATTAGCCTTTTAGGCTTTGTTTGTGAGTTAGGGGGAAGGGAGGTGGAGGTTATGGAAGAAAAGGAAGGGGAGAGGAGGAAAGAACTTGGTGGGAAGATCTTACTCTTGTTTGAGAGTTTAATAATCCTCTAATCTTCCTTATAGTTAGTGCTGGCATGCTGTTTTTAGTGTCATGTGCTAGGCATGTTTGATTTTGTGTATTTCCTTTCCCACAGTCAAGCTGAATCATCTAGCAAATTTGTTTTTGGATCTTATAGTTCAATTATGAATTAGTATCATTCAACTTCAGAAACACAGGTTCAGGAGAACTCTGCTTCTAATAATAAGTAATTGATATGTTAAGAAAAATTTGGTGTTGTTCAGGTACAACAGCCATATTAAGTGTGAGCACTCTTTTTTTTTTAAAAAAAAAAAAAAAACAAACAGGTATATTGTTATTTCTTTCACGAAAAATCTACAAAAAATCTACTTTCCTTGACTAATACCTTGTTACACAACCCAGGAGCAACCAGGGTCAGGGGCAGCAAGGGAAAATCATCCCTTTTCAGCATACGTACCAGAGAAGAGGGAGGGAAATAACAGAATAGGAAGGTGAAGGCCGGGATTTTAGGAAGTTAGTTGGTGGGGAATGGAAAATATAAATAGAGGGGAAATTGTTTAGAAAGTCAGGAAAAGAGTGAAGTGGGAAATTGGGGAGAGAAGGCCTCTCGAAGAGCCATTTTATCATCTTGTAATTCCTTTACAGCTTATACTTTCATACAGAAATATACACCTCTGCAGATCTGAGGGACTATCACACTGATACCCCTTTCCTCTGCATTTACCTATCTTCTCTATCTCTCTTCTACTCTCTTCTCTACTCTACTGCTGCTGCTTGTATTCTGTTCTGTGTAATTGGGGTTTGAGACTTAACAATTGGTATCAGACATCGATCCTGGGCTTCTCCCTGTGAATGGTAACCACCCGCTCCGTGGTAGCTATGGAGGAACGAATGGAGGTTTTGGAGCGCCAGATGGCGGATCATAGAGGGTTGCTGGAGACGGTATTGAAGCGCCTCGAGGAGGTGGCGTTTCAACAACCACAACAACACCAACCACGCCATCAGAACCTTGACCATGAGGAGGATGAACGTGACTCGTATGTGGACGATGGTGGCGGAGGTCGTCGTCGCGGCCATGGCCCACCCAGGGGGGACTATAATCGGCGTCTCGAGGTCCCTCAGTTTGAAGGTAACGACGCGAATGGTTGGTTAGTGCGTTTAGATCGGTTCTTCCGCATCTCCGGTGTGGCGGTGGCGGACAAGTTGGACTATGCCGTGCTGGGTCTCCACGGTGAAGCACTGACGTGGTACGAATGGTGGGAGGCGCAGTCTTCGTTTCACACTTGGGCCCGTTTTAAGCAAGATCTCTTGCGCAGATTCGAACCCGGAGCAGCATCCAATCCTCTCGCTCCTTTACTCACAGTCCGGCAGACGACGACGGTGATGGAGTTTCGGAGGGAATTTGAGTTAGCGGCTCGTTCTCACCGACACCTGGGGGCTGATACTCTCATGTGCATGTTTCACAAAGGCCTCAAGCCTTCGATTAGCTCGGAGATGGCGGTGGAGGAGTTTGAGAATCTCCAAGCGATGATGGACCGGGCGATGATGTTGGAAGCTCGGAACCGAGCTTGGCGGGAAGAAAGCAGCCAGCAATGGGGAAGGAAGGGAGACTCCAATTTCCGATCCACCTTGGGCCCAAATCGGAATGCTCATTGGGCCAGGCCCAATAACCCTCACCAAAACCAGGTCCCCACTCAGCCCGATTCTCTCCTTTTTTCTAAACCTGATCCCAACCCCCTCTTGGGCCCTAAAGCTGCTACTGGTTCGGGCGGCCCAAAACACAATTCTCAGTGGATCTCTGATGAAGAATGGCAGGATCGCCAACGACGTGGGCTTTGCTTTAAATGTGGGGATAAGTGGAATCCATCCCACTCTTGCAAATTTAGACACCAGCAGCTGATGTTATTGGGGGAATCCGACGAGGAAGGGGAAGAAGTTCCAGAAGCTTTCTCATCGGAAGAGCCTGACTCTGCTCTAAATTCTTTTTCTCTTCATCTCTCTTCTTTTAGTTATTGGGGCCTTACTACCCATCAAACTCTGAAGGTGCGTGGCACCATTAACGGCTCGGCGGTGGTAGTTTTGGTGGATCCCGGGGCAGAGGCGAATTTCCTCTCGACTAAGCTCGTCGCTTCCCTCGGGTTGCCGTTACTGCAGATGCAACCCATTCGCGTAGAGGTGGGGAACGGTGCGATTGAGCACGGTGTTGGTGGATGCGAGAATGTGGAGATCTTGGTCCAAGGTATTTCAATTGTTGCTAATTTTTTTGTCATGGAGCTCGGCCGTTCCGAGGTCGTACTGGGGGCAGGCTGGATTGCTAGTTTGGGCGTTTTTGAGGGCGATTATCGCAACCTGTCCTTAAGTTGGTTCGCCAAAGGGAAGAAGATGACTCTACGTGGGGATCCCAGTTTATCACGTAGTCAGGCAAATAGCAAGATGACCTTGAATGCTTTGAGGAATCATGAGGAGGGATTTTTGGTGACTCCGTTGTTTACATCCGCGGAGGTGGGTTTACAACCACCACTTTCCGAGGCCACTACGGCACTACTGCAGCAATTTGAGGACATTTTTCGCGCTCCTTCTGGTCTTCCACCCCCAAGGCCACATGACCATGCTATCACCTTGAAGGAGCAGTCCGACATTCCTAACATTCGACCCTACCGCTACCCCCACTATCAGAAAAATGAAATTGAGAAGATCATTGAGGAGATGTTACAGATTGGCATCATACGCCCGAGCACTAGCCCCTTTTCAAGCCCTGTCATTTTGGTGAAGAAGAAAGACGGTGGTTGGCGTTTTTGCGTTGACTATCGCGCACTCAATAAGATTACGATTCCCGACAAATTTCCGATTCCGGTGATTGAAGAATTATTAGACGAGATTGCTCGGGCCACTGTTTTTTCCAAGTTAGACCTCAAGTCGGGCTATCATCAAATCCGGATGAAGGACGAAGACATACACAAAACGGCATTTCGCACTCATGAGGGGCATTACGAGTTTCTGGTAATGCCGTTCGGCCTTACGAATGCTCCTTCTACTTTCCAATCACTCATGAACACTGTGCTGCGACCTTTTCTGCGGAAATTCACCTTGGTCTTTTTTGATGATATCTTAGTCTACAGCCCCGATTCTGCCAGCCACAGGGAACACTTGCGCCAGGTTTTTGAGTTACTTCGGCAGAACCAACTTCTGGTGAATAAGAAGAAATGTTGTTTTGCATGCGAAAGTATTGAATATTTGGGGCATATCATATCTTCTCAAGGGGTGGCTGCTGACCCAAGGAAGTTGAAGGATATGGTTGATTGGTCTTCCCCTAAGGATCTCAAGGGATTACGGGGATTCTTGGGCTTGACCGGCTATTATCGTCGTTTCGTCAAGAGCTATGGCAGCATTGCATGGCCCCTCACTCAGCTATTAAAGAAGGATTGCTTTGTCTGGAGTTCAGAGGCTGAGGCAGCTTTTCAACAGCTCAAAACAGCAATGGTCTCGGTTCCGGTGCTGGCTACCCCATGTTTTTCCAAACCCTTCCAGATTGAGACTGATGCTTCTGGTAAGGGTGTTGGCACTGTTTTGATGCAGGATGGCCGTCCTATCGCTTTCATGAGTCAGAAACTGTCCGAGGCTGCCCAGAAGAAATCAGTTTACGAGCGGGAGTTGATGGCCATTGTATTGGCTATCCAGAAGTGGCGACACTATCTCCTTGACCAGCCCTTTACGGTTTTTACGGACCAGAAATCATTAAAATTTTTGCTGGAACAACGGGTTGCAGAGGAGAGCCAGCAGAAATGGTTGTCTAAATTGCTGGGCTATAATTTCGAAATAAGGTACAAAGCTGGGTCGGATAATAGGGTGGCCGATGCTCTGTCTCGAAAATTTCATTTCTCTTCCATCTCTTTTTCTCTAGCAGCAGAATGGGCGGACATAGAGGCGGAAATTTTGGATGACCCAAAGTTGAAGATCATTATGCAGAAGCTTCTGACGGGAGAAGAAGCGACGGCTGGCTATGAGTTAATCAATGGGAAATTAATGCATAAAGGGAGGTTGGTGCTTGCTAGATCCTCCAAGTGGATCCCTAAAATTCTATTGGAGTTCCATAGTTCTAAGCTTGGGGGCCACTCTGGGTTCTTTCGTACATACAAAAGGATTGCTGCCATCCTTTACTGGGAGGGTATGAAACCTGCTATTATGGAGTTCATTAAGGCGTGTGAGATATGCCAACAGAATAAGTATTCCGCCCTCAAGCCCGCTGGCCTTTTACAGCCCCTGCCCATTCCCACCAACGTTTGGGCGGACATCTCGATGGATTTTATAGGTGGTTTACCGAAAGCTTGGGGATTGGATACCATCTTTGTGGTAGTTGACAGATTCACCAAATACGCCCATTTCTTTGCCCTCTCCCACCCTTTTACTGCTAAGGACGTCGCGAACTTGTTCATCAGGGAAGTGGTCCGCCTACATGGGTTCCCCTCCTCCATTGTCTCAGATCGGGACAAAATCTTTATGAGCAATTTCTGGGCTGAGATGTTTAAACAAGCCGGCACGTCCCTGAAAATGTCCTCAGCTTACCATCCGCAAACGGATGGACAAACCGAGGCGGTCAATAAGTGCCTCGAGACCTACCTACGCTGCCTCACTGGGTCGAAGCCCAAACAGTGGCCATCGTGGCTGTCTTGGGCGGAATTCTGGTATAATACCAGCTACCACGGTGCTATCCGAATGACACCTTTCAAGGCATTATACGGTCGGGAACCGCCTCCCCTGTTACGCGGAGGAATGGAATCTATGGTGGAGGATGTGAAGATCCTCATGGCAGATCGGAACCAAATGTTGGAGGAGCTCCAATTCCATTTGAACAGAGCTCAAAATAGAATGAAGCAGGCAGCCGACAAGAAAAGAAGAGATGTCTCCTTTGCTGTTGGGGATTTTGTTTATTTGAAGATTCATCCTTATAGGATGAGGTCTCTAGCAGCTCGGATCAACCAGAAACTAAGTGCCCGTTACTATGGCCCTTTTGAAGTCCTGGAGAAGGTGGGTGCAGTGGCGTATAAGCTTCGGCTTCCAGCGACAGCAAAAATCCATCCGGTGTTTCATGTATCTCTGTTGAAGGGGAGTGTTGGACCTTCTGTGTCACCCCAACCTCTGCCAGCTGAGTTGGCTGAAGACGCTGAGCTGGTAGTTCAGCTTGAACTAGTTTTGGACAGCCGCTACAACTTCCGGGGTGAGCTCGAGGTGCTGATCAAGTGGCAGAATTTACCTTCGTTTGAGAACACTTGGGAACTGGCTGAGAAGATTATGGAGGTATTTCCCCTCTTTCACCTTGAGGACAAGGTGGCTCTCCAAGGGGGGAGTATTGTTACACAACCCAGGAGCAACCAGGGTCAGGGGCAGCAAGGGAAAATCATCCCTTTTCAGCATACGTACCAGAGAAGAGGGAGGGAAATAACAGAATAGGAAGGTGAAGGCCGGGATTTTAGGAAGTTAGTTGGTGGGGAATGGAAAATATAAATAGAGGGGAAATTGTTTAGAAAGTCAGGAAAAGAGTGAAGTGGGAAATTGGGGAGAGAAGGCCTCTCGAAGAGCCATTTTATCATCTTGTAATTCCTTTACAGCTTATACTTTCATACAGAAATATACACCTCTGCAGATCTGAGGGACTATCACACTGATACCCCTTTCCTCTGCATTTACCTATCTTCTCTATCTCTCTTCTACTCTCTTCTCTACTCTACTGCTGCTGCTTGTATTCTGTTCTGTGTAATTGGGGTTTGAGACTTAACATACCTCAAGGGGCTTTATTCACATGCTGATTTGAATGAATTACAATGAAATAATTCCATTATTTATGGTGCTAAACGGCTATTAATAAACCTTAAATATGAGTTGGGTCTTAACATATACCATTAAGCTGGCTTAGGATCTTGAGTAAAGATTTTTGTGAAAATCTTCATTTAAATCACTGTAGAAAGAATGGAAATAGAAGTATTCAGAGCATAGAATGGAGGAAAATATGAGATTTTAAATATATATTTTTTAAGTTTCAATTGAAGGATTGTACACAAACCGCAAAAGAAGGAAAGGTTGAAGGACTTATTTAAGAGATTATTCAATATTTGAATCCAAAAAGACCACTCAGTTGCTAACCGTGGAGTTTTGGATGGATGGTGTTGGGTGTGGAGTGTATATTGGAGGAGGGAATTAAGAGAGCATGAAAAAGAATTGGTAAACGACATGCATGTTCTCTTGGGGAGAGTCAATCTACAAAAAGAAAGGGTAAATAGAGTGATTTTAAAGTTTGAGAAATCTGTTGTATACAGTGTGATTTTTTTTGCAGGTACATTACAAGGTGGGACCTCAAGATATGGAGCTCAACACTTACAGTTTTACAAAATCGTTGTGGAGAGGGCTTGTTCATCAAGGGTCGAGATCTTGACATGGTTTATGATATTGGAGAGGCTAAATACAAAGCAAAGGCTGTCTAATATTGGTATATCACTGGCTGGTCAAGATTCATGTCTGGTGTGTAATAGTGAATCAGAATCGGTGGCACATTTGTTCTTTCATTGCATTTTTGCGAGGTCGATTTGGTTCTGTCTGATGGATCATTGGGTAGTGAGGTGGGTATTGCCAAGTTGCCCTTGGGAGTGTTTTGAGACTAGGCAGAGGAGCCCGCTGTCGAAGCATGCAACAAAGGTATGGATTTTAATGTTTTTTGCTGTTATATGGGCGGTTTGGAGAGCTCGTAATGGGAAAGTATTTGATCGAAATGTGACACCAATTGTTAATGCAAAAGGGCAAGTTCTATCTTGGGTTAATAGATGGATGCAAGATATGAATTTACCTTGCTGATTGATTTCAGTGCTTTGTAATGAGGAGGAGCTCATTTTGCTGCTATGAATTGCCGCATAAGGGCAGATCCTTTTGTGAAATTGAAATGGCAGCATTCACTGAAAAGTCGCGTGATGGTTGGTGTGATTCTAATGAAAGTTGATGCTTACAAGAATGCTCTAAGGCTGCTGGTGGAAATATGCAGATGTGATGATTAAGTTGATTGGTAGGAATCTGCAATGAGTGTTTTCATAATGAGAGGAGGATGCAAAGTTCACATCACAGGTGATATCACAATGAATGGTGGCATAAAGCTCAAGGCTCAAGGAGTGTGTAAAAGATATTGCAGGAGCAGCCTCATGTAAGATTTTTTTAATGAGTTCAGTTCCATTCGGGGTGTCGATGCTCCGGTTATATTAATAGTGCATAATACATTACTATTGAAAATGTTTTAAAATTAGCAGTTTAGCACAAACTTCATGTATCACAAGGTTGTCTCCAAAAATTGTTAAAACATTTTTGCTATTAATTGATTACCTTGAAATGAGAGTTAATATAAAAGTAAGGTAGCGTTTGGTAGCTGTCCCAAGTAAGTGAAGACAGAGACACAAATGGACAGAGACACAAAGGGACTGTGTCTCTATATGGTGTTTGGTAACAGTGGACAGGACACAAAAAATATTTTTGTATTGTGTTTAATAATAGTGAAAATGATATAAAGACATGTAAAAATGATCTTGAATATACATAATGTGAATTATGTGAAGTGATGGAGGGTATATTGGTCATAAAATTTCATTAAAAGAACCCGTCCATTCCAGTCCATCTCAGTCATTCACTTCTGGAGTGGACACAAATTTTGTTTCTTTTCTGTCCATGGACACAAATTTTTGTCCATCTGTGTCTCTGTCTCATAAACCAAACAGGATTAGTCCCTCTCAGTCTCTGTCTTTTGTGTCCTGGGACAGCTACCAAACGCTACCGATTAGTCATTCTCATCAGTCTCTGTCTTTTATGTCCTGCGACAGCTACCAAACGCTACCTAAGTGGTTATATTCCACTACTAAAGTCGATTTCCCGCAAATGACAGGAGTTGACATGAGTAGTAAGCGGTTCATTGTTCCTTAAGCAAGGTCCCAGTCCTCAGGTTTTTGAGCCTTGTCGATGAAAAAAATCTCCGTTGGAAATTTCACTTATCGTTCTCAGATATGTGACTTGGGGTGACGAATTAGTTGAGAAGAAATTACGAATGCCGAGGGCAACAAAAAAAATCAATTTCTTGCGAACTTATTGCGAATTTCAATCAAGGAATGTCGTATCATGTGAATTGTTCCATGAAAAAGAAATATGTATCTAAATCATTTGTGGATAGATTTTAGCTACAAATTTCTATTGTCACAACAAAATCAATAATAACATTGTGCAGGTAAATTTAAAAGTAAAAATTTGCACTAAAATTTACAAATACAAATTTACAACAAAATTCATAAATAATAATTTTGCAGTAATTTTAAGCTTTCTCCTTCCTACACTTAAAATTCATTATCACTTGAATCCTCACCACTTATTGAAGTTGATCTAGTTGAGTCTTTGAAGAGTTTGCTTCATAGCCTAATTTTCCATCAAGTCATTTAGAATATTTTTCATCTAGGACAATTCTTTCTTCATGTCTACTTTCTTCTTCCTTTATTTTTCTAAGGGTAAATTACATTAATTTTTGAGGATTGACGAAATTACACATAACTCTCCTCTATTTTCAAAACCTTATACGCAGATTTGTTCAACTTATAAAAACTACACTGATCTTCCTTTAAGAATAATTAATTGTTAGTCAAATTAAAAATTCTTATGATATATGAGGGATACATGACTTTTAACGACATATTCACATATATAGATACTCTTGAAATTATAATGAATAAATGACCATTTAACACATGATAAAACTAAATATGAGAAGAAATAAGATAAATAAGTTTTAATATATCAAATGTAAAATTTGATCATTTAACTCCAAATTAATTAACACATATCAACATTTTTTTAATAATAGTACCTACTTTATAAACTTTGATGAAAAATTTATTTAAAAAATTAAATATTAGATATAATATTATATTATATTAAGGAATTTATTTATCTTTCCATGCATTGCATGGGTACCGCAATAGTTTAGATTAAAAGTTTAATTTTATCATTTCATAAAATATGTGTGAATAGTTTTGAAACTAAATAATTTTTCTCAAAAGACTACTTATACTAAATTTTATGAAAAAAAATATTAAAAACGGAAAAATATAATTTTATTATTTTTTCTATTTTCAGTATTTCATTCATAAAATTCTAAAAATAAAGAAAATAAAAATTAAAAATTAAAAACTAATTAGATCCTCAATATTTTTAGTCTTACTTTTGTAGAATTAATTAAAAGTATGATTGATTTTTATAAATTTGATTTTAGTTGAAATTGATTTTGAGATGAAATAATTTATATTTAAAGTGTGATCTGAAAATTAATTTTGACCAAAATTAAAAGAGTAGAAATCTAGAAGTAGTAAACTTTTACTACTAGAATTGATTTTAGCTTAAAACCAGACACGATAGAAATTGGACAACAGACCCTAATTTGTAGTGACCACCTCAAACGCGTAAAAGGAGAAGACTCAGCTTGATACACAAACACAGTAAGAGGAAATCATAAAGCTATGAGAGTTTTGTTGCGTCCAAGGTATGCCCAATTCATTCCCAACTCGCTCTCATATTATGATTGTGCTCATCATCTTAGGCTTCATTCCTATTCTTCTCCGATTCCAAATCCTAAAAACAATGTTTCTGCGTCTCATAACAACTTCAACGACGCCGTTTCCTCCTTCATTGCCATTCTCAATAGGCGCCATCCACCTTCTGTAATTGAATTCAACAAGATCTTAGGGTCTATTGTTGTTACTTGATAAGATAGTCATATAGCTTAGTCAACCATTACTAACAGATTCAGTTATTAGTTAGCAGAATTAGTTTTAGCACCATTGCTGAGTTATTTCAATTATTGTATGTATAAATAGTTTCTCCTGTAATCTGAGCCAATTGTATTCATCACAATACTCATTTTGAGGAAATTAGTCAGCATCTTCCAATTCTATTCTCTCTCGTCTTTTCTTTTTGCTGCACTCTCTTGTGGATCGGATCACCAATCTTTAACATGGTGCGGTGAGGCGTGCCAGAGTGCGTTGTAGATCGAGATTGAGAAAGGAATTGATCATTTCCTCTTCCGAACGAGATTTCGATTCGTGCCTCAATGGCCAATCTCGTTGAACAAGTGATGAATCAAGGATCGGATAGCACCATTACAGGGATTGATCTTCAGAGTCTCGCACAATTGGTAGCTCAAATCAATGCCATCCAAGCTGCAGCTTCGAAAGCGAGCCTCAATCCTTCCATGGATCCGATGAGCCCCTACTATGTTCATCCTGGTGAGAATCCAGGTATATCTTTGATTTCGCAAGTTCTTGATAGTAAGAACTATCATTCTTGGGCTCAAAACATGCTTACTGCCTTGAAATCAAAGAACAAAATACCTTTCATTGATGGAAGCTTGCTGAAACCTGACAAAAACGATCCAACCTTCACTGCCTGGGACAGATGCAACACCTTCGTGGTTTCTTGGATCAAACACTCACTGAATTCAGAAATTGCTCAGAGTGTGTTATGGAATGACAATGCGTTTGCTCTGTGGACTGAACTAAAGCAAAGATTTTATCAAGGTGATGTGTTTAGAATTGCTGAATTAGAAGAAGAGTTGTTCCTGACAAAACAAGGAGAATTGAGCATTACTCTGTATTTCACCAAGCTAAAGGCAATATGGGAAGAACTTGAAAATTTCAGGCCAATTCCCAAATGTGTGTGTTCTCCTACCTGTGATTGCGGCTTGGGAATTGTCAGAAACCACAAGAAAGATACGTACGTGGTAAGGTTCCTTCGTGGACTCGATGAGCAGTATGCTCCCACACGTTCGCAAATAATGCTGATGAAGCCATTGCCGTCAATTGATGAAGTTTTCTCCATGTTAATTCAGCAAGAAAGACACTCTTTAAATTTGGATACTGCAGAATCCAAGTCTTTCATCGCTTCTGTTACTTCAAACACATTCTCATCTCACGGCTCAAGAGGCAGGGGTCGTGGAAGAGGAGGTAGAGGTGGAAGGAACTACAAGTTACTATGTTCATACTGCAACAAAATTGGGCATTTAGTTGACACCTGCTACAAGAAACATGGATTACCTCCCCACCTCAAACAGAAAGCGATCAATAGTGTTGTTACTTGTCCAGAGAATGATGAGGATAATGTAATTTCACTCTACAAGGAAGAAGGTGAGAAGCATGATACTCTTTTCACTCCCGAGCAGAAACAAGCACTGCTAGCACTACTCCAACATCAAAATACTCAGCAAGTTCATAATGTAAATCAAGTCTCTTCATCCACTAACCAAGGTAACCAAGTTTCATGGTCTGCACTTTCTGAAAATAATGACCTCTGGATCATAGATACAGGGGCCACCATTCATGTGTCACATTCTTTAAATGCATTTCATACATATAAATACATAAAACCCATTAGAGTCAAACTACCAAATAAACAAATTGTTGCTGCATACATATCTGGTTCTGTAAGGTTCTCAAATCCTTATACCTTACAAATGTCTTGTACATTCCCACTTTTGCATTCAATCTTATCTCAGCATCTCATCTCATTCATTCAATTGATTGCCAATTTGTCATTAACAAATTTGGCTGTGAGATTCAGGATTACCCTTCTCAGAAGAAGATTGGTGTAGCTGAACTCCATGATGGATTATATGCAATCAAACCAGAGTCAGCACAGCACAAAGTGAATACAACCTGCACTAGCATAGATACATCACACTCTTCATTACCTAAAGTCTCCCAAAAGGATTTGTGGCATTTTAGATTAGGACATATCCCTTATAGCAGATTGAAAAATGTAAAGCAATTGTATCCCATCTTTCGAAATTTGAATAAAAATGATTGTGCAACTCCATGTGATTCTTGTCATTATGCAAAGCAAAAGAGATTATGTTTTCCTGATAGCATGTCTAAATCAGCCAAATGCTTTGATCTAATACACATAGACATTTGGGGACCTCTTTCCATTACATCAATCAGTGGTTTCAAGTACTTCCTCACTGTAGTGGATGACCATAGCAGATTCACTTGGGTTTTTTTCATGAGGCTCAAATCTGAGGCTGCTGCTTTGGTCCAAAACTTTATCAAACTTGTTCAAACTCAATTCAACACTACAGTGAAAGTAATAAGAACAGATAATGGCAAAGAATTCCAAATGTCCAAGTTTTACAATGAGAATGGTATTTTGCACCAAACTTCATGTGTGGAAACCCCACAACAAAATGGAATAGTTGAAAGAAAACATCAACATATATTGCAAGTTGCTAGAGCTATTCTATTCCATTCTCATTTACCTAAAAAGTTTTGGAACCTGGCTGTTAGTCACGCTATACACTTAATAAATAGACTACCCAGCTCTCTAATGCATAATGAAAATCCATACAAGATTTTGCACAATCAAGATCCTGATTACATGCAACTAAAGGTTTTTGGATGTCTTGCTTACATATGCACTTTAAAACAAAACAGATCTAAACTGGATAAAAGGGCAAGGAAGTGTGTCTTCCTGGGCCACAAATCAGGAACAAAAGGTTTTTTGTTCATGGATCTTGAAACAAGAGAATTCATTGTTTCTAGAGATGCTAAATTCTATGAACATGTGCTACCATTCTTTCAATCTGCCACTATTGAAAATAACATAAGGGACACAAACTTTTCAGCACCTAATCCACTGCTCACATTCCCTGACATTGACACATCTATTGTACCAATTAACTCACATACACTTGATCCACCTGATATATTGTCATCTCCACAAATAGCTGACTCTGGCTCCTTTCGTACCAATACTCCAATTACACCAGCCTCTACACAAACAAACAATCCTACTGCATGTCCACATCCTGTCATTGAGCCGAATTTCCCTCATTCATCAAACACATCACAACCAAACATAAGAAAATCATCTAGGATTCGAAAACCACCTGCACACTTAAAAGACTATAATTGCATGCAAGTGAGTTCTGTTCCTATACACCAATCCTCTCACAACATCAGGTATCCAATCTCTCATTACATTTCATATACACAAACATCTCCAAAACACACTGCATTTTGTTTGGCTGTGTCTTCCATGCATGAACCAACTAAATATGAAGAAGCTGTCACTGAACCCTGTTGGAGAGATGCTATAACTGCTGAGTTAGCTGCTTTGGAGCACAACAATACATGGATCCTCACTCATCTACCTAAAGGGAAAAAGGCCATAGGGTGCAAATGGGTCTTCAAAGTCAAATTTAAGCCTGATGGCTCTGTTGAAAGGCATAAGGCGCGATTGGTTGCTAAAGGTTTCACACAACGACCCGGCTTCGATTACTTCGACACCTTCAGTCCGGTAGTAAAGATGGCCACCATCCGGATTTTATTGTCTGTGGCAGCAGTTAAAAAGTGGCATGTACATCAGCTAGATGTGAATACAGCTTTCCTACATGGGACCTATTGGAGGAAGTATATATGAAGCTGCCTGATGGACTAAATGCACCCGAACAAGGCATGGTTTGCAAACTGGAGAAGTCCCTCTATGGCTTAAAGCAGGCCAGTCGCCAGTGGCACAACAAATTGAGCTCCAAACTTATTGACATGTGTTATACACAATCCAAGAATGACTACTCGCTATTCACAAAGGTATCTGCTTCAAACTTTACTGCCATTCTAGTTTATGTTGATGACCTCATACTATCGGGAAATGATCTACAAGAAATAACCCGTGTCAAGTCTGCTTTAGATGATGCTTTAAGATAAAGGATATTGGTGATCTGAAGTTCTTTATCGGATTTGAAGTGGCAAGAAACAAATGTGGCATCTCTGTAAATCAGAGAAAATATGTGTTGGATTTACTGCAGGAATTCGACATGATCAACGCCAAACCAGTATCCACCCCCATGGATTATTCAATAAAACTCTCCAAAGACTGTGCCCCTGCCTTCCATGACATCACTGCATATCGCAGATTAGTAGGAAGACTGTTATATCTTACTAATACCCGCCCTGATATCTCATTTGCTGTTGGCAAGCTAAGCCATTGCCTTGATTGTCCTACCACCGCTCATTATCATGCCGCCCTTCGTGTCCTCAAATATCTAAAGAACTCACCAGCCACTGGCCTCTTTTTCTCAGCAGATTCCGATATTTCCCCCACTGCATTTGCTGATTCTGACTGGGCTTCGTGTGCAGACACAAGGCGCTCAGTTTCGGGTTATTGCTTCTACCTTGGTTCTTCTCTTGTATCATGGAAGAGTAAGAAACAAGTCACAGTCTCTAGCTCATCCTCTGAAGCAGAGTACAGGGCACTTGCCTTAGCAGTTCGTGAGGCTCAATGGATTGCATTTATAATGAATGATCTTGGTCTTCCCATTGAGAAACCAATTCCCCTATATTGTGACAACCAATCAGCCCTATACATAGCAGCCAATCCGGTCTTCCACGAGAGAACCAAACATATCGAAGTGGACTGTCATATTGTCCGCGAGAAAGCTCAATCAGGACTGATAAAGTTACTGCCCATAGCAAGCCAAGAGCAACCTGCAGACATCTTCACTAAGGCTCTGTCCCCAGCTCCATTTACAGCATGTTATTCCAAGCTTGGCTTGTTCAGTCTCCACACCCCAAGCTTGAGGGGGGGTGTTACTTGATAAGATAGTCATATAGCTTAGTCAACCATTACTAACAGATTCAGTTATTAGTTAGCAGAATTAGTTTTAGCACCATTGCTGAGTTATTTCAATTATTGTATGTATAAATAGTTTCTCCTGTAATCTGAGCCAATTGTATTCATCACAATACTCATTTTGAGGAAATTAGTCAGCATCTTCCAATTCTATTCTCTCTCGTCTTTTCTTTTTGCTGCACTCTCTTGTGGATCGGATCACCAATCTTTAACAATTGTTAAGATGAAACAGTGCCCCACTGCCATCTCGCTGTTTGCCCAATTGGAGTTTAGGGGAATCACTCCTTCCTTGGTTACTCTCAACATCTTGGTCAATTGTTTCTGCCATTTGGGTCACATGGATTCTGCTTTCTCCGTATTGGGTAAGATCATCAAGAGAGGGTATCAATTAGATGTCATAACTTTGACCACTCTTATGAAAGGGTTTTGTACTAATGGCGAGGTTAGGAAAGCACTGGTGTTCCACGACAGAGTAAGAGCACTTGGATATCAGCTTGATGAGGTGAGTTATGGGATCTTAATCAATGGGCTTTGTAAGATCGGGAAAACAAGAGCTGCCATTGAATTGCTGGAGAAGCTGGAGAGACAGCCTATTAAGCCCGACGTAGTAATGTATAGTGCTGTCATTGATGGGTTATGTAAAGATGGACTTGTAACTGAGGCTGGTAATTTGTTTTCTAGGATGATTGCAAAGGGAATTTCTCCTAATGTTTGTACCTACAATTCCATAATTCACGGTTTTTGTTGTGTTAGTCGATTAGAAGAAGCTTCTCGATTGCTGAATGAAATGGTGAAGAAAAGCAAGGTCAAGCCAGACACATACACATTTAACATATTAATTGATGCATCCGGTAAAGAAGGACAAATCACAGAAGCCCGGAAGTTGTTTGATCTGATGTTGCGAAGTGATCAGCCGCCTAATGTTGTCACATACAATGCTTTAATTAATGGATACTTTCTACTCAATGAAGTGAAGGAGGCAACAAAGTTATTTGATAATATGATCAAAACAGGTTTGACACCTGATGTTAGGAGTTATAACATTATGATTGACGGATATTGCAAGAGCAAAATGGTGGATCAAGCCATGTCTCTATTTAAAGAAATGCGTTCAAAAAATTTAGTTCCTAATACAGTAACATACAATTCTCTAATTGATGGCTTAAGCAAATCACAGAGAATATCAGATGTGCAGGATCTTCTTGGTAAGATGAAACACAGTGGTCCAGCCCCTGATTTAATCACTTACAGTATTGTGTTAGATGCTCTGTGCAAAATGCGACATCTTGATGAGGCAATTGCATTGTTTCGGAAAATTGTTGAGACAGGTATTAGTCCAAATGTATACATGTGCAATATTATTTTGGATGGATTGTGCAAATGTGGGAGACTGATGACTGCAGAAGCGTTTTTCCAGTATCTTTTGATCAACAATTATCATCTAGATGTTTGGACTTATAATATTATGATCAATGGCCTCAGTAAAGAGAGTTTGTTTGATGAAGCAATAACCTTACTGTCAAAAATGAAAGAGCTTGATTGTAAGCCTAATATTGTTAGTTATGAAACAATTATGCATGCTCTTTTACATAAAAATGAGAATGAACTGGCATTGAAGCTTCTTCAGGAAATGATTGGTAGAGACCTGCTAAAAGGAAAGAATAAGGTGAGATACATTATTTCAATTTATACTATGCCTTTTTTTATGTGATACATTTAAATTACCTTTTATTTGTGCTTAATTTGTCTATATGCTTAGAATAAAGTGTTTGATATGTATTAGAGACGATGATAAATTATAATATGTTTGTTAACATTTACGATGTTATTGTTTCTTAGTCACTGATTATGCAAAAGTGTTTCATTACAAATATTATTGAAAATGTTGAGTTCTTTGTTTTTTTTTTATTTAACTTATTGGTCAAGGTGCATTTGTTTCATTCTCCTCCCCCCCCCCCAAATAAAAAGAACACTAAAACAAAAACACTCATAGATGCTACTTATCTCAAATTATATTCAAAACAGAATAAAAAATGCTGCTAGATTTAGAGTGAAAGTTGATGTGAATAACATTTACAAAAATTGATTTTTTATTGTTGGAAAAAATAAATTTTTTGTTTCAAGAGAAACAAATGCTCCTTAAAGCTCTGATATATGTTCAAATTTATGCTGAATATGACTTTGAGGTCATTGCTTCTCAATGCTCCTCACTATTGACATTAAGACTAAGACCATCCTCTGACTTTTGGTTGACCGAAAGCTTAATCTTGAATTATCTTAAAACACATGGCTAATTTTTATATCTAGCATTCACACAAAGACACTTTTGAACTTGAGGCATTGATAATGTCCTGTTCGATCCTCCATTTGCTAATATCCATATTTTAATTAGAATCATGTCAATAAATTCAGGACCATGTAGATGCCATGTCGTGAACTAACTCTTCCCAAAGCTTAAGCTATTTGGTGAAGCCATAGGTTTTATATCTAAGAGAAACAAAACTGAACAGATGCAGATTTAATTCATGCTTGTAGGTGTGAGTGAATTAGTTATTAAGTTAATTACGAATGTGCATGGTTTCTTAATTCTGTGGTTTTGCTGCATAAGTTTGTGCCTTATTTTTCTGCAGGATTCTAATTCTTCCTTGCCCTGGGAGTTGGACCAAATTTTTGAAAAGGAAACCTACCCAAAGAGTGTCAAATGAAATGATGCTGATGCTCTTCATCTTCCTATGTCCTTAGGTGGATACTATCTATTGAAAAATGTCGATGCCATTTCTTTGTCTCTTTATACTGTCTCCTGCCAGCTTAATTTGGACCTTTGCATGCATGTTTGAGCATATTTTCCTTGCTCCACTATTTGATGGTGAGTTTTTTTCCTTCTGATATCTTAACTATTGCATCACTATTTCACTATGTAGATTGGTTGCAACATTATCCTTCATTACATATTCACTTCCCTGTGTAGTTTTGCTTTCTCTGTCACTAGGGAAGAGTTGGCATATATTTGATTGATGTCTATTGGGTTGAAGCTATTGAATAGCTTATCAGTATTGGTGATTATTGTTGCAATGATCCATGTATATATTTTTTTTAAAAAGAAATCAAAGTCTTACTCATTTATAAAAATAGAAAAATAAATTGTGACAGTTGAGAATTTCGACGAGTTAGTGGAATCTTTAAATTTTAATTTTATTGAAAAGGTGTATGCTTGTCTCATAACCATTTTGAGTTTTATTCTATTGAAGCTATATACCTGTTTTAGTATATGCTTATTTTAGCAGAGGGTTGTTAATTTGTGAGAGTTATAGTTCCCTTTGTGATTATTTCAAGATGAGTATTTCCCTTTGTGATTCCCGCAGGATTGCATCAGCATTATGCAGTCCCTGAATTGACCTTTAAGGTTTGTTGTTTGAATTGGTTCAAGATCAGGGTTCTACATAAATCAACATTTACCTGTATGTAATATCATTCATACATCACCTTCAGTACTTAATCATAATAGTTCTTTTAAGGAAAGCTTGAGAATTACAATTTTCTGTGATTTTGATAATATATTACCACCTGTATTGAGGAATTGAGTTAGATTCTATAGGTAGAAATTGTATGTTGGTTTTTGAGCCCTTCTAGAAGCCAACCAAGAATAAGGTAACTTGCTTGTTCTCCTTAATTTTCTTTCAAGGAACACACTCATATTGGATGCAATTAATTTTCCATCTTATAAGTTCACTCTGCTCAGTGTGGGTCTTAGCGCAACCGTAAGGTTGCTGCCTTGTGACCTAGAGGTCATGGGTTCGGATCCTGAAAATAGTCTATTCGTAAAGCGGAGATAAGACTACGTACATCTACCCTCCCCGAATCCCACCTCTTTGGGGCCTCGTGTACTAGGCCGCCCTTTATAAGTTCACTCTGCCAAAGCACCTACCTTTAGTTTTCTTCTCCATCTCTCTATGCTCTCTTCTCTTCCAATATACATATATATATATATATATATATATATATATATATATATGAGTTTAATTATGATGCACTGACAGTGTAAAAATTTTTACACTGTCAGCCAATCACATTAATTGATTTGTGTGATTTTTTAGTTAGTGGGTGGTTGAGTTAAAGACTTTTGCTGATATGTCAATCCATGATTGGATATGTGTAAAATTTCTTTACTCTGACAGTGGATCAAAATTAAACTATATATATATATATATATATATATATATATATATATAATGTCTAGCTCCATTTCTATTGATCTCCTTTAAGAATATGTTATTGTCCTTTTAGAAATTAATGTAGGTTGTGCCTATATATAAGCTATGCTCATTTTGTTATATTTCTTTTATTATTGAGTCTGATATGATAAATTCTAACTCCCCCTAAAAAAACTCTGATTTTTGCCCTATTAGTCCGTGCAAATATTGAGACAGATTGGTTACCAAAATTAAAGTAGACTAGTTGATCTTTGAGAATGTTGAACTTTGGACATATTGGTCCTTTAAAATAAATTAGATAAACATCAAATTAACATCTACATATATCATACATTTTTCATATTCCTCTACTCTCACTTTCCGCTTTCATACTCGTTCACCCCGTCACTATACTATTTTCTTATAATTTTAATAAGTTGTTATATAATTTTTTCATCCAAATTATTTAATAAAGATATTATTTTTTCTAACCGTGATTAAAATAATCTTTTTTAAATTTATATTTCTAGTATAATAAATAATTTGTACCACCAAATAAAGTACTGTAAACAGCAAACACCAAATAAAGTATTGTAAACCGTAAATATATACTTATGCACACATTAAGCATAAAATTCTATATACACTAAATATATAGTATTGCACATATCAAATATACAGTTCTGCACACATGAAATACAATATTGCACACACTAAATATGCAATTTTGCAGTCTATCAAAAAAAATATACAATTTTACACACACCAAACATAAAATTTTTATTTTAAAATTATTGTTTTCATTTTAATCAAAGAGATAGTTTATTATTTACTTCCAAATCACTTTTTGTTTCTTTGATTTTAAAGTATTTAATATTACAAATAGATAATTTATTGAAAAATATATAATAAAATCAAATTAAATAAAAACAAGAAAAAATATGGTGGGTTACCTTAGATAACTTGTAATTTTATTATATTGATATATTATATTGATACTTTATAATTTTTATCACTTTATCAGTTTATATAAAAAAAAATTAATCCATAACCCATCACAAGAGAGAGAGCATCGTGCGATGGAGAGGAAGAAAGGAGGTGCAATCAGGAAAGAGGAGCATCCGGAAAGGATACGACAATGACCACCGTACTGAATTATATTTATATTAATATGTAATAATATGTTAAACATATAATTAGGTACCGGTAGCTAATAAAAATATTGGTACCGGAAAAATGTCATTTTCTTCTATATGAAATGAGAAGTGACCAAAGAATCACTTAATTACTAGCATTGCTAAACGTACAACAAAAAATCACCTAAAACAACTAACAATAGAAAATTGGGCCTAAATCACTCGGCCCATTAAAAAAATACATATGGTTAATAATGTTATTTGGTCCAAAAGTGTTAAAATGAACTTTGTTGGCTGTTTTGGCTGAAAAAATATTGTTCTTCAAGTATTTATACTTAATTATTATTTGATAAATATTAAAATACTTAAATAAAATCTCAACACATAATTGTAATTGTGTGCTCCACAATTATGAGTATAAAATGGCCAAAATTAGACAACAATGAAAATATCGAACCTGATAAAATTTTAACAATGATAATTGATTTATTTATTTATTTATTAAATAGGTTAAAAAGCCCCAAATTGGTTTAAAATTACTTCATCTGTTGCCTTTGGTTTGAGCGTTTTCATAGACGGAAGACGATGAAGATGGCTTCGTATTCAACTTCAAGGTATGCACGCCTCAAACCTCACTTGCTCCTTTCTCTCTTTGATGCTCAATTCAATGTTAGGTTTTTCTCTCTTTCTTCTCCTTTTCCAATTCCTAAGAACATCTTCAACGACGCCGTTTCCTCCTTCATGGCCATTCTCAATAGGCGCCATCCACCTTCTATAGTTGAATTCAACAAGATTTTAGGGTCTATTGTTAAGATGAAGCAGTACCCCACTGCTATCTCTCTTTTTGCCCAGTTGGAGTTTAGGGGAATCACTCCTTTCTTGGTTACTCTCAACATCTTGGTCAATTGTTTCTGCCATTTGGGTCACATGGATTCTGCTTTCTCCGTATTGGGTAAGATCATCAAGAAAGGGTATCAATTAAATGTCATAACTTTGACCACTCTCATGAAAGGGTTTTGTACTAATGGTGAGGTTAGGAAAGCACTGGTGTTCCACGACAGAGTAAGAGCACTTGGATATCAGCTTAATGAGGTGAGTTATGGGACCTTAATCAGTGGGCTTTGTAAGATTGGGAAAACAAATGCTGCCATTGAATTGATGCAGAAGCTGGAGAGACAGCCTATTAAGCCGGGCGTAGTAATGTATAGTGCTGTCATTGATGGCTTATGTAAAGATGGACTTGTAACCGAGGCTGGTAATTTGTTTTCTAGGATGATTGCACAGGGGTTTCCCCTGATGTCATCACCTACAATTCCCTAATTCACGGTTTCTGTTGTGTTGGTCGATTAGAAGAAGCTTCTCGATTGCTGAATGAAATGGTGAAGAAAAGTAAGGTCAAGCCAAACACATACACATTTAGCATATTAATAGATGCATCATGTAAAGAAGGAAATATAACAGAAGCCCGAAAGTTGTTTGATCTGATGTTGCGAAGTGGTCAGCCGCCGGATGTTGTCACGTACAATGCTTTAATTGATGGACACTTTCTACTCAAGGAAGTTAATGAGGCAACAAAGTTATTTGATAATATGATCAAAACAGGTTTGACACCTGATGTTAGGAGTTATACAATTATGATTGACGGATATTGCAAGAGCAAAAGGGTGGATCAAGCCATGACTCTCTTTAAGGAAATGCGTTCAAAAAATTTAGTTCCTAATACAGTAACATACAATTCTCTAATTGATGGCTTAAGTAAATCGCAGAGAATATCTGATGTTCAGGATATTCTTGATAAGATGAAAAACAGTGGTCAAGCCCCTGATTTAATCACTTACAGTATTGTGTTAGATACTCTGTGCAAAATGCGACATCTTGATGAGGCAATTGCATTGTTTCGGAAAATTGTTGAGACAGGTATTAGTCCAGATGTATACATGTGCAGTATTATTCTGGATGGATTGTGCAAATGTGGGAGACTAATGACTGCAGAAGCGTTTTTCCAGTATCTTTTGATCAACAATTATCATATAGATGTTTGTACTTATAATATTATGATAAATGGCCTCAGTAAAGAGGGTTTGTTTGATGAAGCAATAACCTTACTGTCAAAAATGAAAGAGCATGATTGTAAGCCTAATATTTTTAGTTATGCAACAATTGTGCAAGAGCTTTTTTTAAAAAATGAGAATGAAAAGGCAGAGAAGCTTCTTCGAGAAATGATAAGCAGTGGCTGGCATAAGGGAGCAATGAAGGTGAGATGATGTTTTTCTAATTCAATTTTGTTAATTTTGAATTTGTATTTATGTTGTGTATAAAGCTTGCTTGTGGTGCCTTATAAAGATGATGAACTATACATTCCTCTCATTGTTGCCTATTTTTTTATCTTAAATATGTATATTGGATTTTCTGTGACTGGTGGTGCAGAGCCTGATGGTTGCTTAAGATGATGATGTTCTTAATCGGTTGAAGTTATTATAAATATTTATGAAGTTCAGTCATTAATTTTGAAGTGATGTTATACTTTTGCTCAGATGTCATCCAAAATAATAACTATTGAGCTCTAACTTCTTTTGTTCATAATCTCCAATGGTATATAGTCTCATCAACTGGAAAGAGAGACCAATAGCATGATTGTTTGGTGTTCCCTATTTCAAAATTGCAACTTTTTTTATAAAGTATACATGAAATAGAAAAAAGCATTTTCATATGCTTTTTCTGACATTTTTGTTTCTTTGCTCTTTATATATCAGGGGAAATCTTAAATACATAATTGTTTTGCATCATCAAGGCTAGATTTTTTAAATATGTTGAGATGGTTGCTGATTTAGCTGACAAAGATTTTGGGTATATGTTATGGTATCTTGGAGAAATAGTTTGTGCTAATTTTGTTAGAGGAGAGAGAGAGAAGAAGGACTACAAATAAGAAGGAGAATGAGAATTAGAGTAGGGGATTCAGGGAATTTAGACTAGAATCAGGCCCTTGGGAGAGAGGTAGCCTCTCAAAAGCTACCATATTATCTTCTTCTATCTTTCTTTCATAAATAATACTATCTTGGGAAATAGGGTGATACACACTGATATCATTCAATATCTCCCTGTTTTGTACTCTTGTCTTTACCTATACTGTTCTATTCCTTTCTTTTTATGATGATGGTACGTGGTTGTTACAGTATACTTTTCATCATTATCTTGCTAAGAAACAAATCTAAGCAAATGGAGATTAAGCTTAATGGCATTTTAGAAGCTTTCTATACTACTATTATTTTTTTCTTACTAGTAATACATGTTTAGTGTCTAGTGAATTAGTGCTAGTTATAACTTTTACTAAGTTCAAGCATGGTTTCATGTCACTCTGGTTCTGCATTCTGCAAACATAAGTTTACCTTTTTTTTGTTTTTATTTTTATTTTATTTTAATTGCTTTCATTGTTTTCTATTTAGGATTCCAAGATTACAATTCCTGTGGAGTTGGATCAGATTCTGTAGAATACCAAAAAGTATCCAATGATGTTGTGCACAATTATCATCTTTACATCATATCAGACAGATACTTTGATAACTTGATATCAACTGGTACTTTTGGTGCTTTACTTGTGTATTCATATTATCTGGGATCATGAAAGATAAGATAGCCCTAAACATAAGGCTATTTTTCTTAGACTCATTATGTTTTATGAGGGTGGATTTTTGGTTGAAGAATTGGGCTTGGAATAAAACAGCATTAGCCTTTAAGAAAGAAGCATTATTTATGGTCATTGCTAGCATGCCGTTTTTAGTGTCATGTGCTAGGCATGTTCAATTTCATCAAACCCTCAGGGAAAGTGAGTATATTTTATCCTTGGTTTTATATCTATTAACATTAACATCTTGTGTACATCCTTATCACATCTTGCACTTGATCGCATTTCTGTTGACGTTGAATATGTATGGTTGTTTAATATGGTTAGAATTGATGTAGAAAGTATAATACATTACCCTACCCTCATTGTTTCTGACAATGTTTTGATTATCTTAATTGTGCACATATAATTTAGTTTGACCTTGAAGTGCTGCAATTGTTTCATTAACATGATTACTTTGTCACTGTTATATTAACTTTTATATTGTTCTTATTCATTAATTGTGAGGCAGTGCTTTAGTCAGATGTTATCTGCAATACTAAGTTGTAACTTCTTGTCTTAACCTTAATGATATCACTTTCGGTTCTCCTTTTTTTTATTTAGGATTCCAAGTCTAAGGTTTCCTTTGAGGTAGAACAAATTATTGAAAAGGGTATTCTGCCCTTCTACACAATCAGAGAGTATCAAATGATGTGCTTTCCTTTGGCATGTTTAACAAAGTGAGTTTAGCTAAATCGAAAGTTACATGCATTATTTAAATGTTATTGCTAGTCATTGCTTGCTGGGTGTTTTGGTGTTATAGCTTGAGCATGTTTGGTGTTGTGTGTATGATGTAATTCCTTAGCCAGTGGTGAAGAAGCTTCAATCAACTGCTTTTAGAATTTTTGCTAGAAAGTTTGATTTGGCCAGGCTTTGAATCTTAGAAAGAATTTTTCTTGAGCACAGTTTTAGCATACACAGATTTGTAATAAAAGTAAATCTCATTACTTTTGTTTAAGATATACTTACTTGATTATGGCACTTGTCAACTTTATTGTGAGTGTGTGCAAGGATGAGGGTGGTAAACCTATTTTTGTCCATGGACCTTTCTTGAATCTTGTGGTAGATCATTGCAAAACCAATAACTTTTTTCTTTTTTGTCTTAACTTCCCTATTGGAATTTTTATAAAGCTTTTGACTATTCTTTTTCATATGTCTCTGTACTCTGTGCTTTAATGATCAATTTTCCCTTTTATGTTGTTACATGGTAGTGTTTGATCAGTCAGATACTTAATGAAGTCTGAGTTTCATGTGTGGCATCTTTTTCTGGATTTACTTCTTTGTTTCTCTAGTAGAATGTAAGAGTTAAAGTAGTGACTTGTTTTGAAATGTAAAATTATTGAGATTTGAGCTTTTTGGGTTATGTTTGGATTTGTGGTTGGAGCAAATTTCCCTTTTCTTTATTTTGCTATGGGGTTGCTATCCTTTGGGAAGATCTGGGCTTGTGTGTGAAGTTAAATATTTAAAATCAGACTGTATAAAAGTTGTATTTTTGTGTAGCCATTAGATGATTATGATAGAGATAAAAAGTAGTATGAGGTATACTGAATCAGTGACAACCCAGCAATACAAGAGTTAGAGCACTAGGCAGCTCAATTTCCCTAGCCGAATGATCTTTACACCAAGATAATTCCCACTCCCTTCCACCCCTCACTATAAGCATATTCTAACCGAATTGCTCTCCTCACTCTCATACAATTCTGTTAGGATCCTGTGGGCCCACTATGCTGCCCACCTCAACATTCTCTCCTATATTCCCAATTCTACCCCTGAACTTCCTACGTCTATACACCTTGAGACCACCAGAGGGAATGCGATCTCTAACAGATTAATATTCAAACTGTGATTATTGTTGTCACTTATTCTGGGTCTTCTCTGCTGTTGTTCTATAGGTGGACACTCTTGAATCTCTTGGCTCACTAGAACCTAGACGAAGAAAGAGGATAATGAGCAGTCTGTTCATGAGATTGAATATAGATCCTATGATAAGGTGCATCCCTTTCCTTCCTAAATCAAAGATATCTTCTTTGATTATGTTTATTAAATGCTAAATATTAGTGGCTCTGATGTTTTGATTTAACTATGAATGATTTGCATGTTTCAGGGTTACTATCATGGTAGAAGCCCGACAAGGGAGAAATATAGGGATAGAAGACTTGATAGTCCAGACACAGGTAATGTTCTCTCTTTGCAAGTCTTTGTTTGTAACTTTGTATGGATTAATGAAAATTGGAATCTATCATTGAACAAGCCTTTCTGCTATTTCTTTTCATTTGCCTCCTTTTTTTTTTTTTTTTTTTTTCTAATCAACTGGTTTGCCACACTACAGAAGTGTACCAATTCAATCATAATTTTCTTATGTTATAAATGTGATTTTAGGAAAGATATGAGCCTTATTGGCTGCAGATATAAATTTATTATATTGGAAGCTGTTTTATGACCATACACACTACAACACACACATGCACTATGTATATCTTTTCTAAAGTTATACTTGAGTTTCCACTCTGGCATTCAGAGCCATCTGTGGTAGAAACTGTTTCCTATAGTAAAGTTCTGTGATCCTGCCAGGTTTTTCTGCACTGAGAGTGGGCAGTGAGAAGTATGATGGGTCAGACAATTATGTTGCATGTGTAAATGATGCTCCATCATCATGGTCTTGTTTTATTTATCCTTTTGTGCTTTTACAAAAAGTTATTCTTTCAAGTAGTTATTGGATCATTATTTTTTGTAAAAACTTTTAAATGGTTATCAACTTTGTTGTCATGGCAACTGGTTCCCCAAATTTTGGTTATTTCTTTTTTTTTCCTGTGATTTTTCTATGGCCAATTATTGGAAATGCTTTATTTATAGTGGAAGGAGAAAAGAGCTGGAGGACAAGAATTTCTTATGTACCTTGAAAATAGAACACAACCAAATATACAATATTTAGGGGAAATTCCACAGTCCTTTTATAGATTATGATAATGATGTAGTTCTTTCTTTCTTTCTATTCAGTATGCAGTTTGTAGTCTCATCAACATGTGAATCTTGTAAGGTTCAGGATGAGGAAGCATTATGGTAATAAAGTGTCTTTGTGATTAGAAGAATTGAATTGCATTGCACTTCCATCTGAATGGTAGTTTAATTACAGCTGGAAGTTGAAGCAAAAGGGTTGCTTGACTTTTTGATTTATTGATGATTTTAGTATTTCATTGATGTTCTCGCGCATTATAAAGTCATTAAAAAATAATTAGTTGCAGTTATATTATGCTTTTCAACAGTTCTTTGTGCTAACTTTTAGAATGATATAACCATCTTGCTTGCATGTAAATTGGACACACTTGTTATTAGTGACAAACTATGCTTGCTTCTCAATTTAACATTTGCATTTACTTTGGTAGTATTTGTTTTCAATTCCATATTTTTTCTATTTCTTTTCTTTTTGATACAACATGAAATTTTACATTGTATCAAAGCCACTATATGATCCTTCTTAATTATTCTGCTGCAAGAACTCATTATTTTTTCTTTCATATTATTCTTCGTGTGTATTATTTTGAGTTTGATGTTTCATCTCTTTCATGCATCAAGAACTCTTATTACCAAAAAAAAAAAAATGCATCAAGAACTCCAAATTATTTTTTCTTCCACTGTATTTTCCATGATTTTCAGCAACCCATCTTCTTCCATTTCAATTTCTTACTGTTTCTTTAATACCAAACACAGTTTCAAGATGGGTTCCGGACACCGTGGAAAAAAAGATGTGTTAGGGAGGGAGAGTGGGTTGAGGATGAGTTGTAGAATGAACATGGGTTAGGGAGGGAGATGAGTTAGGTTAGAATGATATTTTGATTTTTAATTTGGGACTTATTAAAATGACGTTGTTAAATGTTAATGGATGACTAAAGTGAATCATGGAATGTAATGTTAAGGACTAAATTGAACAAAAGTAAAGTGAACGATTAAAGTGAAATAAATATACAATATAACGGAGGATAGAATTGATCTTTTCTTGTTCCATCGCATCCCATCTCATTATCTTAAAATAAATCTAAACAATATAGGATATTAAAAAATCTCACTCTTCCTCACATTTCATCTCCTACCACCTATCCAAACAAAATCTTAAACCCCATATTTCAAAAATGTACAAATTGGCTCCAAATGACCTCATAATGTCTTCCCTCGAACCCCAAACACATGATCGAAGCAGCTGCCTTAGATAGCGTTTGTTTGGACAGTAGAGGACAGAAAATACAATACAGAGTTATCTGTATAATGTTTGTTTAGGATGTACATATACATGACAGTCTGTATCTGTACAGAATTTATGTTTTGTGTCCACTCTCAGAGTAGGTACACAAAATACACATACAGATATAGAAACTTTAATAAACATTTTATCCAAATTTACTCCTTTAATTTTTGGATAGTGTTTTTAATTTAAGGGTGATTTGGACTTTTACTACAAATTATATGTATTGTCCTCTAAAATAAATATAAAATAATACAAAAAATACAGGTACAAATTGGTTCTGTACACACTGAAACAAACACAAAACAAAATACACAAATTTTAGTGTATTGTATTGTTCTTTACATATATTTCTGTATTGTATTGTACAAGTTTTGAAACAAACGCTACCTTAGTTAATAAGGAAAGAAAAAATAAAAGTGTTGTCAAATAGCGGCGCCTGGCGGTATGGCGTGGCGGAAAATGGCTTCTCCGCCATAAACATGGCGGTGGCGTTGCGGAATGGCGAGGCGGAGCGTGGCGGTCGCAATGCTCATGGCGCCGGCGGTGAGAAGTCGGTAATGGCCGAAATTAGGGGCAAAGATTCGAAAATTCAAAATTGAAGGAAAAATTAAGGGTATTTTGGACTTTTTGCGTATTAAAATACCCTTTACCCTAATCCTTTCAGATTTCACTCTCGTTCCCTCACTCTGTCTCTCCATCTCTCACTCTCTCTCGATCTTCTTTCCTTCTTCCGTCGAGGCATCGGCGGCTGCGGCGGCGGCGGCAGCAGTGGGCCGCGACAGCATCGGCGGCGGCGCATTTCAGGTTCTGTTCCATTCCCATTTCTTCTTCCTTTGTTCTGTTCTCATGCTTCTTCTTTTGTTCTTCTTCCAGTCTTTTCTGTCCTTTTTTTTTCAAGCAGTATTTTTATTTTATTTTGGTTGAATGGCTAGTCAACCTTCAGAAAGTTCAGTTCCAACATCTTCTTCAACTATCAATGAAGATTATGTTGGGAATGAGGATGATTAGCCTAGTCATTAGATTATTTTATATTTGTTTATTATGATTTGTCTTTATTATTGAAATCCTAAGTTGTATTGATGTTCTCTTTACATTTGTGGTTGGATACTTGGATTATGCTTTTGTGGTATTAATTATAATTTTGTTTCTTGACTTTTATATATTTTGTATTAATGTATATATATTTATAATTTTTTTCTGTCCGCCATGGCTTCCGCCATAATCCGCCATCCGCCATATCGTTATGGCATTTT
The DNA here is from genome assembly GCA_013621005.1 of Aeschynomene evenia. NCBI lineage: Eukaryota > Viridiplantae > Streptophyta > Magnoliopsida > Fabales > Fabaceae > Aeschynomene > Aeschynomene evenia. The sequence continues at coordinate 18,983,327 of CM024264.1, read as the reverse complement.
TCTGGCTCACCGCCGTTACATTGACAACCAAGAACACCCCTACTGGCGATTCATAACAATGAGTATCTAGCATGGTAAACTATATGCACAAAATGGATCAAATGTGTAGTTCATTAAAAACATTTATGCCTATTGAGTTTTGCAACATCTCAGAATTTTACTCAAAGTAAAAATTCATTTTTGTCCAAAAGATTTACTATGTCCATTCTCTTGGTTTCAGGATGTAAATGTGTTACAATAGAACTATAAGTTTACGAATCCAAGATGAGATGCGTATCAATCTGAAAATTATATAAAAAAAATGAGTTGAACTTTTTGAAGAATTTAAGTTGATGAACACCAAGATGTAATTATTATTAAGAATGAACAATTCAAATTGATATGTTAGAGTAAGTCCTCGTTGGTAACTGAGGTTTGTTGTTATTTGACTTCATATTGTTCTTTACTATTGTTCTATATATGTTTGTTTGCTTTGATCTTTGTGGGAAGAATACTGGGATTCTACAACACCTGTCTAGTATTACATATATGGAATCATTTGCAATCACAGTGGGAGTAGACTTCTGTTGTTCCTCATGGTCGTAATTAAGGACACCTTTTATTAATGACTGGCAGTTAGCAGCTTGCAAAAACATATCAGAAAGCTTTGGATTATCATTCTTTTTTGTCATATGAACTGTGTGGTCATGCAGAAATTAAGTTGTGTTTGAAGTTTAAAGAAATGATGTTCCTTGGAGTAGCTACCTCTCTGAATGATTTTTGGCTTGAATAATGTTATTGATAGGACATAACTTGTCCTGCTAGCTTATTCTATAACTTTGAGTTTCATTTTGTTTTTTATGTGCAGTTCTTTTTTGTTGTTCTGTTAGAAATTTTAAAGTGAGTCTTCAATGAATTGTGCAGGGGCCATTACTCATTATCTTGTTCTTTGTAAAGTTTCGTCACTTTCACTCACATTCTATAATTATTATTATTATGATTACTAGCGACTCGACCTGTCAAGTTGCTTTTTTATTTTTTCGGTTAATGTTTTATAAAAGAATATTATTTAATTTAATTTTTTTGATAAATTTTTTATAAAATAATACTATTCAAATTAATTAAAGTTCTCTCAAATCTCATTTTAATTTATTAAAATATTAGTGTAAACATGAATAGAAAGAGAAAATGGTAGTTACTTTTAAATTTTTTAATTTTTTTAATTTTTATTTATTCTATTTTGAGAGACCAAAAAGTAACTAACTTTTTGGATATTCTCTTTATAACTAGTAATAGATAAGTAGTAATAGATAGTGGATATCCATATAGAAAATCACTACAATGAATGTTAGAATAACATCCTCTAAATTATAACAGAATATTCTGTTTATTTTTTAACTGCAACTTCTCTTAAAACTTGTTTTGCAAAGAAAAACAAATTTAAACTCTTAAATATCAGTTATTCAGTTTTGAATCTACTTAACACTGGTTTCAAATGGATGAACTGGTTTAAAACTGGATTTAATTAATATTGAGCCGGTTAACTGTTTTAAAACTGGTTTAAAATGGATAACTGGTTTTAAACTAGTTCAAAATTGGTTTATATTTTTGAACTGGTTAACTGTTTTAAAACTGGTTAACCAGATTATAAACTGGTTTACCAGATTATAAACTGGTTTATCTACATTGAAATCAGTTCAGTTTAGTTTTTAAAAATAAAAACCAGTTTATATTCATTTTAATGTGGTCATAGTTTAGTTTAGTTAAACAGTTAAAAAGAACACTCCTAAATATTTGGATTACTTGGTTTTGAGATTTTCTACCTTGGAATCTTGTTAATGGTTGTTTGATTAATTGGAATGTGAGATTTTGTTGCTAGTTGACTACGTTGGGCATTATTTATTTGATTATTTGCATATTTTATGAAAAAAATCTCTGGTCCGGTTTTAACATTGCAAAAGATATAGGTGAGGGAAATTACAGAAAAAGAAGAAAGAAAGGTAAGTGTTGCTTCCGACGAACCAAAACAGAGTGAGTAGCAGAGAATCACTCTTCCCCTGTTGGTGGCAGCGGCAGGGCAAAAACGATGGAGGAATGCAAGGCTAGGATTTGGAAGAGTCTCCAAAGTATCATTTCTTACTTTCCTTCCTCCTACTATTTTCTTTTCTTTTTGTCTTCTTTCTTCATCGGCTAAATGGAGTATATCTCCATATTGTGTTTCAATATTTCGGAGTTTTTGCTGAAAATGGAGAATCCATACTTTAGTATGGTTTTAGTATTTTTGAAGTTTTCATGTTTGATATTAATTATTTTTCATTATATTGGTTTTAATATTTTGTATTCTGACACTAACATCGTTTTTTTGTAAAAAGTATTTCTAACTTCATTTTATCCGGCACATTAGTGCCTTCTATTGCTCACTTATCAACATGGAATTATTGATAAATTGTAACGGAAATTGCTAATGATTTTTAACGAAGGAATGAAAATGATATCAAATCTTAAAGTGTTAAAGATCAAATTGATGTAAAACTTTAGCAAAATTAAATTGATATCAGCTTCTGGATATTAGAAGTGAAAAAAGACATCTACTGTTTATATTTAAACCGGTTTTGAAATTTGAGTATTCATCACCATTGGAGGTCTTTTCACGGAGGAAACAGATTTGTTGTTTTTTTTTTTCAAAGTGGTACATAATTTGTTGTTCTGAGATTTTGATTTAGCTGGTTGGCTTCATTTTATTGTTCTTTTGGAAGATCCAAAGGTGAAATTTTTGAGGCAAAGCTTGGAGAAAGCTGGGTGTCCTGTAGGAGACAATTTTTTTAAAGCAGTTCATTGCCCCAAGAAAATGGCCGGGTATTACGCTCCTGGTCGAGGGGTACTTATTTCCTTGCAAGCTTGTTCATTTCATTTCTCTATTTTGGTGTTGGTATTCAAATAAATGTCAATTTATGTGTTTCCCAAATAGGGATATTATGTAGTAATCATGTTTAATCTCCTATTGCATTTAAACTTGGAACTATCATCCTATGTTGAGGGTTTTTGTGTATGAGTTTTACTATAATGAAAAGGCTTAGTCCATCAAGTTGCAAACAAAATGGAAGGTTCTTGCTTGTAGTCATATATATGGTGTTTGGTTTCCCGTTAAAATAAAACGTGTTTTAAGTACTAATTTATCAGCATATTGATATTTTAAGTGTCAAAATGATAATCTACTCTGTTGTAGTCTTTGGATTAATACTATGCTCCATGGTTCCTTTGGTTGTTTGGTGTGGCTCACAATTTTCAAGCATTCACGTCGTCCTTTATTGGCGTGCCCTTTGTCTCAGATATATGTGTGCAGAAATCATTTAAAAATTCAAGATGAGGTCACACAGGTGATAATTCATGAGCTAATTCATGTATTTGACGATTGTCGTGCTGCCAATGTAGATTGGACTAATTGTCCTCACCAAGCTTGTAGTGAGGTTACTTACTCTCTTGCAATATGTCCTTTTTTAAATTGGATGGTTTTTATGTCCCATTCCCGTGGCCTAATCAGTATTTCTCTACGATCTGTTTAAACAGATACGAGCTAATCATTTGAGTGGCGATTGTCACTACATGCGGGAACTACTGCGAGGTTTTCGGAAATTGCGAGGACATGAACCTGTATGCTTTTTATTCTCCTACTCCATTATACCTACCATTCTTTTACTTGAATCTTCTCATATTTTGCATTAAACAGTTTTTTCAGGGTTACATTCTAATTCCACAGTTTTGCATACAACAGTTGTTTGGTGTACTTTGTTAGAGGATAACTCTCGCACTTTTAACTACAATCATTCTGATAAGCATGTTTTGTGGGATAGGATTAGATGTCTAGCATTTACTTGGTGAAAGTGACATGGTCGTTTTTGAGGGATTTCCATTTCTAATATGTTAAGATTGCATAGCTTTGATTTTTTAAGGTCTTTTCATGTGTATTCTTTTGGTATTTAGGATCTCTTGTTCTCTTCCTCTATGTATTATTCGTCTCTTGTTAGTGAAATCTCTTTTATTAAAAAAAGAATCTTATTTGGAGGATAAAGTATTCAAATTCAACAGAACCATTAGCCCCGAAAGTTTTATTTTGCAGAAATACACATCAAACTTAATTAATTTCAGAAGTTATATTTCAACTCCTTTGAGATTTGTGTTGCCTATTTTGTCCAAGATATTGTGTCACTGCCATTAAAATTAATGTGCAGCACACTAGTTCTGCCCTTAGGTGCACTCACACTCACACGGAGACACACCAAACTAAAAAATTATAGGACACGGACACGGCATATATATGTATATATAGTTAACATTTTTTGATAAAATTTCTCTTATTTTGGGTCAAGAATACATATTTAATTTAATTTTTTTTCCAGTAAATTTTGGTTGGATTTGATCTTAAAGTTTCTTAAAAAAATGAAAAAATCAAAAAGAAAAAAAGAAAAAAAAAATGCGTCATGTCCATGGTGTGTCACGACGTGTCCGGTGTGTGTCAGACAATATCAAGCACATGTTGGACACGTGGACATGCCTTTCCGTGCTTCCTAGATTGTGCCTATCCAACTTGTTGCAGTGCGAAATTTTCTCTTTCCCATATTATATTTTAGACATTATGATTAAGATAAAGTGTTCAATACTGAATTAATGTCATGGAACTTGAAGGAATGTGTCAAAAGAAGAGTTTTGTCTTCGTTGGCTGGAAATCCCAATTGTGCTGGTTCAGTTGCCAAAGATTCCATGGAAGCTGTGTGGGATATTTGTTACAATGATACACAGCCCTTTGAAAAAGCTCCTTGAAATGGAGATAGATGCAGAGTGCTATTCTTTTTGGGAAGAACATTTTTATAATGTTTATCAATTCAGCATGTTCATTGCTAATTAACTTATTGGATTCATTTAAGCAACCATGTATGCATTAATGCTAATAAATTGATAATATATTGCTGATGTAACCAATTTTTGAAGAGAAAATCGAATGATATTTTATGTCAATGGGTCTTAATCTGCATTCTGCAGATAGTTATAAGGCTAACATGTTCATTTGATTGCTGGTTTGGTTTCAGATTATATGCATCCATTTTATTGTTCTTGCTGCTTTTCAGCTTTTATGTAATGTCTATGGTTAGTTTTTAATGTTGGTTTTAATATGCTTATTGTTGGCTTGCCTTTTTTTTTTCTTTTCTTTATGAACATGTTTGGTTAATGGGTAAAAATGGGGGTGTAAATTTTTTGGTTGAATTTTATATGTAATTTTACACGTAGAACTGATATATGAAAAGTTTTACACATACAATTGGTAATAAATATTCTTGAATAATAAATATACTTAGTTCATATTTGTTTTCACCACATACCAATCCAAACCATCCGGTTTACAACTTTAAACCGATAATAATTTGATTTATTCAATCATAAGCCTTTCTTAAACTGTCATAAATATTCTTACATAATATCCAACATTAACATAGATCTACCCTGTGAGTGTGAGGAAAATAACCCTAATACTATCTTTGTAAGCAGTTTAAAGCAAGAAAAAAGAAAAGGAAACGGGTTCTTGGAGCGATCCAAGCCCTTTCTTATTATTACTTCAAAACAGATTACAAAACAAAAGGAAGGAGTGGGCTTATATAATACAAATGTCCAACAGACAAGAAAAAACAGAAAAAGACTACAACAAAAAATACAAGAAAGTAAACTACTCCCAAACTCGTAAGATCAGCAGTGGTGACTTTGAGTTTGTGTTTAAAAGGAAGAAAAGTCTTTGCCGACAGAGGCTTAGTGAAGACATCTGCAACTAGTTCAGTTCTTGGGATATGAATAACAATTGCCTTTTTTCTAGCAACTTGCTCACGAACAAAATAAAGGGGTTTCAATAAAAATTAATGAAATGTCATTTTTAAAACCTATAACCTTTAATTTTTACTATATGTAAAAAATCATGAAATTACGTAAACTGAAGTCTATAGCATTTGTTTTATGGTGCTTCTAGGAAAATTAGTGAAATCTCACATGTTAAAGTCTATAGCCTTCAATTTCTAGTATATGTAAAAAATTCATGTAATTTCATAATCTGAAGTCTATATAACCTTTGTTTTATAGTATTAGTGTTTCTTGAAAAATTACTGAAATCTCACATATCAAAGCCTATAACCTTCAATTTCTACTATATGTAAAAAAAATAATGAAATTTCATAATTTGAAGTCTATAATCTTTGTTTTATGGTGTTTCTAGGAAAATTAGTGAAATCAAACATACTAAAGCCTATAAGTCTTCAATTTCTACTACATGTAAAAAAATCATGAAATTTCATAATTTGAAGTCTATAGCCTTTGATTTATGGTGTTTCTAGAAAAATTAGTTAAATCTGACTTTTTAAAGCTTATAGCCTTCAATTTCTACTATATGTAAAAAAATCATGAAATTACATAAACTGAAGTCTATAGCATTTGTTTTATGGTGCTTCTAGGAAAATTAGTGAAATCTCACATATTAAAGCTTATAGCCTTCAATTTCTAGTATATGTAAAAACTTCATGTAGTTTCATAATTTGAAGTCTATATCCTTTGTTTTATAGTGTTTCTTGAAAAATTAGTGAAATCTCACATATTAAACCTATAACCTTCAATTTTCTACTATATGTAAAAAAATCATGAAATTACATAATTTGAAGTCTAGAGCCTTCTTTATGGTGTTTCTAGGAAAATTAGTGAAATCTCACTTTTTAAAGGCTATAGCCTTCAATTTATAATATAGGTAAGAAATAATGAAATTACATAATTTGAAGTCTATAGCCTTTGTTTTATGGTGTTTTTAGAAAAATTAGTGAAATCTCACATACTAAAGCCTATAGCCTTCAATTTCTTCTATATCAAAAAAATTCATAAAATTACATAATTTGAAATCTATAGCCTTTGTTTTATGGTGTTTCCAGAAAAATTAATGAAATCTTACATATTAAAGCCTATGACCTTCAATTTCTAATATATGTAAAAAAATTCATAAAATTACATAATTTTAAGTCTATAGCCTTTGTTTTATGGTGTTTTTAGGAAAATTTGTGAAATCTCACATTTTAAAGCCTATAGTCTTCAATTTCTAGTATATGTAAAAAAATTCATGTAATTTCATAATTTGAAGTCTATAGCCTTTGACCCTTTGTTTTATGGTGTTTCTAGGAAAATTAGTGAAATCTCACTTTTTAAAGCCTATAACCTTCAATTTATACTATAGGTAAAAAATTATGAAATTACATAATTTGAAGTCTATAGCCTTTGTTTTATGGTGTTTCTAGGAAAATTACTGAAATCTCACATATTAAAGCCTATAGCCTTCAATTTCTTCTATATGTAAAAAATTCATAAAATTACATAATTTGAAGTCTCACATATTAAAGCCTTTGACTCTTTGTTTTATGGTGTTTCTAGGAAAATTAGTGAAATCTCACTTTTTAAAGCCTATAGCCTTCAATTTATACTATAGGTAAAAAAAATAATAAAATTACATAATTTCAAGTCTATCGCCTTTGTATTATGGTGTTTCTAGGAAAATTAGTGAAATCTCACATATCAAAACCTATACCCTTCAATTTCTACTATATGTAAAAAATTCATGAAATTACATAATTTGAAGTCTAAAGCCTTTGTTTTATGGTGGTTTTAGGAAAATTAGTAAAATCTCACTTTTTAAAGCCTATAACCTTCAATTTCTAGTATATGTAAAAAATTCATGTAATTTCTATAGCCTTAGTTTTATAGTGTTTTTTGAAAAATTACTGAAATCTCACCTATCAAAACATATAGCCTTCAATTTCTACTATATGTAAAAAAATAATGAAATTTCATAATTTGAAGTCTATAATATTTGTTTTATGGTGTTTCAAGAAAAATTAGTGAAATCTAACATATTAAAGCCTATAAGCCTTCAATTTCTACTACATGTAAAAAAATCATGAAATTTCATAATTTGAAGTCTATATAACCTTTATTTTATGGTATTTCTTGAAAAATTCGTGAAAACATATTAAAGTTTATAGCTTTCAATTTCTACTATATGTAATAAATTCATGAAATTACATAATTTGAAGTCTATAACCTTTGTTTTATGGTGTTTTTAGGAATATTTGTGAAATCTCACATTTTAAAGCCTATAGCCTTCAATTTTTAGTTTATGTAAAAAATTCTTGTAATTTCATAATTTGAAGTCTATATCATTTGTTTTATAGGATTTCTTTAAAAATTAGTGAAATCTCACATATTAAAGTCTATAGCCTTCAATTTCTACTATATGTAAAAAATTCATGAAATTACATAATTTGAAGTCTATAGCCTTTGTTTTATGGTGTTTATAGGATAATTAGTGAAATCAAGCCTATAGCATTCAATTTTTACTATATGTAAAAAAATCATTAAATTACATAATTTGAAGTCTATAGCCTTTGTTTTATGGTGTTTCTAGGAATATTAGTGAAATCTCACATTTTAAAGCCTATATAGCCTTTAATTTATAATATTGGTAAAAAATAGTGAAATTACATAATTTGAAGTCTATATCCTTTATTTTATGGTGTTTCTAGAAAAATTAGTGAAATCTCAAATATGAAAGCCTATAGCCTTTTATTTCTATTATAAGTAAAAAAATCATGAAATTACATAATTTGAAGTCTATAGCCTTTGTTTTATGGTGTTTCTAGAAAAATTAGTTAAATCTCACATATTGAAGTCTATAGCCTTCAATTTCTACTATATTTAAAAAAATCATTAAATTACAAAATTTGAAGTCTATAGCTTTTCTTTTATAGTGTTTCTTGAAAATTAGTGAAATCACACATATTAAAGCAGAAATGCTCATTGTACACCACCAATCAGCCACCAGCATATAAAATACGATGAGCCTCACGTACAGAAATAATTCAACTACAATAAAAACATCGCAGTGGAGTCATGTGCACCAAACGCACTTGGAATTCAATCATGTACTTATTTTAGTTGGATTATAGCAATGTTTTTCGTTGGGTTGTAGCACTACTCTAGTTGGATTGTAGTTCTTTTTTAGTCAGTATATAACAGTTCTTTTAACTGGACTATATAGCTGTTTTAGTTGGATTTTAGTTCTGCTTTTAGTTGGGTTGTAGAACTACTCTAGTTGGATTGTAGCACTTATTTTAGTTGGATGACACCGTAAGATCAATGTGATTCAGAAGCGCTACGTCGTCGTCTCTGCCATCGCCGCCTCCGCAATCCCCTCCCTCATGGTGGCCCGCGGCCACCACATCGACTCCGTTGCTGAGCTCCCCTTCGTCGTCAGTGATTCTGCCGAGGGAGTCGAGAAGACGAAGGAGGCGATCAAGGTCCTAAAAAACTTTGGTGCTTACGCTGACGCTGAGAAGGCCAAAGACAGCCATGGAATTCGCCCTGGTAAGGGGAAAATGCGGAATCGTCGTTATATTTCCCGAAGGGGACCATTAATCATTTATAGAACTGAAGGTGTTAAGGCCGTTAAGGCCTTCAGGAACATAAATGGAGTCGAAGTTGCCAACGTTGAGAGGCTCAATTAACTTAAGCTTGCTCCTGGTGGTCACCTTGGGAGTTTCGTGGTTTAGACCAAATCGGCTTTTGAGAAACTTGATTCGATTTATGGGTCTTCTGATAAGGCTTCGGAGAAGAAGAAGGGTTATTTGTTGCCTAGGTCGAAGATGGTGAATGCGAATTTGTTCGATAAAAGAGAATAGAAGACATCACCTTCAAATCATCATTATTGAATTGTAGTTGGATTATATAGTTGTTTTAGTTGGATTAAAGCAATGTTTTTAGTTGGATTGTTACACTACTCTAGTTGGATTGTAGTTCTTTTATAGTCGGTATATAGCACTTTTTTTAGTTGGACTATATAGCTGTTTCAGTTGGATTATAGCAATGCTTTTAGTTGGATTGTAGCACTACACTAGTTGGATTAATTGTAGCACTTATTTTAGTTGGATTAAAGTTCTGTTTTAGGTTGGATTATATAACTATTTTAGTTGGACTATATAGCTGTTTTATTTGGATTACAACAATGCTTTTAGTTGGATTGTAGCACTACTCTAGTTTGATTGTAGCACTTATTTTAGTTGGATTAAAGTTCTGTTAAGAGTGGTTGTTAGAGCGCGTGAGGTGAGAAAAGATGTATTTTAGTTAAAAATTACGGTATACGTATATTCGCTATATTTATACACGGGTGGCTGATTGGTGGCTGATTATTGGTGTACACATAGCACATCTCATATTAAAGTCTATAGTCTTCAATTTTTACTATATCTAAAAAATTCATGTAATTTCATAATTTGAAGTCTATAGCCATTATTTTATGGTGTTTCTAGACAAATTTGTGAAATCTCACTTTTTAAAACTTTTAGCCTTCAATTTCTACTATATGTAAAAAAAATCATGAAATTACATAAACTGAAGTCTATAGCCTTTGTTTTATATGTTTATAGGAAAATTAGTAAAATCTCACATTTTAAAGCCTATAGCCTTCAATTTCTAGTATATGTAAAAAAATTCATGTAATTTCATAATTTGACGTCTATACCCTTTGTTTTATAGTGTTTCTAGAAAAATTAGTGAAATCTCACTTTTTAAAGGTTATAGCATTCAATTTATAATATAGGTAAAAAATAATGAAATTACATAATTTGAAGTCTATAGTTTTTGTTTTATGGTGTTTCCAGAAAAAATTAGTGAAATCTCACAAATCAAAGCCTATAGCCTTTTATTTCTAGTATATGTAAAAAAAAATCATGAAATTACATAATTTGAAGTCTATAGCCTTTGCTTTATGGTATTTCTAGAAAAATTAATAAAATCTCACATACTAAAGCCTACAGCCTTCAATTTCTTCTATATCAAAAAAATTCATGAAATTACATAATTTGAAATCTATAGCCTTTGTTTTATGGTGTTTCCAGAAAAATTAGTGAAATATCACATATTAAAGCATATAGCCTTCAATTTCTAATATATGTAAAAAATTCATACAATTACATAATTTTAAGTCTATAGCCTTTGTTTTATGGTGTTTCTAGGAAAATTAGTGAAATCTCACTTTTTAAATGCTATAGCCTTCAATTTAAACTATAGGTAAAAAATTATGAAATTACATAATTTAAAGTCTATAATCTTTGTTTTATGGTATTTCTAGGAAAATTAGTGAAATCTCACATATTAAAGCCTATAGCCTTCAATTTCTACTATATCTAAAAAATTCATGAAATTACGTAATTTGAAGTCTAAAGCTTTTGTTTTATGGTGTTTTTAGAAAAATTAGTGAAATCAAGCCTATAGCCTTCATTTTTTACTATATGTAAAAAAATCATAAAATTATATAATTTAAAGTCTATAGCCTTTGTTTTATGGTGTTTCAAGGAAAATTAGTGAAATCTCACTTTTTAAAGCCTATAGCCTTCAATTTATAATATAGGTAAAAACTAATGAAATTACATAATTTGAAGTTTATATCCTTTATTTTATAGTGTTTCTAGAAAAATTAGTGAAATCTCAAATATCAAAGCCTATAGCGTTTTGTTTCTATTATATATAAAAAAAATCATGAAATTACATAATTTGAAGTCTATACTCATTGTTTTATGGTGTTTCTAAAAAATTAGTTAAATCTCACATATCAAAGTCTATAGCCTTCAATTTCTACTATATGTAAAAAAAATTATAAAATTACAAAATTTGAAGTCTATAGCCTTTCTTTTATTGTATTTCTTGAAAAATTAGTGAAATCTCACATATTAAAGCCTATAGTCTTCAATTTCTACTATATCTAAAAAATTCATGAAATTACATAATTTGAAGTCTATAGACTTTATTTTATGGTGTTTCTAGAAAATTAGTGAAATCTCACTTTTTAAAGCTTATATTCTTCAATTTCTAATATATGTAAAAAAATCATGAAATTACATAAACTGAAATCTATAGCCTTTGTATTAAGGTGTTTCTAGGAAAATTAGTGAAATCTCACTTTTTAAAGGCTATAGCCTTCAATTTATAATATAGGTAAAAACTAATGAAATTACATAATTTGAAGTCTATAGTCTTTATTTTATGGTGTTTCTAGAAAAATTAGTGAAAGCTCACAAATCAAAGTCTATAGCCTTTTATTTCTACTTTATGTAAAAAAAAAAATCATGAAATTACATAGTTTGAAATCTATAGCCTTTGCTTTATGGTGTTTCTAGTAAAATTAGTGAAATCTCACATATTAAAACCTATAGCCTTCAATTTCTTCTATATAAAAAAAATTCATAAAATTACATAATTTGAAATCTATACCTTTTGTTTTATGGTGTTTCCAGAAAAATTAGTGAAATCTAACATATTAAACCCTATAACCTTCAATTTCTAATATATGTAAAAAATTCATAAAATTACATAATTTTAAGTCTATAGTCTTTGTTTTATGGTATTTCTAGGAAAATTAGTGAAATCTCACTTTTTAAAAGCTATAGCCTTCAATTTATACTATAGGTAAAAAATTATGAAATTACATAATTTAAAATCTATAGTCTTTGTCTTATGATATTTCTAGGAAAATTAGTGAAATCTCACATAATTTATAGCCTTCAATTTCTATTATATGTAAAAAATTCATGAAATTACATAATTTGAAGTCTAAAGTCTTTGTTTTATGGTGTTTTTAGGAAAATTAGTGAAATCAAGCATATAGCCTTCAATTTTTACTATATATAAAAAAAACATGAAATTACATAAACTGAAGTCTATAGCCTTTGTTTTATAGTGTTTCTAGGAAAATTAGTGAAATCTCACTTTTTAAAGGCTATAGCTTTCAATTTATAATATAGGTAAAAACTAATGAAATTACATAATTTGAAGTTTATATTCTTTATTCTATTGTGTTTCTAGAAAAATTAGTGAAATCTAAAATATCAAAAACTATAGCGTTTTACTTCTATTATATGCAAAAAAAATCATGAAATTACATAATTTGAAGTCTATACTCATTGTTTTATGGTGTTTCTAAAAAATTAGTTAAATCTCACATATCAAAGCCTATAGCCTTCATTTTCTATTATATGTAAAAAAATTATGAAATTACAAAATTTGAAGTCTATAGCCTTTCTTTTATAGTGTTTCTTGAAAAATTAGTGAAATCTCACATATTAAAGCCTATAGTCTTCAATTTCTACTATATCTAAAAAATTCATGAAATTACATTATTTGAAGTCTATAGCCTTTATTTTATGGTGTTTCTAGAAAAATTAGTGAAATCTCACTTTTTAAAGCTTATATCCTTCAATTTCTAGTATATGTAAAAAAATCATGAAATTACATAAACTGAAGTCTATAGCCTTTGTTTTATGGTGTTTCTAGGAAAATTAGTGAAATCTCACTTTTTAAAGGCTATAGCCTTCAATTTATAATATAGGTAAAAACTAATGAAATTACATAATTTGAAGTCTATAGTCTTTGTTTTATGGTGTTTCTAGAAAAATTAGTGAAATCTCACAAATCAAAGTCTATAGCCTTTTATTTCTACTATATCTAAAAAATTTATGAAATTACATAATTTGAAATCTATATCCTTTGTTTTATGGTGTTTCTAGAAAAATCAGTGAAATCTCACTTTTTAAAGACTATAGCCTTCCATTTCTACTATATTTAAAAAAATCATGAAATTAAATAAACTGAAGTCTATAACCTTTGTTCTATGGTGTTTCTAGGAAAATTAGTGAAATCTTACATATTAATTGAAACCTATAGCCTTTAATTTCTACTATATCTAAAAAAATCATGAAATTACATAATTTGAAGTGTATAGCCTTTGTTTTATGGTGTTTTTAAGAAAATTAGTGAAATCTCACATATTAAAGCCTATAACCTTCAATTTCTACTATATGTAAAAAATTCATGAAATTACATAATTTGAAGTCTATAGCCTTTGTTTTATAGTGTTTCTTGAAAAAATAGTGAAATCTTACATATTAAAGTCTATAGCCTTCAATTTCTACTCTATGTAAAAAATTCATGAAATTACGTAATTTGAAGTCTATAGCCTTTGTTTTATAGTGTTTCTTGAAAAATTAATGAAATCTGACATATTAAAGCCTATAGTCTTCAATTTCTACTATATGTTAAAAAATCATGAAATTACATAATTTGAAGTCTATAACCTTTGTTTTATAGTGTTTCTTGAAAAATTAGTGAAATCTGACATATTAAAGCCTATAGCCTTCACTTTCTACTATATGTTAAAAAATCATGAAATTACATAATTTGAAGTCTATAGCCTTTGTTTTAGTGTTTCTTGCAAAATTAGTGAAATCTCACATATTAAAGCCTATAGCCTTTTATTTCTACTATATGCAAAAAATTAATGAAATTACATAATTTGAAGTCTATAGCCTTCATTTTCTACTATATGTTTTAAATTCACGTGATTCATTATTTTAAAGTTTATAGTTTTTATTTTATAAGACACAACCAAAGAAATTGTGAAATCTTATATTTTAAAGTACATAGCCTTTAATTTCTACTATATTTAAAAAATTCGTGTGATTTAATATTTTAAAATATATAGTTTTCAATTATACTTTACACAATATTTTCATTCTTCCTTTATGAAATTATACTTTCCACTTATCCTTCCACTTCCCTTTCCCATTGACAGTTTTGATAGAGGACCATATTGTGTACTGAATTATACTTCCACTTATCATTTATTATGAGAAAGGTATAATTCTTTAAAGTATTTAATTTTATACGTAAAGAAATAATACAATTTGATAACCATTATAAATTAATAAAAATGCGACTTGATAAGTAAGAAGTACTAGAGAAGCTGAAGTCGAAATAAATCCGATCTTTCATATTTCTTTAAGGAAGAATTTATCAACAATTGTGGAGAAAAAGTACAATTAGGTAGAAGTGGTCTTCCAAAATACAAAATAAAATTACATATGAAATATAAATTTTCTATCACTTAAAATATCTAAAATGCGAATTACTTTAAATAAATTATTAGTTTTACACCATAGAGACTACATATCTGTAATCTTAATTTATAACATTTCTTTATTTAAAAACTCAACATTGAAAGTAAGAGAATTGTTTTCCAATCATATTGTCAAGAAAATATGATATAATTATAGATTTGAAATGAGTAATATACAATTGAAAGGCACTATAAAAATTGGAGTGATAGAGCTTAATTCGACTTCTATTTTCTTTTAATCAGTTTGTATCTTTTTAATGTATAGAGGCCAATAACTCTATTTAATTTTATAGTAAATAAATAAAGTGCCTATAAAAATAGTGCCTATCCAATTTAAAAAATGATGTTTGGAATGAGTAATATACAATTGAAAGGCACTATACATTTAATTATATACATTTAAATGAGTTTTCTTAGTGTTATATGGATTAATTAAAATTATACAATATTTATATATTCACTATTAAATTACATTAATTTAAATAAATTCATATTATACAATCTAAATTTATATTAGAATCCAACTTTGTTTCGTCTTATTAAATTACATTAATGAAAATAAATTCATATTATACAATCTAAATTTATATTACAATCCAACTTTGTTTCGTCCCTCTAGTAATATATACTGCACACAGTTCTTTCTTCCTTACCAAAAAATATATATATACTGTACACAGTGACAATATTCTAGCCTCTTGTATTCCGAAAGCCCATAAAATTGATTAGAAATAGATCCAAACACTCATAAACAATTAGTTCCACCATACGATCTTCCATCATATTCACACAAACATCAATGCTTGAATCGTTCGTTCCGTGTGTTGAGTTTTTAGGTTTTGCATCAAAGAAGTGTAGAACTGCAAGATTGGGACTAAGATGTTGAAGACAGTAACAATTGCAACTACAAGGTATGCGAATCTCAAAACTTTGAGGCTTTGTGGAATCATTTCTGAGTTTCATAGTAATGTTGATGATGCTGTTGCTTCTTTCACTTGCTTTCTCAATAAGCGCCATCCACCATCTGTAGTTGAATTCAACAAGATTTTAGGGTCTATTATTAGGATGAAACAGTACCCCACTGTTATCTCTCTTTTTGCCCAATTGGAACCTAGGGGAATCACTCCTTCCTTGGTTACTCTCAACATCTTGGTCAATTGTTTCTGCCATTTGGGTCACATGGATTCTGCTTTCTCCGTATTGGGTAAGATCATCAAGAGAGGGTATGAATTGAATGTCATTACTTTGACCACTCTCATGAGAGGGTTTTGTACTAATGGCGAGGTTAGGAAAGCACTGGTGTTCCACGACAGAGTAAGAACACTTGGATATCAGCTTGATGAGGTGAGTTATGGGACCTTAATCAATGGGCTTTGTAAGATCGGGAAAACAAGAGCCGCCATTGAATTGCTGCAGAATTTGGAGAGGCAACCTATTAAGCCCAACGTAGTAATGTATAATGCTGTCACTGATGGGTTATGTAGAGATGGACTTGTAACCGAGGCTGGTACTTTGTTTTCTAGGATGATTGCACGGGGGATTTCCCCTAATGTCATCACCTACAATTCCCTAATTCACGGTTTCTGTTGTGTTGGTCGATTAGAAGAAGCTTCTCTATTGCTGAATGAAATGGTGAAGAAAAGTAAGGTCAAGCCAGACACATACACATTTAACATATTAATAGATGCATCCTGTAAAGAAGGACAAATCACAGAAGCCCGGAAGTTGTTTGATCTGATGTTGCGAAGTGGTCAGCCGCCTAATGTTGTCACATACAATGCTTTAATTGATGGATACTTTCTACACAATGAAGTCGATGAGGCAACAAATTTATTTGACAATATGATCAAAACAGGTTTGACACCTGATGTTTGGAGTTATACCATTATGATTGATGGATATTGCAAGAGCAAAAGGATGGATCAAGCCATGACTCTCTTTAAAGAAATGCATTCAAAAAATTTAGTTCCTGCTGCAGTAACATACAATTCTCTAATTGATGGCTTAAGCAAATCACAGAGAATATCTGATGTGCAGGATATTCTTGATAAGATGAAAAACAGTGGTCAAGCCCCTGATTTAGTTACTTATAATATCTTGTTAGATGCTCTGTGCAAAATCCGACATCTTGATGAGGCAATTCAATTATTTCAGAAAATTGTTGAGAAAGGGATTAGTCCAAATATGTGCATGTTTAATACTATTCTAAATGGTCTATGCAAATGTGGGAGGCTAAAGACTGCACAAGAGCTTTTCCAGCATCTTTTGATCAATAGTTATGGTTTGACTATTAGGACTTATAATATTATGATTAACGGACTTTGTAAAGAGGGCTTGTTCAATGAAGCTTTAGCCCTACTCTCAAAAATGAAGTGCAATAATAACTGCTTGCCTGATCTTGTAAGTTATGAAACAATTATTTCTGCTCTTCTATATAAAAATGAGAATGAAATGGCATTGGAGCTTCTTCCTGAAATGATTAGTACAGGCCTGCTAAGGGAACAGAACAAGGTGAGATTTTTTTTTTTTTTTTGAATTACAGTTTTTTCTTTTTTAACTTTTAAATTACATTTATGCTTATGTTCAATTTGTATATATGCTTAGAAAAAAGTGTTAACATATACAATCCTTATTTCTTAGTCATGATTTTGAGGTAGCTTTTCAGTAAAGATATCATAAAAAATTGAGTTCTCACTTGTTAACAATGTCATCAATTTGGCAAACAAAGTTAGAACAATCATGACCAACTATTCCTCTCTTTAAGCTGTTTTGTTTTCTTCCATTTGTTAAGGAAACTAGAATGTTTTTCAACTTTATATCCCTATTTTCTTTCTTTTTCCTTCCTACTTCATTTATTGTTAAAGGTGGAATTGTTTCATCTAATTCTAACAAGAGTGTTTTTTAACTAAGAAAATCACTTTTTATAGAAACTGCTCGTCTCAAACTCTATTCAAAAGCATAAAAAAAGTTGTTTTTAGATTTTGAGAAAAAAAATTACATGAGTAGCTTCCATGAAAAAAAAATCTTATCTAAAAAATCATTTTTTTGGTCAAATAAACTGAGACTAATATGATTGAGGTGGTTGCTACTCAAATGTGCCCCAAAAGTATTGTTGGTGATGGTGTTGCAAATTTCTTTTAACATCATTTGTCATTTCTGACTTTCAGAGAGCAAAAGATTTAGTTATTGGTTAAATCACATGAATGATTATTATGACTGACATGCCTCTAACACAGACACTTTTGGACTTGAAGCATTGTTAGTGTTCAAGTCTATCCTACTGTTTGCTAAATATCCAAGTTTTAGTTAGTAGAATAAATGCAGATTCTATATATTCTTACAGGTGATAGCTAATTAGTTATATTTTTTATTACATTCATGAATGGTTTCTTAACTTTGTGGTTCTGCAACATAACTTTACCTTTTTCTTTTCTGCAGTATTCCAATTTTACCTTTCCCTGGGCGTTGGAACAAACATTTGAAAAGGAATAATTGTTGTGTGAATAGGGCATGAATGATGAAGTGATGGGCCTTAATCTGCATTCTGCAGAAAGTTATAAGGCAAACATGTACATTTGATTGTTGGTTTGGTTTCAGATTATATGTCTATGCTTTTCATTGTTCTTGCTGCTTTTCAGCTTTTATGTAATGTCTATGGTCAGTTTTTATATTGATTTTAATATGCTTATATATTGTTGGCTTGCTTTTTCTTTTTTTTTTTTTTTTTTTTTTTTTTTTCTGCTGCTTTGTGACCTGGAGGTCACGGGTTCGAATATTGGAAACAACCTCTTTGCACAAAGCGGGGGTAAGACTGCGTACATCTATCATTCCCATACCCCATCTGGTAGGAGCCTCGTGCACTGGGCCGCCCTTTTTTTTTTTTATGAGCATGTTTGGTTAACAGGTAAAAATGGGGGGTGTAAATTTTTTGGATGAGTTTTATATGTAACTTTACACATTCAACTCATACATGAAAAATTTCCCCCCAATTTTTTCCCATCCAAACACACCCAAAATGCATATCACCAAAGCCCTCACAAACACCAACTCTGCAGGAAGAAAAAATGTGCAAACTGAAAGAAGAAAAGGTTATTGCCAACAAAACTAGCTATTAGTAGTGTCACTCATAAAACCCAACTAAGGGTTACCCCAGCAATAGCACAATGTACAACTTCAGAGTTCAGATTAATGCACCTTGACCTTACACAAAGAAGTGATTACTTATCTGAAAAATATAGTACAATCTTTTAGACTCCTATCTCAAACCCCTTTATTTATCTGCACAAAAAATTTCCTTAAGAATATCCTAAAATTTGTATGTGCAGCTTCCATCATCACTTCTAGCTGTTGGATCATAGTTTTCTGCTGCAGGGTCAGTGCAACCTTCAGGAACAGGAATATGAACCTGCTGAGCTCCTTGTCCTGCATCATCAAAACAATAAGTTAACATTTATTTAGTCTTGTTTATATCCTAAATCTTAGTGACATGATGATAGTATTCCAGAAAGGAAAGTTGTAAACTTTTCACATCAAAGGCTTTCAGGATCAAAGGGTCTAACCATAGAAGTTTCCAGTTTTCATGGCATCTTCATTTGCATCTCCAAGAGCTGCCTCTTTGAGGTATTTGTCAGCCAACTGAACCCTTTTCACATTCTCTTGCTCTTGGACAAGCATTTTTCCATACTCGAGGAGCTTCTCCAGAGTCATCGTTGGCTGCTCGAAAGTCGGAGGTCCCTCCTTTGAGTTCACAAGCTTTTTACCAACATTCTCGACCCCAACACCAGAAATCCACTTCCGGACTTCATCGTCGTAAACTCTAGCCCTCAAGGCACCAAAAAAGTCTGCACAAAATTACATCAAATATTTGATTGTTCACATTTCATACATACAATCTTAAATAACTCTCAAAACTTTTATGCTAATGAAAATGAGGAATTCATAAATAGAAAGTTTAACATGAAATGTGTAAAGGTTAGTTTGGTTTATGTTTTCAGCATAATTGTGAGGAAAATATTGAAAACATTCCTTCATAAAACCATGAAATAACAAGAAATAGGCTAAAGCATAAACCAGACCCTCAGTTTGAGGTAAGGCTTACCAATAGATTGCCCAGGGAAGGTATCCACAAGCTTGACAATGTCCTCTTTTGGAACATTGTCTGTCCTGAAGATACCTTGGCAAACACCGATCCTGTCCTCTCGAGTAGGCGCCCAATAGAATTTCTCCATACGGCCATCACGGATGAGGGGAGCATACAATGTTGAGAAGTCATTACCGGTGACAATGATCGGCACACGAGGATTCTCCTCCTTGTTGTACATACCAGGAAGTTGGACATTGGTAGGGTTGTCAGCAATGTTCATGAGAGTTGCATTCACCATTTGGTTGTTGACTGTGTATTGAGTGGTTCCACCAAGCCTACCGGCTCCTGCATCAAGATCATTGATGAAGAGGCAACACATCTTCCCTTTTTTGATGATGTCCGCCGCCTCACGGTACCGTTGCCTGATCAACTTTGCAGGCTCTCCGGCATTTCCGCTTTCCAGCTCTCCAGCACTCATCATTATGGGGCTGAATCCAGTGACAAAATACCAAATAGTTAGTAACTTAATATCAATTTCATCTTTGGATGCACCTAAGCCTAAACCAACATCAGCATTTTGTTCCTTTGAGTTCACCAATATATATACATATGTAAATTGAACTTACTTGATTCCCATTTTGGCAAAAACAAGCTCACACTGAAATGATTTCCCCTGACCTTTGCCTCCCCAAATTCCCAGAATAAGAGGAACCTTAATATTTGGTAAGCTCAAAAAGTTCTTGGTGATGTGAACAACAACCTTGTCCATAAATGCTGGAGCAATATAGAAGCCATCCATGTTGTTGTCCAAATTGTACCTGAAAAAACAAAGTGTCCATTTCCACTTTAGCATTCAAGAAGTTCATAGAATGAAACCAAAATATTTCTCACAGCAATAGTAAACAATGGATATTCAAACTCTGGTATATATAGTTCAAAGCTATGAAACACAAATACTACACGGAGATACACCAAACTCATATTAGTTATATCACATTTACACGGCATATTCATATGAAAAAAGGACACCTGCATTTGAATTTACTCTTTTTTTTATTTTTTTAAGTATAGACTAATGTTTTTCTTCTAATCAACTACACTTGGGTTTAATTGTGCTAATGTGTCCACAACATGTCCAAATTGCATCCATAATATATTGAAGCAGTGTTTAGGTGTGTTCATCGTGTGTCCGACCTTAAAAAAATCACTATTTTAATTGGACACATATGAACGTTTGTAGTGTGGGTGTCCACCTAGTGTCGGTGTCATAGGCAGACACCAACAAATTGTTGTGTCTGCTTCTTTTAGGTTCAAAGTAAGTAACTTACTGGCGAAGGCCGGCGCTGATGTAATCATAGGAACTCATGACAGCATAGTGAGTTCCAGATTCCATGGGAGCTTGGAAGAGAGTGTCCACCATTCCCTTCCCTCTTGTGATATCTTGCTGGTCATCTGAAGTGTCATAGGCAAGTCCACCCCATCTGTCCTTTGAGCTCTGCTTCTCCTCATCATATTCAATTTGTGCTGAAACTTTCAAGTTCCCTCTTGATGATGAGAACAAACTACTCCTCCTCTGATTGGAAGAAACCACTGAAGAATTAGAATTAACTCTCTTCAAACTTGTTCCAAAGAATGTTGAGCTTGTCACATGTGTTCCATTGCTAGATCCATTATTCAGTTTTAGCTGCAATATTTATACATATCCTATCATTATTAGTCCATACCCCATGATGAATCATGATTCATGAACTCCAATGTTTCATTGCAAGATCAATAATGTTTCACATAATAAAAAGAGAGAAATACTTTTTGTATACTACAAAATCAACCGACATCCATCACCATATGTAATAATTAAACTTTGTAAAATTATTAATTCAACTTTTGATATTATACATTAATTCGACATTTTAAAAATTGAATTAATAGTTTTAAAAAGTAGAATTATTGTATATGATAATTGATGAAGGTTTGTACATGTAGGTTGTAGTATTACTCAACAAAAAGTTTAGAATAGACCAACATTGCAAGAAAGTTAAAAATATCAATGTATCAACTCAGATCACCAAAAATAGAAGGAATCCAAAGTTATAATATCGCAATCTAATCTCTACTCATGTAAATAAATACATGAATGCATATCTATGCACCATGTCTAGAATAAAATCATCCTCAAATTTAATTTTGATACACCTTTCAATATAAAATAAATATATATTTTATACTATCATTCAATCTGTCATGTAAATAAAATTATTTGACCAAATGCCAACTATATTGTCACTGTGTTACAAAGTAGCAATATAAAATTCTTTTATAATAACATATATAGTATAAAAATTAATCTTATAAACTCAATATATGAATTATAGATAATGAAAACCATTTACAAAATTTATGATAGAGTGAAGAGAAATATTGATGAGAACCAAATAAAAAACATGTTTATGTAAAAGAGATCAAAGCTTGAAGAGTTTTGCAATTAATAAGGAATGAATAATAATAATAATAATAATAATAAAAGACACTTGGTAGTAAGTACTATATAGTACCGGTAGCAAGTTGATGGCTCCAACGGTTGGCACTGAAGTAGCCATTGTGTTATAATAAATTATAATGATACCAAAAATTTGGTATAAGAGTGTATTGTTAATTACTTGTTTGTGAGGGAAGAAGACGAAATGGAAATAGATTGAGGGAGAGAGAGAGGTTAGAGGGTGACTTTATAGTATGATCAGGTAGCTGAAATTTGATGATAAATGTGGCAAAAATGGAAAGAAAAAAATTTGTGGATATGGCTTGAGAGAATCTATTAAGAACCACACAAATTGGATTGGTAGTATTACACACTTATAAGTAATAAGTAATAACTACGTGGCTATTTGTGATGTGGACCTTGGTTTTGGAATTTGCTATTTGCTATTTGAGGATATATAGATAATAGAGAGGTTTTTGTTTACAAACAAAATGGAGCCTTCTCGGAACTGTGGTTATTTATGGTTTTTGTTGAAGCTCCTATCCTCACCACTCATATTTCATTTATTTGGTCAATTTTGTTGCAAAAAAATTGTGAGGGAGAAGAAAGCTAGGGTATATGTATGTGATAAAAAATTAGAAGTAAGAATCATATAATTTTCTTTTTTTTTTTCAAATATTCTTTCATGTTTGTATTTATCTCTATTTTTATAAGATGGACTACCTTTTAAGGTAGAGTGTGTAGTAGTAGATGTACTTGTTATTTTTAAGGTTTTGCTAATAAGTGTTCTAAGGGTATTTATTAAAAAAATAAAAAAGGAAATAACTATCTTAAAAATATATATTTATATATTTTCTATGTAATGGACCTACCATTATTATATTTAAAAATTTTTCTAAATTTACTATTTTAAATATCCTTAATAAATGTCCTCAGGACTCTTGTTAATTAGCAAAACTATTATTTTTAATAGGTGGATGGTATAGATGGAGGTATAATGTCAATATATGCGTAGTCATTTTGGATAAAAATATATAATTTGAATTATAGAAGTAAAGTGTTTGATAATAAAAATATGAAAAAAAACTATTTTTTAAAAGAAATTATATATTTTCTATACTGTTGAACAAGTGAGATAAGAAGGTATACAAAATAAATAAGAATCATTAATTTTATATTAATATATATTTGTTCTAATCAAATTAAAATATAGTTTCATGTGGGGATAAAAATTATTTTTGTACTTGAATTTAATTCACTTCCATAATTCATTAGATCATACCACTTAGAGATGATAGATTATATCTTAAAACACTAACGTTATATGTATAATGAAAATTATATAATATTTATACAATAATTATATTTATCGTACGTTGGACTGTAATATAAATTTACAAATTAATGCAACCCAACGATAAATATGATTGTTGTATAAGTATTGTACAATTTTTATTGTATACGTAAAGTTATAATTACTCATTGCTGATTCTCAAACATAAATATGAGCTTGAGCAATTATAATATATCTCGATCCATATTGCAATCTAATGATAGAGATGAGTGTTGGTGGTATTTGGTTTGAGAAAATGTTTTTTGTTTTATTTTTTGCTTTTATATAGGTATAGGTTGTTTATTCTAATAGGTAATAATCATAGTATTTTCATCCAAATTATTTTCTGTTTTCATACTTTTGACTGAAAATATAAAAAACAAGAATTTTATATTTTCTTATTTTTAATTTTATTTTTATTATAAATAGAAAATACAAGTGAAAATATTTAATTTTATTTCATTAAAAAATAAAAATAAAAAATATAAATATAAACACATTAACTTCTTACTGTAGATATAGTATTACTCATTTACTCGAAACAAAATAATTAATAAAATTTGGTTTTGTGGGAAGTAAACACTCAACTCAACTTATTATTCAAATACCATTAATGTCATTACGTACAAAATAATATCTAGAAATCGAGAAACTTCTCATGTGATAGATAACAAATTGGAGCTTTATACTTTTTCTTTATTTTCCCCTTAAGAACCACTCTCTCTCTCTCTCATTTTGTGGCTGTGGCTGAACCGAGCTTACTAGATTGTAAGATTAAAGCCAATTATAGCTCTCTCTTTTTTTTGTCGCATTTGGTTTGATTGCATAATGTTTACAATGCTCAATGATCTTGCCCTTGAGAGGTACCAAAACATTTCGAACATTATTAATTGTACGGCTAAAAAATAATAAAAATAACATATATATTATGTATCATATATTATATAATATATACGCATAATTATATATTAATATTATATATATTATATATTACATGTTGTGTATATCATATTCATAATAATATTATGCATACTATATATATATATACAAGCAAGAAGGATAATATTATGACCTTTTGGGAATAATTGCTTTTGCATTTTTGCAACATAGCATTCTTCTTGGGCTTTTTATGCCGAGACCCATCTAATTAGAACAGGCCTTTCTTATCCTTCTTGCTTTGTAACGGACCATCAAATTCACTTCTAAACTAGAAGGAGTTCGAATCCCTTAAACATAAAATTTTGTATTCAATAATCACAAAATTTATATTAGAAAAAATACAATTAAGAGTGAACAAAAATGGCAAAATAAAGCCCGTCTAAAAAATTTCTCTATGAATGTGAATTTTCAATCCATTGATGAAATATGGAATTAAAATTTTTGGATCACTCACATCAACACTTTTTGAATAAGTAATAAAATCATCATAATACTCACTCACATTACCGGTTTGCTCCTTGATTGAGTCCGGCAAGTCACCATAGAAATTGAAAATGATGGTCAATAAAAGCACCATTGTAAGAAATAAGAATTTGAATAAGAAAATAATTAAAGAGAATAGAATATAATTAATCAAATTAGGGAGAAATTGAGAGAATAATTCTAATAGTGGAATTTCAAAGAGAAAAATATCAATCAATTAATTTCTTGTATATCAATTACCTCACCATTGAACCTATTTATGGTAATTTATACTAACTAATTGAAACTTACCTAATTGGCCTAATGTACCTATTTTTACTTCTTATATACATGTTGGATTTTTTGTTAAAAATTCCTATGGTATACATAAAAGTTCAAGCCAATAATATTTGCTTTGCCCATAATAAAACTATTGAGTTTTTTTTTAGCCCATAAAATTTAAGAATGTTGGTATTTCATTAACTATTTGTAACTAAAAATAAGTAATTTGTCTTATTAATTTAATCTTTTTTAGATTTATCAAGGTAATAATGTTCAAACTATAATCATTAATTACACAAAGATACCAATATTTTAGTAGTGTAGAAGGAAATTAAACCAAAATAGTGTTATATATTGAGACAGAAACAATGATGACTAGGAAGTAGGAACCCACATCATCAATAATACTTATTAGAAAATCAATAATGTTTATCGTATAAAAGAAATAATAAGTTCAACTAGTATCCAATGTGTGTTATATATAATATGAAATATGTGTTATATGTATAGGATACATTCCATATTGAGTATAGCACATATTAAATACTAGTTAAATATATTTATGTTATATGACAAATATTATTACAGAAAATGATGATGAAACACCAAGGATTAATTAATATAATTATTTCAGTGTGAAAACTCAATCTTTCCCATGGGAAAGAAAAAAGAGTTGAGTGAGGTTGAGACGCTACATTGACATGGCCTTTATTTAATTTGTATAATTAGTCCACACGACCTTTGACTAAAACCCAATCATACTTGAAAATTTGGACCAAAAGAAAATTTTGAAAGGGCAAAGAATGTTTGGACACAACATAGTAAGATCAATTGAAAATCATGAATATTGTTAGTACTTGTTAGTCAAGGTCACAACATGACTCAGATACCATTATGCTTAGGACTTCTTGTGTTCACATCATATGTTGTCCGAAGAGGTGAAAAAAAAACTAAGTTCTTCAATTGATTGATATTATAAGTCACCACTATGTAATTATGTATATGGATGTCTCCATCTTCATAAACTACGATGAGTTTGGGCTGAATATTATATGGTACTACTCTTGATCAAGTTCAAAAGGGTATAGTAGATGGATATAGCTACACTTTTCAAATAGTGTAGCTATAAACATAGTGTGTTTTAATTAAAAGCATTAATTATAAAACCTAATTAAGTTTGATAGTGCTTTTTAAAAGAATATTCTAACTAGAAAACACAAACTAATAATTTATTTTTTGTTTAGAAAATCGAAAAGTTAATGCACTCTACTTTTTGAGTTTTTTTATTTAGAGCAATATAATTCTCTAAAATTTGGTCTTTTAAATTATAGTGAGATAGATATAGATATTGAAATATACAATGAAACAGAGAATAACAATAAGGATCTATTTGTGGGGATATATGTGGGGATCGGATCTCCACATTTAGAGCCTCGAGGGTTAGGAATTTTTTCTCCGTTGGAATAGAGACAGGGCAAAAGTTCCCTTGAGAAAAATTTGGGGATGAAGACTATGATCCCCTAAAAAAGTTTCTTCGCACTATTATTAAATTAATATAAATTTCATCTTAATTTTTAAATTTTTTAAATATTAAATACTTATAATCTTAATAAATATCTCATAACGGTTAAAAAATCATCGAGTGAATATCCTATTTAGTCCCTCATGATTAATTTTGAGGACAATTTAGTCCCTCATGATTTGAAAGTGATAAAATAGTCCTCCAAGATTAATTTTATAGGACACTTTAAGTGACAATTTAGTCAATCTGTTAAGTTTATGTTAACTGAGTTACAAACATGACGTAACTTAGGTGATATGTCATACAATCTGTCATACACATAATTGCAACTCAATTAACAGAAACTTAACAGAGGGACTAAATTCTCATTTAATGTGTCCTATAAAGTTAATTTTGAGAGACTATTTTGTCACTTTCAAATCTTGAGGGACTAAATTGTCCTCAAAGTTACTTTTGAAGGACTAAACAGGGTATTTACTCAAAATCATAAAATACACAAAGATTATTTTAACATTTATATTCTTGTACTTTCTTATCAATATCAATGTCATTACTCTTAAATTTTATTATAAATCTCACTCTAATATTCTAACTTTACATCTTCATTCTCAAATTTGTTAGATGGCATCAACCTATAGCATTCCTCTAAAAGATGTAGTCAAAGGTTGTTTAATTTCACGGCAGAGTGCTTGAAACGAAGGTGGAAGTAGTAATCAAACACAATCATTTCTGCTTTTACTATGTATTTTTCAATTTTCAATTATTATCCACTTTGTCTTTCTTTCCTATGGATTTTCCTTTTGTCCAAACGCGTCCTTAAAATCCCTATTATTCATAAAGGATCTGTCAAACACTTAACGTAACGCTTAATTTACTTTTGGTTTCTTAATTAAATATCATTTTTCTGGTTGGACTCCTTTTGGAAAAAAAATCTAATAATTAAAACTCGATTTAAGTATTAAAAAAGATTTAATTTTGATGGTGTACAATTCTATTACATAGTTATCCAAATGTGTTCTTGTTGTCACTTCAGTCATGACTATGTTTTCTCTCTCCCACACTACCTAAAAAGTCATACAAACAAAATATTTTAATTAGATAATTAACAGTATAAAAGTGCATTAAAATTAAACTCTTATAAAAATCTCAATCTATTTTTATTTATATTTAGGTGTTGCCTCTGTTTAAATAACTTTCGGTTATCTTCTATCATGAAGTACCGAAGGAGGAAAATTACATGCAAATCATAAAATTAGACATTATCAATCATCACACGCAATAATTAACTTTTAAAAACTATTAATCCAACTTTTAAAATGTTGGGCTAATGTAAAATATTAACAGTTTGATTAATAATAGTATTAAAAAGTTGAATTATTACATGTGATGACGGATATAGTAACTGATTTTATGGTATACAAAAAATATTTAATTTAACCAAGGAGCCTAGCACAAGTGGTAGTGGCTTGAGTTGCTTAAGCATCTAGTCCCGGGTTTTCATTCCATTGCTTTTCTTCTTCCTTCTTCCTTCTCTGTGTTTTTTGGCCTGATACCTTACACCGGGGCGGTGTGTATGCAAAGAGGACCTTGGCCAGCCCAGTCGTCCCACCCTTGAGGTGCACGCACAAACCGACAGGGGATTAGTCATCGAAACCGCTCCGGTGGGTATATTGGGAAACTAAAAAATATATATATTTAATTTCTCGTGCCGATAACTTGTACATGGATACTAAGTAATTCAAAATTATTTTACTTGAAACATTTGAGTAAATAAGTATTAATTAAGTAAATAAAATATATTTACACAACAAAAAAGTAAAATTAACGATCATAACCGAAATTTACTTTTTTTTATGGATAAAAAATATTTCAGCTTTATTTATTTTATGATTTAAAATTATAATTAAATTAAATTTCATTTAAATAATTATTCATTTATTTAATGAGATATGAAATTTATAAACTATATTATTTCAACACCACATGAGGTTGGATATTTGAAGAAGACACTCACTCAATTACCATTAGATCTTGTGATTGTGCTCACTTATTTCATTTATTTGTCGCATTCAATTGTAATAAAATACATATTTCAAGACATTATTTTTAGTATTAGAATAACGTTACTCTACTCAAATAAATTTAGGAAAAGTCTTTATATACAATTAAATGGAATCAACTCATTAAACTACAAATTGCAAAATTAATTTAAGAATATTTAAAAATAAAATATTATCAATAATTTATTTATTTTATTGTATCATAGATTAATTAACTCTTTCTTGACTCCTACATGTTATACTATTGTAACATTTCAGATAATTCTGAAATCAATAATGTTTATTGTACAACAGGAATATCATTCAACAAATATTCAACATGTATTATACGTAATGTATGTGATACGTAATGTGTGTCATACATATATGTCATTACTAAATTACATAATAACAAAAACAGGAAATAACACACAAAAAATACATCATACATGTATGTCATTGCCGAAATACATAATATATGTCACTTCTTTATTTAATAGTTAGATGTATTAATTAATGTTGTAAAACAAACATTATTCTGAAATTGTCTTACACACACTCAATTTGTTATGCTAGGTAGACACGGGAGTGAAGTCCACACGATGTTTGATTAGGTATTGTTTATGTAAGAAAATAAGTGTTGAAAATGACATGAATATAAAACACCAAAAGGGAAGACATAGAGCACTTTCGTTTTGTACTACAAACACAAAATAAAATAAAGATGAAGATCGATGACACAACCTTTTCAATTCAATCTGGGTCAAATCACAATTCGTGTTCCCATCCTGTGCATGTGTACATAGTACGTTAAATGATAATCACTAGTGTTTGCTCTTTCATGGGGCACTATGAAGCTTTCTAGGCAGATTCATGGAACCATGATTATAATTAATTGATTACTATTTTGACATACTTTTTTTTTTTTACTTATTTTGACATCAATTAATGCTTAATGTTTATATTAGATTCATATTAAAATTTGAAGTTATGGTAGTTAATGTTAATATGAAGTACAAGAAAGTCAACTTAATTATTAGAGCTATGCTAAATGAACAATACAAAATCAGTCCAACCAGCCAATAAATGAGATTTTGGGCCATAATTACTCAGCTCATTACAATCTCAAAGATTATTTGGGCCAAAACCAAAGTCAAAATAGGTCTATTGGCTGTATGGGCTGGTTTTTCATTGTCCACTTAGCATTATTATAACTATTACTACGACATCTCATTAATGTCTTCAAAGCCATTCAAATAAGTGATATATATATATATATGCTTAAAAATTATTTTTAATTAGTGTGTGAAACCCAAATATAATAACCAATATTTTTGTAACTTCAAGTATTGCGTGATGACGGTGTTGAATTTTTATTTCATTTTTTTTCTTGAATTCGTTTGGAAGAATCACCTGATCGACAGTTGTATAATCTATAGATTATTGTTAATTCAAAGCAAGGGAATAATTAAAATTATTCAAACTATATTGTGCTTATCTAAGGTTTTGACTGTTTTATAATTAGAACTCCATGATTTCAATAGTTAGATAGATATGGATAAGTTAACATTGTACGTACTATAATTATTATTGTTGAAATATACATAATATTATATATATACATTTGAGTATTAAAGTAGAATTACATTAAGAGATATGATAATAAAATATACATAAAGACTTGTAAATGAGGATAATAGAGGTCCCGATTCATAGTCACACGTCATCAAGAATAACTATCCTTGACTTAGCATGCACGTTGAACTCCATAGTTGCAATAATATATTCTAAGCTAAATTCTTAGTGAAATTGGGAAAATATATATTTTAAAAATATTTAATCTATTCATTTTGATTCTTAGTATATAATATTTATATAACAAATTAGAAATGAGTAATTGTGAATACAAAAATTCTCAATGCACAATGAAAAAACAGTCAAAATAGTTAATAAATAATGCACGTATAATATATAATATGTAATATCCACAACGTATATTACATGCACAACATATATAACATGTTGTGCGTAACATATATCACATATGATAACATCATCTCTTTAAACATGTGATATATGTTGTGCACATTATAAAATATATATATATATATATATATATGTTGTTGTGCATACTATATTAGCTGTTTTGACAGTTTTTGTGTATATATAGCAATGCTCTTGTGAATATTTTTAACATATGTATTAAATATATTTAATAAAGCCTTTTTAAATACGTGTTCATTAATTTGATTCTGAGATCGATTCATGAATATAAAAGAACACAGTTAGAAAAGAAAAAAAAGAAAAACTTATTTAGATGTGTATCCACGGTAATCCGAGAAATTAGTCTCTTATGTAGGAAGAGGAACTAGTCTTAAAACAATGTACAGAGAAAACAGTTCCATGTTCAGTTCATATACCGTTTTTTTAACAAATTTGTACCCTCTTATGTTACTAATATATCATTTTTGATATTATACAATTCGCTTGACGCGTAAACCCTTATCTTATAATGTGTACACGATTCTGCTATTCCCCAAGGAAATCTATGCATGACATGACATGTAAAGAGAGAAACAAAAAATAATATTGATGGAATTTGTGTTGAAGAGA
The DNA here is from genome assembly GCA_013621005.1 of Aeschynomene evenia. Lineage (NCBI taxonomy): Eukaryota > Viridiplantae > Streptophyta > Magnoliopsida > Fabales > Fabaceae > Aeschynomene > Aeschynomene evenia. Next base: position 18,951,583 of record CM024264.1, on the reverse strand, counting down.
AGACTATGACATGACATGGTTAAACTAATCACAATCAAATGATCAATCATCATAATAATAACCTCCTTATTATCTCTTTAATTAAGCTTTCATTTTCCAATTACTTAATTAGCCAAATCAGTGGGATTCATTACCCAGTGAAATCTCCACTGTCCAAAACGCGTCATCTAGTAGAATCTTCACAACATTCCATATCCTGTCCTATATTCCCTTGCATAATACTACTATACACCCACCACTCCCTATATATATCCTCAAATAACATTGATTCTCACCTCCACCCAAAATAAGCATACACCAAAATTGTGAGAAAATAGGAAATAATAGACCAAGCAATTTTGGCAAGTTACCAGCAATTTAAAAAAAAAAAACGTTTATCATGGTTGTGGTCAGCTTGGCAAGAGAATACAAGGTGATGCCAAATACAAAGACGAGTACCCTTGGAATACTCGCCTTTGACACTGGTAAGACCTTGTGTCGTCTTATCTCCCTCTACAACTCCCTTTCCGACAAGGAAATTTCCCGGCTCTGCCGGAAGACGATAAAGTCTAAGGGAATAACATACATGATATCCCATCAGGAATGCTTCCTCCTCAACCTCGCCGCTGTCGAGCTACTCGGGGACCTCGATGCAATTGCCGCCACCGTCTCACGGCTAGGCCGAAAATGCTCCGACATCGCCCTCTCTCGCTTCGATCTCGTCTACAATGACCTCAAGCTCGGCGTCATTGACCTCAAGAAGCTCAATTATTGCTCGAAGAGCACTCAAAAGATTATCAATAAAATTGAGAAGCTAGTAAGCGCAACCGGAAGCCTATACTCCGCCATGGAATCATTGATGGAGCTTGAAGCTTCCGAGAAGAAGATGCATCGATTGAGAACCGTAGCAATCACATACACAAACACAAAAAATATGAATTTCTCGAAATCAAATAATAATTTCGATTTCTTCTTCGAGAAGATAGCGTCTCAGAGGAAGTTAGTTCAGCAGTTAAAGGAAAATTCGTTATGGAATCAAACGGTTAATAAAACCGTTGGGATCATGGCAAAGATTGTGTGCATTGTGTACGCAAGAATTTGCTCCGTTTTCGGATCATACTTTTCAAATCCTCACACCAATCACGTTTATTGCCTAATTGAACACCGTGTATTATACCAGACACATATCTTCTTATCTCAACAGTATCAAAGATCGGTTGAGAAAATAAAGTCTGGTGCGATTTTCAGAACAAAAAAATTGAGCGATTCCAGGTTTTACAGCGGTCCTGTAAAATCTGGGATTGCGGAAGCTAAGAGAATTAGTTATGATGTGAATAGTACGATTTTAAAATTTGTGCCGTCGTCGACGGTTGGCGGCGTTGGGTTGGCATTGAGGTATGCGAAAGTGATATTATTTGCAGCGCGTTGCTTGCACGCGCCAGTGGGTAAAGAGGCGCGTGAGGAGCTTTATGAGATGTTGCCGGAAAGAGTGAGGGTGAAGGTGAGGGCGAAGGTGAGGGACGGTGGAGGAAAGAGGAGGAGAAGAGGAGGGAGGAGGGGGAGGGGTGGCGGGAGGCGGTGGAGGAGATGATGGAGTGGTTGTTGCCGGTGGCGCAGGAGACGGTGCGGTGGCAGGAGGAGAGGATGATGGAGAAGAATAGGGGGTTTGAGGTTAAGGAGAGAGTGTTGGTGGTGGAGACGCTGCATTACGCTGATTTGGAGAAGGCGGAGGCTGCTATAGTGGAGGTGCTTGTTGGGTTGAGTTGTGTATACTGGTATGAGAAAAGATAATAGCTAGGGGTATGATGGTAATTTGCTGTGTAGGTTAATTAATTAATTACTTATTATTTAGGTGAAGGTGTTTTGGAAATTAGGTTGCATGAATTTAGTAAAAAGTAACTGTATTAGAAGTTATTGAGAGAGAAAAAGGATTAGATCAAATTGTATAAGAATATTCTTTTTAGTTAATTTAGAGACAATAATAACATTATTGTTTGCATTTGTATTGCTGAAGAGGATTTTGGTAGTAATTATATATAGAATTTAATTATGATGCGACAATGTAAAAATTTTTACAGAGTCAGTCAATCACATTCATTGATTTATGTGACTTTTTAGTGAGTAATTGTTGAATTAAAGATTTTTATTAATGTATCAATTTATAATTAGATGTATGTGTAAAATTAATTTACATTTAAAATGGATTGAAATTAAACTCTTATATAATATATATATATATATATATACATGGCGGCTTTTGACAGCAATTATATATGGCGGCTCTCACATTTTTTTAGCTAAGATATTGATGAAGGTGGAATATGGCATCTAGATTTCTGTTTTGTTTATTGCATGTTTGGTTGCATCACTTCTACATGTGATTAGAATAAGTGAGTTGAAAAAAAAAATTATTTTATATTTTTATTTTATAAATAAGTAATTATTAATTAATTTTAAAATAAGTGATTTTAATACTAGTTAAGTATGTTAAATTTTGTTTTTATTTATCTCATAACGATCTTTTAAATTAATTTTTTAATATTTCTTCTCAAACAAATCAATTTTTCTAATGAGAGCTTATTATTGCTAGTAGGCGGGGTGTAGTTAGGCTGAGTTTGGTAAAGATGTGACTCTTGAAAAGCTGCTGATCTCCTTAAGCTCTCAAAAAGCTGCTCTTAGAGAGCCATAATAGTACCGTTTGGTAAAATTATACAAAAATTGCTCTCAATAAGCAGAAGCCGTTATTATAATGTTTGATAAAATAGTGTAAAGTAGCTCCCAAGATATTAAATGACCATAATAGACATAATATTAAAAGATATTGTGTAAATTATGGTCATTTATGTATTTTCATTTTCAGAGAGCTAAAGCTGGCTCTGAAAAGCTACTCTTGATGGCTCCCAAGAGCACCCGTGCTCTCAAAAGCCAAGAGCAAAAGCAGTCCAACTTTTTGATATAGGAGCTCCAGCTTTTTGAGAGCAGGAGCACCCCAACGAAAAGCTTTACCAAACTTAGCCTTAGACTAACCTTGAATTCGATCTGAAAATGGCTTGATTAACGATTAGATCATATTACGTTAACTTAATCTTTATAGGATGCGTAAGAATTTGTACAAAGTACATAGTATATTTGTAAAATATTATAAGGAAGAAATAAAATTTAAGATATATTTTGTAATATATGTTTAAAAATGAAAAATATTAATATAAAATAATATTAAATTGAGTAAAATGAATCAATAAAACTTTAAAAATTTATAATATATTACTAATTAGTATATAAAAATATGTATCTAAATATTAAAAAATAACTTTGAATCGGATTAGGCAAATCCGAAGTATGTCCCAAAAATCAACCCAAAAATTACATCGGGTCAAAATTCATCATTCAAACTCGAGAAAATGTACCTCAGACTGGATTGACAAGTTGATTGTGCAAATACTGACATAAAGGGTATGCAAATATTATAAGTTTGGTTATGTAAATATTGTTATATTGGTAATATTAACAAAAGATGGGTGTGTGAGACAATGAGAAAGAGTGTGAATGTTTGTGCACAAGTTGCATAGAGGCTTGATATGTTTAGGAAAAAGAAAAGAAATGAAGAAAAAGGAAGAAAAAGGAAGAAAAAGGGAGACGTTGAGTTGTGCAAAATTAAAATGAGTAAAAAAAAAACCTATTGTAAAAGTGGTTTCGCATGCTCTGAAGAAATTGGTTTATTACGTCACAAATTGAAGTAGGTCAAATTTTGAGTTATACAGCATAAATGTTTGGGGAATAACATATTTTTTCATCCAAATCAGGTAGCAAAGTCTATTTTAACATTTTTTGCCTAAATAGCAATATTAATTATGTGTATTTTTTTAATGAGCTGAGTAATTTAGACTCAATTTTCTATTATTAGCTGTTTTGGCTGATTTTTTATTGTGTCGTTATATAGCTATAAATCATTTCACGTGAATTGGCTTGAATGACCGACCGGGTGTTTATAATTATATGCATGTGGTTACATAGCTAATCACTAATATTATATTTATAATGAAAATTATATAATATTTGTATAACAATTATATTGATAGTTGAATTGTAATGAATTTATAAACTAATATATATAATTCAACAATAAATATTATTATTGTATAAATATTATACAATTTTCATTATATATATAACATTACTCGTTACAAAGAAAATTTTATTGGATGAAGAAAATTTTTCCTCCATGGTATATGTAAGAATCACTAATTCTTTATACAAATGCGAAACTTATAGGCAGCAAATGACATAACTTTATATACCGGAAATTATAGTTGTACAACGCTGTGTACTAACAACATACTGTACAACGTAGAAGTGATGCACATATACAGAATCAATACAAATAACACAAACGCGCTACTGTTCACATCCCGTTTTTTTTTCTTTTCTTCTTGGTTTTCTTTCAGTTTTTTGGTCTTGCATTCTTCTTCTTCTTCCTCCTTCTTCTTCTTTTTCTTTTTCTTTTTCTTCTTCTTCTTCCTCCTTCTTTTTCTTTTTGTTCTTCTTCTTCTTTTCCTCCTTTCAATCAAGATACACATTCTTTTTTTCTTGTATGATTCTTATTTTTATTTCATTTTATTTTTAGAATTCTTTTTTGTAATTCTTCTCTACAACTTGCTCTATGACATAATTGATTATGAAAAAGAATTGGATTTCATATATTCATCAATTAAATTCATTTTTAACAATGATTCTTGTGATATCTAATGAGATTCTTGATTTCTTTTTATCATACAACTCAATCTTTGTTTATATCATGTTGTTTTAGTTTCAAACAAGAACATTATTTTTCTTCTCAAATTAGAACTAATTCTGCATGACAAACATTGTATAAAATTAAATGAACACATATGACAGCCTAAAATGAACACATCAGGTAATACTTCGGTCCTAAAATTATTTATTAGTAAATGAATACATATATATTAAAGTTAAGTCACAATAAACACATAATATATGAAACAATGAACACACACATATTCATATATACTGCAATTGAACACATAATATAATGTAATATGAACACATACTTATATTGTAACTGAACATATAATATAATGCAAAGTGAACACATACATAAATATAGTGCAACTGAATACATAGTACAATGCAAAGTGAACACATATTTATACTGTAACTGAACACATATTTATACTGTAACTGAACACATAATACAATGCAAAATGAACACATGTATACATCTTAACTAACTACACACATAATATAACGCAAGTAGATGAGATTAATGAGCTTGAGATGTTTGTTTTAAGTAAACGTGTTCATTTTTTTCTACTTAAATGTGTTCATTATAATGAATAAATGTGTTAATTTCTGATAATCAAATGTGTTCATTTGCCATTGAAATATGTGTTCATTTTATATGTTGGAATGTGTTCGCTTACGCGTATACTGTACACGCGCACGTCCGTGAGAGTAAGTATACAAAACGTGCGCTTTTCAATCTTGTTGACTAATTTCCGTACTGTACGTTGTTTTATACGTTGTATGTATTTTATGTTCATTTTATATGTTAGAATGTGTTTGCTTACGCGTGTACTGTACACGCGCACGTCCGTGAGAGTAAGTATACAAAACGTGCGCTTTTCAATCTTGTTGCCTAATTTCCGTACTGTACGTTGTTTTATACGTTGTATGTATTTTATGTTGTACACCTAACAAGACTCCTTTATATACTGATAAGTTATCCTTAAAATTTATAAAAAGAAAAAACACTTATTGCCGTTTACCATTTTCCGCATATTATTATAAATTAAAACTTTAAAAGACAATAACTGATACATTCCAATTATTTTCCTGGGAAGTGTGACAAGGATTTATTTATTATCTTTCCCCATAACTATGTTGATAGCAATTTTATATGATGCCTGTCATTTGATAGAATTACTACATAATTTGTATTGTAAAATGGTACGTGTACGATTAAAATTAAATTTTATATATTTCTTTATTTGTTTATTTTAGGAATATGTATTTCTTTTTTTACTTATCTATTTAAAAAATTTTATGTGATTGTTATTAATTTTTTTCAATTATACTTTTAATTAATATAAAAGAGAGTTAGTGAGTAATTAATAAGAAAGATAATAAGTGGTAAGAATAATATTATAAAATACGCTTAAATTTTTTTAAATTTTAAATTTTAAACATTATAAAATCGATTCTTAATCCATATGCGTAATTAAAACTCGACAGATAAAAAAAAGGAGGGAGTACAACATTTGTACAACAATACTTCATATTATTGGATTATAACCATTTTGATGGAATATTGAACTCATATTATAGTCTAACAGTAGAAATGAGTGTTGTACAACTTTTTGTAGTACACGTAGCATTCATCTTTCATATTTAAGTTGAATAGCTTTAGTTGGTCAATATCACATTAAAATTTGCTGATATTAATAACTCGATCATTATTTATTACATTTATAAAGAGAATTTAAGAAAATGTAGTTATTTTTTAACTTTAAAAATAGAGTTAATAAAAATAAAAAATAAATTAAAAGTAATCATCATTTATATCTTCTATTGCTCAACCTTTTATCTCCTTTTCTTTTTCCTCTCCTATTTCTCATTTTTATTCAAAAACTATAATACAATATTTCTCCTTTTTATTAAAAAATCATAATTTTTTATTTTTAAAATGACTTCTCTTATATTTTATCCATCTTCTATTAAAAAATTTTAAAATATTAAAATGAGACTTGAGAGAAATTTAAGTATTATTTTATAAAATCGATAAAATTGAATTAAATAGTATCATTTTATAAAACATTCACTAAAAAAATAAAAGAGTGACTTGCTTGGTCGAGTTGCTAGGTATAATATATTAAATTAAATACATATGATTTAAAACTATAAGGCAATAAAATTATACACTTTTTGATATATATCTATAACTTACAACCAAATACTCTAATGGGGTTGGCTTGATCGATCTAACAAAAACTAATACCGATTATACACAATACTAATTAAGATTTAAAGTTTTTAGTGGTGGTGGGTTGAAGCCTTCATCATAATCATACTATAGCAGCTTCCCAAGCAAATTTCAGTAAAAGGAAGAGAATCTTCAAATTATATATTTATTAATTTTCAGGAAGCATCAATCTATGATCTGTTGTTGAATTGCAAAGAGAAAATAATTAATTATGTTTTCTCTGTTTTCAGTATTTCCTTCACAAAATTTTGAAAATAGAGAAAATATAAAATAAAAATGAAAATGGAAACCAAACAATACCTAAAAATACTATAAACTTGGAACATATAAAAATAAGACCTAATATCAAAGAGTGGAAGAATTAATTAATTCACTACCTTCATCAATTCATATCTAATAATTGTTAAGCAATTTATCGATTACAAAGCAACAATTGATTTTTATACATACATACATACTTCATATTTAATTTATAACAAAAATATATAAATACAAATTACCAACAGACTGAAGAAAGATATATATCTACAATATTAACATCATATATATATATATATATATATATATATATATATATATATATATATAAAAGACTTTATATGACAATGTCCCCCATTATATATATATATATAACCAACTAATTAACATATAATATATTCCAATTACCTTCAAATAGAGATGATAGTTGAAAAATAAAGAAGAAGAGTTAGGTTTCGGAAAAAGAAAAATTAATAATTATTGGAAAAAAGCTTCAAAAGAATTCTCTTGTGCTCAAATTTGGTCCCTCTTGTTGTGGCTCAAACCCTAAACGAAGCTCAAGGTCCAAATCATCATCAATTTTCTTCTCTTCAACACTCTCAAACCTTATTACCTCATTTTTAGGACTAATTGGGATCCCAACAAGTTCTGAAGAAGAAGAAGTACCAATTCCCTTGCCCCTTTGAATAATTATTGCATGATCATCCTTGTACTTTTTATAATTGCTACTACTAGTACCACTACTACTACTACTAGTAGAATATTCCAATCCAAACAAAACTTTCTCTTCCAAATGATGATGATGAAGAAGCTCATGATCATCAATTGTAGTAGTAGTACTAGTGCTCTTCATTGGTGATGAATTTTCCATAGACAATAAATTTTCTTCAAAAGATTGTCTTAACTTTGCTCTGTCTCTTCTATGAATATTCATGTGACCACCAAGTGCTTGTGCATTTGAGAATCCTCTTTGGCAAAAAGCACAAGTGTAAGATTTACCTTGTTGTTCTGAACTAAACTCCATTTGTTTTTCTCTGGCAACAAGATAGAGGGCAAGTAGCAATAAGACAAAGAAAATTAAATAATAATGAAAATCATAATAACAATAATGAAAATAATAATAATAATGATGATAATAAGTGTGTTTTATAACTGGGGTCGCCAGTGTCGGCTATGATAAACTAATAATATTCATATATATAAGTAATCACATTAGAATAATCACGGGAATTAGCATAATTGAGTAATTAGTTGACATTCTTTAACAAAATGTTTGTTTGGGCCATATAAGACATAAAATTAAATACAATACAGACTCAATTATCACATGTTTATTTAGAATAGACATGAACAATACAAATTGTATTTATACAAATTTTTAGTATATTTTATGTCCACACTTAGAATAAGTACACAAAATATAATAAAATATATAAATTTTATTGTATTCTTTTACACTTGTATTTATTTCTGTATTATATATTATACAAAATTTGAAACAAACGCTACCTAAAGTTTCTAGTCAGTGATTTGATTATCATAATAGTATACATGGAAAATGACCATGTAGTTTGAGATTTATCCTCTTATTAGAGCAAAGGAATAAGTCACTTACTATCGATGAAAGACACTCCGATCCGTGAAAAATAAAAATCGCTCTGGTTAGAAAATAACAGAAAACATGTATAAGAATGTTTTTTTTCCGCAGCTCTTATTTTAATATATAAGTCAGTTGAATAATATAGTTAATAAGTTATCATATCTCTGCTTTTATAAAGGTTATAGAGCCTCCAAATTCCAAAACTAACCCAATAATTAAAATAATATCAGAATCTGTGTTTAATCATTCAGTGGTTCTACTAGACATAATTTCCTTATATGTTGCCCTGGAGAGTATCCATAAGAATTATATTAATAATGTGATTTTAATCTTTTGCTCCTTTAAAGTTTATGAAAAGCTAAGCATTGTTTTCACTAGGGGTGAAAAGTTAATGCTGATTTTTATAACACTACAACAATAATAATCAATTTTAACATGTAATTATTGAAAATTGTTGATAAAAATATTGTTAAAAACGATATATATTGACATTTGTTGACAGTTGAAAATAGTGATAAATTTTTCTTTGACAATTAATTATCGTTGAAAATACTCATAAACTAGTTTTAAGTATTATCGACGGTCACTAGTTATCAATATTACTTTTATTGACACATTTAATGTTTAAAATGATCACTTTTTAATTAAGTAGTGTAACTTGTTATTGTATTTGATTTTGTACTTTAGAAAATTGAGAGTAATTTATTGCTGAATTAGTAGCTTATGTGTTTCAGGGTATATACTCTAATTGTGCTTTTTTTTAGTTGATCAAAATAGCTGTCATTTGCATATTTTTTTTCCTCCTAATAAAACAGTAATAATATTTGAGAAGTGGTGGAAAATCAAATAGATTTTTTTGGCCCTTTGTATACTTGTTGCATTAGCTTATATGTTAAGGCAAATATTCTATTAATTACTTGGATTTGGAGAATAATAAACAGAGTTTATATCACAAGCTGTCATTGTAATTTTTATAAATGAAATTAATATTAAAATTAATTCATACAACAATCATTGATAAAATCTTCTACTTATATATAAGAATGATAAAGTTGAAATGTTAATTAGATAATAATTATTATACCGAAATATATCAAGATAAACAAAATGAATTTTCAAACATGGTTTTTGGTGCAAAAAAATTCAAATATTTAATTTAAACAAAGTTTGAACATGTTATATATTGCCAAAACTAAATCAATTAATATTTATATTTTTTTAATCTGAAGAAAAATTTATATATATTTTGAATCATAAACGTTTTGAAAGCAAATTATTTCTGAAATTTTATCAAACAATTTAATCCTTAAATGAGGTATGCTAGCTAGGCTTCTTACTTTGTTTTTATTTTTTAATATAAAAATAACAAAACAAAAACATCATTGATTTCTTTAACAAGTTTCAGTTCCTGATCTCAATCTTTATTCGGGGAAAATTTTAAAGCTTGAGAAATGACAGAAATGGAATTCATGGCAAATAATTGACTAATATATTTTTACATGGGAAATGGAATTACAAGTTAGTACTTATTAATTCTAGTTTTTTTTTCTAATTATTTGTTTTCTTTCAAACCTACATACATATCGTTTAAGAAAATGACTGAGAATGTCTCAATTAAAAAAATAGATTATTTTAATTTACAATATTATCTTTAATATTAATTATTCTCTTTAATTATTTTATCATATTTATTTTTTCTCTTCCATGAATAAGAAAAGCTTACCTGAAAAATAATAAATATTATTTAAAATTTTCAAATAGACAATTATTTTTTAAAATATATATATTTTAAAGTGGATTATTACGTAAAAATGTAAGAAATAATAAAGTGTAATTTGACTCTAAGTAAAGCTAATAACATGATTTCTAAAGAGGAAAACATTTTTTAACGAGGAGTGATATACAACTAAGTACTCTTTTTGTAAGTTTTTGTTAGCTTCACAATATTATTTGTCATAGAATTGACAAAAGAAAAAAAAAAGGTCAAGAGAATTTATTCCAAATAATTTATCCTTTTTGACAACTAACGACATAAGAGAGTCAGAAATAACAATAAATAAACTATAATAATATTTGTTGTAGAACATGAATATCATCCGACAACTATTTAACGTGTGTTATACATAATGTGCGATATATGTAATGTGTGCTATATATATAACACACATTACATACGACACACAATATGTATAGCACACGTTAAATACTAGTTATATATATTTCTGTTCTACAACAAACATTACTTAATAAACTAAACGATATTAATTGGTAGATACCGGTTAATAGGAAACAAAATATACTCAACGGAGAAAAAGAAAAAGAGAGAGAGAATGAAGAGAAAATTTGAATATGCAAATGCTTGAAGTAACATTTTGATGGAAATGGATTTTCCCTTAACGATTTTTCATATGATCTTATTATGTGCAATTTTTTATCGTTAATTGTCTCTTATATCTTATGTATGAATCTAACTTTAAAATCAATGATAATAGTTTGCATATGATAAGGCCATATAAAAAATAAACATAAGAGTATTCTCCATAGTAGACATACAGCTAATTAATTGAGATCATGGGGAAATGTCATTATCTTATACACAAATCAAATATATTCAAATAAGTGCAAATTGAATCAGTTTGTGCACCCCGTAGGTTTCATGTATGTACTGCCGTACGGTCCAATTGTATTAGTTACTACTAGCGAAATTAATAATGTTTGTTGTACAATAAAATTACATTCAACTAGTATTTAACAACATGTATTATATATAATACAAAATGTGAATTATATATATGATACACATTCTGTATTATATATAACACACATTTAATATTAGTTTGACATATTTCTGTTAAACAACTAATTAACACTATTGCTAGTTAAAGTGATTAGTGCAATACACGGATACCTCAATGGTTACTTAACATAATTTTTTATATTACTTTCCACTATTGAAATCGAATAAATGTGTATGAACATAAATACATTTCTCAATTGAAGCTCCTTAATACATAAATAATAAAAGAAAAAAAATTTCTCAAAACTAGTTTAACTTTCGTGCATTTCTTTTTTCAATTGCACTTACTTCTAAGAATAATTTTTGTACACTATAAAATCAGTTACTATATGTAATAATCCAACTTTTGATATTATACATTAATCTAATATTTTTGAAAATTGGATTAACGGTTTTAAAAAGTTGAATTATTCTATATGATAGTTAATTTTGTAGTATATATATGTAACATTGCTCATGATCAAGGTATCCACCTCACACAAAATTTTAATTTTTTTTATATTTAATACGAGGATCAAACTCTCAATACTCAATTAATAAGGAAGATGAACTCTAACCAATTAATCCAGACTCTTCACGTTTGGTTTTTAATTTCTTCTTTTAAAGAATATTGCTATATGCACAATGAAAAATAGCTAAAACAATTAATATGTTATGCACAACATATATTATATAATATGTACAACGAACGTATATTACATGTTGTACATAATATATATCACATATTGTAAAAAAAGATAATGTTACAAATGTGATATATAGTATATAAACATATCATATATGGTGTGCACATTATGTATATTATATATTATATGTTATTTACAATTTTTTTGTTATTTTGACTAATTCTATATTGTGGAATTTTCCTTTTTCAAATATGTATGCACTGAAAAGTGAAACAGACAGCCTATTGTAAGTTTAGGGCCAAAAATTTGGAATAAGTCATTCTACTTTGGGCTTTTAAAGCTCAACAGTGGCACTCAGTCCGGTCTAATAATAAATTTTTAGACAAAAAAAAAAAATCTAATCTCTTTTGTTAATTACTATTGACTCCACAAACATATACTGTTGTGTCTGTCGAGTTTTTTTTCATATATTTTTAGTAATTTGTTTATAAAATATTATTATTTAATTCAATCATTATAACAATCCTAATTATTTTCGAACATGTCAAAAAATATCGATAAAAATATTATAAAAAAGTTATATTGACACTTATTGATCGTTAAAAATAGTTATAAATTATTTTTTTTTACAATTAATGATTGTTGAAAATACTCATAAATTACTTTTAAGTATTTTCAACAATCACTAATTGTTAATACTACTTTTATTAACAATAATTTTATTGACACATTTAATATCTAAATTGTTGAAAATACTCATTTTTGTAGTAGTAGTGAATTTTATTGATATCTTTTTATAATATAGTTAAAATGAAAAAATCTTGGGGTACAACAAAAAATTAGTCGAAACTGTCAATAAAATGTGCACAACACATAATATATAATATGTACAATGAATATTACATATTATATTATGCACAGCATATATGACATGTTGTGCTATTTTTTAAATGTTTTCAATTTACAAGACATATTATACGCGTGTAATAATTAACTTGTATATTGTTTGGGTGTGCACGTGTGTAACATCCTCAATTTTAGGACTCTTAGTTGATTTATTTTATTGTGATAACATTAAGTTGATTTACAAAATAAGTTGTGTTTTGTGCTAATAAACTCTACATGTTAAAAATTGATAAATAAGTGTACTAATAATAATAATAATAACTAGTATCCATATAAGAGAACGTAAAATCATAATAAAATAATTGTTCATCATTATATCTTATAAATATATAGGTGCCGTAGGATTAGTTTTTAGTGTTTAGAAAAATAATAATATTAATAGATAGTTATGTCTAATTGTAAATTATATCCAATTAGTGATAATGCATATTATTAGGGGTTATAGCTATTTATATATAGTATCAATAATATATAATTTAGGAGGATTTGTAGCTGCTGTAGTTTAGGAAGTAACATCCTTGATTTGGGATGTAATTTAGGAATGCTATAACATCCTCAAATTTTAGGGCTTTTATTAATTTGTGGTAATAAGATTAAATTGATTTATAAAATAATATTAATTAATATAGGTGTCATATATATATAAACGTGTATAGGAGATTAATATATATATATATATATATATATATATATATAGAAATCGTATTTCATATATATGTATGTACGATAGCTAGCCAATTAATGTATATGCATTTATAGAAAACATAATTAGAAAACATATAATATAAATTAATATAGATTTCCATATATATATATATATATAAACATGTATAGGTAATTAATATATATATATATATAGAAATCGTAATATATATACATAGGAAACGAATAAGATAGATTTCATATATATATATATATATATATATATATATATATATATATATATATATATATATGTACGTTAGCTATATATATATAGATTAGATATATATAGGTAAATGATATATGTAGGATTATAATAGATATTAATCAACCCTATTACTCCCCCAATTAAATCAAAAACCCTAATTTTTTTAGAGAAAGTCCACCCACCACTTCACTATTTAAAATACTCATAGGAGGAGTCAGTAGAGAAGTTTTTCTAAACACTAAAAAGAGAGGCAAGAGGGATTTTGTCTAGGAGCTTTTATCTAGGAGCTTTTGTCTACATCTTGAAGCTTTTGAGGTAGGGATTGTTGTGCCTTATTGCTATTCATGTATGATCTTATGTTGATGTATATTCTTAAATTATATTATGTTATTGTATCATGTCTATTGTATTTCTTCAAGAACAAATGATGAGTTATGTTAAAGAATGAAGAATTATTTTGAGTTAATACATTATATGTAAGCCATTGAGATAAAACGTAAAACATCTGGTAAATAATTAGTACATATAAATGTATATATGCACACACGTAAGAAACAATAAAGAAATTTTAACTCATATGATTTATATATATATATATATATATATATATATATAATAAAATAAAATAAAAATAAAACAGTTTACTAGTATATGTATATTACTATTACATATTATTATTATATAAACTTATACCTATTAACACCTACATTAGTTAATAATAGGTAGATAACATGTAGAAATAATAATAATAATATGATAATGGTAGTAATATTAATAGGGAAGATAATGATAAAATATTAACCCTAATAGTAATAATCATTATGAGTGAGTAGGTACTGTTAATAATAAATAAGTATTATTAGAAATAGTTAATAAGTATTCTTAACAATGAGTATGTATTATTTGCGTGTATAATGGTTAGTACTGAGTAAGTAACAAGAAGTTATATTAATAATAAAATTAAGGTAATAAGACGGTAATAAAGCTAATTTAAGTTGTTAACTTTATAATTTCAGGAATAAGATAATAGTAATTAGTAATTATAATAATAAGATATTATGTTGACTTTATAACATTAAGAACAATACAATAGAATATTAAATAAGATATATATAAGTATATGAGATAATATCTGATACATGATAATAATAATAATAATGATAATATAGAAGACAAGATTAGTGATGAATAAAATATAAGAATTTACAAGATATTTGAGGGTAGAGTAAAAAGTACAAGTAAAACTAGAATAAAGTACAAAGTAAGAAATAATAATAAAATAAACGAGATCAAATGACATGAAAGGTATCGAAGCACTAAGAATAATATTTATAAGTAATTGTATATCATGTTTATTTGATAAGGTGTTGTATTTATTTATTCTCCATGATGTCAGAGCAAGTAAGTGTATGTGCTATGTTTATTTCATGATGTTAAAGAGTATATTTTACATGTTTGATGATGATTGCATTTCAAGTTTATGCGTAATTAAAGTAAAGATAATTAAAAGTTATAAGAAAAGTAAAGAGATGATCCTCCGGTAAGGGGAGCTGATTCGCCAAGATGATGACGATCCTTCGGTAAGGGAAAGTGACTCTCAAAAGTACCCCATAATTAAAGATTATAAGAAAAGTAAAGAGATGATCCTCCGGTAAGGGGAGGTTATTCTAGCCAAGATGAGGATGATCCTTCGGTAAGGGAAGGTGACTCTCAAAAGTACCCCTCTCCCGAAAGGGAACCCAAGGTGGCTACGGTCACGGTATGAGCTCATTACCAAGAAAGAAAGAAGTTGAGGGAGGTCCATATGGACTAAGGCAAAGTTAAAGTAAAGTAAAGTTAAAGACAAGAAAGAACTAAGAATGTTATGAAAATGTTTATGTGACTAACTGTCTTATGAATGAGTTATTATGTGAATTTTTATTATGAATATGTTCAAGGCATAGCATGTTTATTATGTTATTAAGAAGCATGATTAAAAGCCATCCACTTCGACTAAAGGAATTTTTAACTTAAAATTGAACAAGGCTTTATGTATGATCACAATTTCATAAAAAACTCGAAGTGGCGGAGATGGATACGATGACACTTATGTGTGCATACCCTACTGAGAAATTATAGTTTCTCACCCCTATTTCTGTACCATCTCTAGATGGAGAGATCTGGTAGGATGCTGAAGGACCTGAGGGTCCCTCCGTTCGTAAGGAGCTTAGAAGATCAACCGCTGGAGGAAGCCGTCATACCAACGTCCAAGACACCTGTAGCCGAGGCGACGACGCTTAGAGTTTCCGTTGTTTTATACATTTTTCCCTTATTTATGTGTTTTACCCTTAGTTAAAGTCGGACCATTGTTAGCCGGCGATATTTATATTAGTAATATATTATATTCAATAATTGTTATGATTCATGTATTTGGGAATATTTGTGATGTATGTTTAAAGTTAGAGTTGCATTGTATGTATATTTTATATAGATATATTATGTGTGGTTATACCTAGCGTGTATATATATTGACGATTGCCCCTATTTTCACGATATTATATTTTCGAAAATAAATTCCCACATGATTTCCGCATATACTATTTTAAAAGAAAGGAACAAGCTATGAAATCAGGGCGTGACACTTGGTGATCTTAGACTTAAGCATTAAGGGTTAATTTCTAGAGTGTTACAACGTTCATTTATTTATTTTGAATGGTAATAATAAATCTGCTTGCATTATAGGATCGACATATCCACAAACTATATAAACTCATGAATTAAGCATCCCTAGGAACTTAATTAAGAACTTATTCACAAATGTATAATCCAAAAAATCTTCGTCATTTAGTCCTGAAAATATGATTAATGTATCTGATCAGTGATTCAATAATTGCATAAAAAATATACTATAAGCCATTTAGTCACTGAATATAATGGCCTATATATACTTCCCCTTTAATTTATTGTAAGTTTCGAGTCAAGTTGAAAGGTTTTATTATTTATACCAAACTCGTCTGTTTATTATTAATAAATAAAAAATGAGACATTATAAAGTATTAAAGTGACAATTTAAAATTCCATTATATTAATAACTTGTATAGTTTAAAACTAAAAGTGTCTTAAAGAGCACTTGTTGATAAAATTTAATTTAAAAAAAAAATATTTATCTTAAAAACGTTTACTTTTATTTTTTTTATGCAAGAGTCTCACTACTATATTTTAATTTTTTTAAAAGTAATCATCATTTTAAGTATTTTTAACAAGTACTTTAAGGACACTTGTTAGCAAAATTTAAAACTTAATTATATAGTCATATATAATACTCAATCCGTCTACTTTTAGTTGTATTTTTAACCAGGGGCACTTGTTAGCAAAACTCTTTTAATAATTAGTATTTGTCCAATAATATTTGTTATTTCTTGTTTTAAAAAGTACATTTTTTACTATTCATCACGAGAAATAAAATTCAATATTTTACAAGGATATATATATTGGTCATCACATTTCTTTTAGGAGTTTGTGTGTTTCAATGACTATCTTAATAAATATAATAATACTTCCTCTGTCCAATTTTAATTGTATTTTAAGCATATTGCATATTTATTAAGGTAGTCAGTAAAATACACAAATTTATTTCTTAAAAGAAATTTGATGATAAATGTACCCTTATAAAGAGAGTTACGTGCGTTGAATAATTTTTCTCTTAGAATTAATATGGGGATAAGGTTGAAAAGAATTAATAAATGTGCATTTTTAAAAATAAAAAATGATAAATATTGTTGGATAAATACTAGAAAGACATTTTTTTTAGGGATTTGTTACTAGAAAAACAATTAAAAGTGGAAGAAGAAGGAAGTGTATAATATGCTAAAAGGATAATTAAAATAGTGTAGAGAGAGAGTATTATATTATATATAATGTACAAATACAAAGTTATACTCCAATTAATTAAGTGTAGTTATTCCTTATTCCTCACATTCACAAGTATGTAAAAAAAATATGAAAAGAGGCCACACAATGGGAAGATAGAGAGAGAAGATATTGTATTTTTATGGGATGGAAGTGAAGCTCGTGATCAAATATACTCTTAGACGACCTTATTAGTTGTCATAACAATTATTAAAGAATAAAATCCCAGACAACAACAACCCCCAATGCACTGGAATTTCCCTATCAAAATTCTGATTCTCCCAAATAATGATTTGGTATTAAAATTGATGCAAGAGCATATATAGACATATAAATAGTTTTGTTATTTTAGAGTAATATAATATCATCTTATTAACTATTTTTTCTCCAGCATTTTGATGTTCATGAATATTTATATTCATTATTAAATGAGATGTGAATTAATTGAAAGAGAATTTATAGACTACCAAATGATAGATGATCAGGATGCTTAGATGCTGTCAGCCCTAAATTCAAAACAATCTCTATATTAAATAAATTATTAAGGAATCATTTCCCATAAAAAATTTAAGCTGTTTTGCTTGAGTTCTACTATTAATTTTATTTTCAATCACTCACGTAAATACTTTTTTTTAGCACAACCCGTTTAATCTTATACTTAACTTTTAATTATTATGTTAAGACTCATTAATTGTATTTATATTTTTATCACAAATGTTTATTTTAGACTTTAATGTATGTTAGTTTTTCATAATAGAGATAACTAAAATCAAATCCTCGAATAATCAATTTTTGTTGTTACTATATCTAAAAGAGTGATACTAAATGTACAATGAAAAACCAGCCAAATCAGCCAATAAATGAGATTTTGGGTCATAATTACTTATCTCATTACAATTTCAATGATTATTTGGGCTAAAATCAAAGCTAAAATAAACTCATTAATTATATTAACTGATTTCTCATTGTACACTTAGTAATTTTATCATTCTTAAACCCAACCACATGACAATAATAATATCCCAATATATTCTCTTCAACCTCCTTCTTTATACATAACACTTACTCACTACTCTACAGTCCTATTCTACAATAGGCAATATCATATTTTATGCAATAATGTATAGAAATATGTCTAATTAGTATATAATATGTGCTATATGTATAACACCTGTATGTATAGCACACATTACGTCTTATGTATAACACATTTTGTATCGAGAATTTCTCATGAGAAGAGCTTAAAATTTGAAACTAGGACAATAGAAATTAAGGATTAGAGATTAGATGTTGGTCTATTGTTGAAAAAGTAGTGGATAGGTACAAATAGTAATTTTTGTTCTAAAATCGGCTCCAATTGATCATGGAGAGGGAGAGGAAGAAACGACAGTTTATGGCCATGTGCATCTCTGAAACTTCACCCCAAAACTTCACTGATTCCTTATCTGAGTATTAATCAGACCTACCCATCTCATAGCCCCAAAACAAGACAAAGCCCACCAACTGCTTTTAAAACCCCCCCCCTCCTTTCCCTTTTATTAATTATTACCCTATTATATATATTTTCTTTTCCTTTCCCAATCACATGCAAATTTGAGAAGAAAACAAACATCCAAATTGAAACAAGGCATTAATTAATGTTAGTGTACAAGTTTTCTTATTGTATGTCATAATTGAGTATATTCATATGTCTCTATCTATTGATTTAACCTTTATTAGAGAGAGATGATTATTTCTTCACGTTTGAAGTTTAAATCCTCATTTGATCAAATTAATTGTTCACGTTTCAAGCTTAAAAGACATTTACTTGAGAAGACATAATAATAATAATAATAATAAAAAAAAAAAGAGAAAACTTTTGTTGTATAACAATAACACGTCCAAGTAGTATCTAACATATAGTACATATTACAAAAAAGAAATAATGCACATTACATATATATTTTAGTAATGACATATATGTATAGTGTATTTTTTTTGTGTTATTTTCTATTTTTGTTCAATCAGTTTCACACATGTATAATATACATTATATATAGCACATGTTGGATAGTTATTGGATGATATTCATGTTGTACATATAATATTACCTAATAATGAAGTATAAAATCACATTTATATACCTCTTTGATGATCATATTGAATTTTTGAGAGATTATTTTATGACAGCTGACATACATAAAATTTTCCTATTTTGGTTGATTTAAATAGTTCAACATTTGTTTCCTCTAAACAATATCTCAAATTCAAATCATATAAATTAAAAGAATTAGCAGACAAATTTGACTAAACAAGATTAGTTAAAGTGCAATGAATTTTAGGATAACGGTAGTTTATATATACACACACTTAACTCTTAAAATATAATTTCCTTGAAAACTCATAGATTTAATAATAATAATTTATTCGGTACCCAATAAAATTAATGAGTACCGATATCCGTTAGTTATCATGTAATTATAAAAAGGTTAAATATCTCTTTTTAAAATTCATCAAGTCAATTATCATATTACAACTATTGATTATATAATGGATATTGGTACCCATAGGTACTAAAGAAAAAAAAAGCCTTAATAATATACTATTCGTTACATTGAGAAAAAAAAAAACTTTATATACTACTAATGGTATTGAAATAAATTTGAAAATAAATTAAAAAGAAATCCCAACACAATCCTCTTTCAAATCATGAAAGCAATCTTCATTCTCTAGCCTACAAGGGAATTTAAATGTTGGGGTGTGCCTTCAATATATATATATATATAAGAGTATATATGAAAGCTATGTCTGAATGACTTTGCCAGGGTACAAAAGTTCATTTAAGTCAAAGGGTGTTCCCATCAAGTTCCTTTTAAAGGTAACAATCAGAATGAAGTACCCCAGAATGCTCGCCTTGTGTCCTACAGTAGGGAATTATGCATCCTAGGGTTAGGGTTAATTTTGGAGTTCTCGCTTTTCATTCTTTTATAATAATAATAATAATAAAAATAATAATAATTCAGGGCTTGTCATTAAGTGTGTGTAGATATATATATATAAATAAATAAATAGTAATATTTGTTGTACAATAATTATACATCCAATTACTATTCAACGTATGTTATGTGTAATACGTAACAAACATTACATATGACACACATTATGTATAAATACATAGCTCACATTAGATACTAGTTTGATGTATAATTATTGTACTTATATTTTTACTGATTAAATAAATAATAGCTAGCTAATTCATTCTCACATAGAAGAAGAAGAAGAAACCAAAAGTATTTATATATGTGTGTGTAGTTAGCGCCTGTGAGTAGTCATGATGGAATAATATTCTCTTTGTGACTATAAAATTGCAAAAAAAGTAGCATAATATCATATATATATATATATATATATAGTGAACTGTTTTTATGTGCTTTGATTCCGGAGTAGGTGGCAAATTTTGGAGGGATTTGGAAGAGAGGTTGCTTGCTTAGCTTGTGTAGTGAATGGAATTTAAAATATCATCTCTCTTTGATTAAAATAGATTAAAGTAGCATACTACTGAGAGTTACTTTGTACTGTTTTATCAAAAAATTTCATTTGTGAGAGCCATAAGAACACTGAACTAAACCTAATAAAGAAGATTGTGATAAGTTTAACTCTTATCCTCATCTCTATCTCCTAGTAGCTACTAATATCTTAATTAAAAAGAATGATGATCAAATCTCTTCTTACCTTTTAGTTTAAATGGTTAGGAGAGAATACAAAAAGAAAAAAGAAAAGGTGAGAAAGAGAAAGCAAGCGAATGGATTATTATTATTTGTGTAAATAATGTTATATTATGAGTAATGCTAAATGTACAATAAAAAATCAGCCCAACCAGCCAATAAATGAGATTATGGGCCACAATTACTCAGCCCATTACAATTTTAATGATTATTTAGGCCCTAACCAGAACCAAAATAGACCCATTGTCTATATTGACTGGTTTATCATTGTGCATGTAGTATTATTGATATATTATATATATAATGACACACAAACACACTAGCTAGGTATAGCATTAGTTTATTATAACTAAGTGCACCAGATCTGAGGTAATGAGAATAATACAAAGGAAAAGGGAATCAATGTTGGGATGTATCTGACTTTATATGGCTGTGAAAAGGCTCAAAACAGTGTGTTTTGTGGGATAGTTTAGTTCTCTATCTGATGGAATGTCAGTGAGGTTCTTAATGGGAAAAAGAGCTCACTATATTCCATGCACCTCTCCCTTCATCACTCCTTATAACCCCACATACATATTGCATGCACTAAAATAATCTCTATATAACATAAATACATTCGATTAGTATTTAATGTGTGCTATATATCATAAGTAATATATGCTGTATGTATAACACGTTACAGATGACACATATTACGTATAGAATATAGCACACGTTAAATACTAGTTGGATGTATTTCTGTTGAGCAACAAACATTATTACTAAAATATATCACAAATACTATTCTTACGTATAAAATTGTGATGCACTCATTTCTCCACTCATAATATAGTGACACGTTATCAGTACATGTATCAAAATTATATATATTATAACAATTTTATATGTACAAATAGCAACCCTCAAAATATATATATATATATATATATATATATATTCTCATCACAAGTCCAAATAAAAATTTTACACACACAACATACTACTGCATTCTCTTTCTCTCAATCTCTTTCAAATTCTCTTAAACTGTTATTCCACACCTACCCATGTTAGGCCTTAATGCAAGAGAAATTACTTTTGAAGCATAAGTTTAATAACTTATATTTAATTTTACTTGCGGATCCATAAAATAAGTAGTAATATTTTGTATAACAGAAATACATTCAACTAGTATTCAACGTGTGTTATATACTATACGTAATGTGTGTCATACATAACGTGTTATATATATGACACACATTACGTATGATATAACACACGTTAGATACTAGTTTGATGTATTCAATTCTGTTTTACAACAAACATGATTGTAAAACAAGTAGGTTGTGTACCTTAATAATTTGAGTATTTTAAATGTAATAAGGTGTTTAATTTGTTATGAAAGTATTTATCATTTCTAAGGCTTTATATTAACATGAAGTATAACATATAAATGATTTTATATCTTAACAAGTTCCTTCACATAAATACCCTCATGGGTCTTTTAACAAAATATTGAACTAAAAATAATTTTTTTCTCATAATGAAATAATATAGAAATGATCAAATCTCTGACCTTTTAGTTATGACAACTCTAAAATCTTGTCATAAAACCTCCAATATTTCCAAAAGCTTAAACTATGGGAAATATATAGCATATAAATCATTTTATACTTTAACCATTATAGTTGTATTCATGGTAGAAGAATATAATGTCCCACTTCTCGAAAAATTCAATATCTCCAAATACTGTTTCTCACATGCACGCAGAATATAATGAACCAGACTTCAAGGCCATGTTATGCTTTATTAATTATTTCTTCAAAAATTAAAAGACCTATATATGCATTAGATTTGTCTTTAACAATGGAAATAGAGTACTCTTATGTTAAGATATATATTTCTATAAGCAGCAGTAATGTTTATTGTACATCAAAAATACATTCATCGAATATCCAACGTGTGTTATATATGTCATACATAATGTGTGTGATACGTAATGTGTTATACTTATAACATGCACACATTACATATGACATATAACACACGTTGGATATTTGATGAATGTATTTTCGATGTAAAATAAACATTAGTCGCAGCCAAGTGATCAATTATGATTAAGGTATAAGAAGCTAATTAAGCTTACACGAGAAACCCTAATTAACTTAAAAAAATGTAAACTAATAATAAAGCAATGCATGAAAATTATTACAATAGACCCTTGTTCACATGAAACTAGTAGAATATATATGTGTGTTGGACTATTCAAAGTAAATTAGATCAAGCCAAACAGATTATGATTAATTATCACTAATCATAATATATATATATTAAACATTTTATTTGATCCTTGTAAAAATCGATGGAGCCATCAATTACAATGTCATGTAATTAAAATTTGCTATAATTCAAAAATCAAAACAATAATCCACCCTTTGGTCACTTTCTACAAATCAAACTTGTTCCTATGATTGTAGAATTGTTATTGACACACACTTTGCAAATATATTAACTATAAGCTAATTAAGGCTATATCATGGAGAGATCAATCCAATATCAAAGTATGTATATATAAATATATATCAAACATGATGAAAAACTTGATTCCTTGTAAGGTATTAAAAAGAAGTAAAATTAAACATAGGACAAGAATTAATTAATGAACATAAAGTTTTTTTTTTTTGTTTGGTTCTTTTTCTATGTGTCAAATGGATACTATACCTTGGACTTATTACCAAGCCTCAACTCCAGATCTAGCTCCTCTTCAATGGAGCTAGGGCTTAATTCAAACACCTTTGGTTGCACTTGATGATGATCAACTACTGAGCTTGATGATGACTTTGGTAGAAAAAGTTGAATTGAGGAAGAAGAATCCAATTTCCTCCTCTTGCAATGGATATGATTTTCATCTTCTTCTTTAGTCTCAAACGGCAAAGGTTTGTGAGTTCTACAAATAACCAAATTCAAGCTCACAGCCATTTCACCATCATCATCATTATCACCGCCATCTTCATTATTATTATCATCATTTCCTTTCCCTCTACACCTGGAATCCAACAACTCTTTCGAGGCTTTCTCTAAATCATCAGATTCAGGATAAAACTTTTTTTTAGCTACGATATTAGAAGATAAAGGACGAGGATGAGAGTTGAATAACTCGCAATTTGCCGTAGTAGCTTCAGGGTAAAACTTATTAGAACATAACCTATGATGATGATCTTCACCTAAGGTTGACCATGAAGACTCACAAGAATAGAGTGATAAGGGATAAGTCTTGTTATGGACAATAGAAGAAGAATTACAAATTGGTCCTTTATTAACCGATGAAGATGATGATGGAGGAGCTAATAGCAAAGGATTGGAATTAGGTGAGGGTGAAGAAGAAGTTGAAGCAATAACATCAAGATCAGAATTAGGGTTAGCTTTGTTATTATTACAAGCAAAACCACAAACAGGAGGAGGAGGAGGAGGATATAATAAATTATATGATCCCAAAGATGTGAAAGGATTATTACTTAGAATTTCAGCTGCTTCATTATTACTATTCTTGGGGCTAGAGGGTTGTTGCTTAAGCCTTGCTCTATCCCTTCTATGAACATTCATGTGGCCGCCGAGCGCTTGCGCCGACCGGAACTCTCTCCTACAGAAGCTGCAAGAATATGATCTTGGTGGCCATATGCAACCACCAAGAGAACCGGCAGCTGCATCTTCAGCAAAAGCTTGTTCTTCCCATGATAACTCATCATCATAGGAAGGATTGTTATTTGTTGTTTTTTGTGGTAAAGTTATGAGATGATGATTAGAGGCCATAGAGAATAATTTCTTCTTATTTGTTGCTTGCATCCAACAATATTGACCCTGTTCCATTGGATCAAAAAATAAGAGATTACCCCCAAAAAAACCTTATTAGGGGTAAAAAGAAAAAAAAGAAAAAAAAGAAGAATATTTTTGGAGAAAAGAAGAAGAATAAAGAAGAAGAAGGAAGAGAAAGAGGAGGAGGGTATGAGGGTGCAACAAGGGATGATGGTATATCTAATTAAGCCTTAGTTTCTTGGAATTGGAAGCTACATGAAGAGTAGTAGTCTACTATGTTGAGATCTTAGATAAGGATATATGATTTTAGGGGAGAGAGTTTAATTTTTGCATAAAATTTATTATTCAACATAAATACGTTCAACTGATATCCAATGTGTGTTGTACATAACACATAATATGTGTTATACGTACATGTATCTATTATACATATGACACATATTACGTATTATATATAATACACATTGAATACTACTAGTTGGATATATTTTCATTATACAACAAATATTATCGTAATTTTTGTGTGGAATAATAATAATAAGGTGAAGTAACTTTAATGGTTGTTAGCCTTAATTTTAGGTCTTTTTTTGGGGGGTCAATGAGACATATATTATGAGAATATGAATACTAAAAACAAGGTTCTATTTTTTTTTTTATTGCAATTTCTTTGTGAGGGGAAGGCAAAGAAGAAGACATGGTTTTTGAAAATTACTGAATGTGGGGCCCTGAAATGTGTGTCTTTAGTAAGATGTGAGGTGGGGTGTGTTTGATTGTGTGGCTACACAGTGCAATAAGAGTTGATGAGTCAAGAAATCTGACTGAAATCTCCTTACAGAGATCCACCAATTTGCTGTCCTTTTTATTTATTTATTAATTATTTATTTTGTGAATATCCTTTGATCTTCTGTGCCACTAGAGAACATATTGCCTTTACCAGTGTCCTTTAATAATAATAATAACATAAAATATAATAAACCATTCATGTATATATGTATACGTTAATACATCATATTAAGCTTTTGAAATAAAAATTATAATATAATATGGATAATAATGTTATATAGATATTCAAAATTGCATGTGTGTGAGACTTTATCATGATCAATAGTAGTAGATTAAAGAAGTTGAGATGTTGGAGTGAGAATCATGTTAAAGTTCAAGAGTTGTATAGTGAAAATTCACATTGAGTATAGAAAGACGAATGTTAAAATAATATTTTGATTTTTTTTCATCTTGATATCCATTATTGTATAATCAATAATTTTAATTTGATTATTGACTTGATAGGTCCAAAAAATAAACATGTAACTTTTTTATCATCACATGATTACTAATATTTTTAATATAGTTTCATAGTCTTTATTATAATAAAATGGTATGAGGTTTAAAATGATAAAAATTGTCTACATATTTAGTTCGAAAAATTCATTCACATGAACAAAAGTATAATTATATAATCAGGATCGTGTTAATTTTTTTACACTGAAATCTAATCATGTGCTGTCACATCTATATATTCAATAATTTAATTGTTTAAAATATTCACTTAAGTATATATATATAAGATATGTAAGAAATTAAAACATATGTTACATGCATACTGATAAAACTTTCTTTTTTTTTTTTTGCATTTTTTCACTAAATGACATGGACTAATATGATTTTCATTTGTAAAATCAGGGACTGAAATGAAATTTAACTTAACTTTCATATTCCTCTTGTGATCCTATAAAATGAAAAAGAAGTGGGTAAAAAACGGTGCAAAATTAATGACCTTATTCGTAGGTGTAGCACAGTACGTAGTAAGTAAAGATTACCAAATTCACACACAAAGTGAAAAAGATTCCTTTTCCTCGAACACCTGATTTTTTCTTCCACGTTCTTGTTTGTATGTATGTAAAGGATTTCAGCAAAGATTGCAAAGCATATTGTGAAATTCATTTATTTGGAGCTTATAATTAAATTACGTAATTGAAAGAAGTAAAATATTGAGAGAAGAATAACTAACTAATCAATTCAGGAGAAAATAGAGAATAATTTTGTAATTTTTATTTTTGGACAGTAAGATAAAATAAAATAAAAATATTATTTTTAAAATTAATTATTAATTGTAATGAGATTTTTTTTTTATAATCTTAAAGGCAATATTGTCTTCAAGGAAAAAATATCAATTAACTATTCACATAATTGATTATATCATCGCTAGCTATGACTTATTATAGTAAATTTTACGTACTAACTAATGAAACTTGCTTAATTAAATTATTCGATCTACTTTTACTCCTTACATTAACTTCCACTCATAAATTTACATACACAATTTATATGTATGTTAAGATTTAGTTCACTAGAATGTATCTACTACATAGTAATTAATAAAAGACAGTTCCAATGGCCATAATATATATATAACATAGTTCGCTTGATGTTGACACCAGTAGTACTAATAGAGTAGTGACAATGCTAATTAGGGTGCCACCAATTTTGGTGAAAGAAGAAATAAAATATCACAAAGTAAATAAAAAACTTTCTCACTCTCTTTTTCTAGTAGAATACAATTAATACAACTATTAATTTTTTAATAGTTAAAATAAACCATATCATTTTATCTTTTCCAATAAATATTATAATTTACTAGCATCTTATCGAACATTTTTTGTCCGTCAAGTCATATTTTTATTATTATTTTGTTTAATTTTAATTTAATTTAATTTAATAAATATATAAATTAAAATTAAATAGATAGTTAGTAAGATTGCATAGTGAGAAAGTAGTTGTTATTTATTATTTATTTTATTATTTTAAAAATATAGTTACTTGAGTGTGGATCGGATATCATAAAGTATTTATTTTGATAAATTCCTTCTAGCTATATGATAGTATATATAGATTACTAATGGAGTATATACACAAAGGTCATTAAAATCAACTTTAATTAATTTGAAATCAGAGTGAACGCTCTCATTAGGTAGTACTATTAATTACTAATACTTACTAGTATTAATACTCATGCATTGCATTGATTATTAATTCCAAGCAATTTATAGTATCACATCAAATTAAATAATTGTTTATCAATATTTCTATCAGATAAAAAGGTCTGTTTAGTGTTTATACGGTTTTCATATCAATAATGCTTGACGTATAACATAAATATATTCAACTTGTATCTAACGTGTGCTATTTATGTTACAGGATGTGTGCTATATGTATAGCACATATACGTATAACATACATCCTGTAACATGAATAACACACATTAAATACAAGTTGAACGTATTTATGTTGTACGTTAAAACATAGGTGGTGGTTTATTAGAGTTTGCATACACCAAAAAAAAAAAAACAGCTTCATAAATGACATTATATTTTTTAAAACAATTTAAAGTAAAATGTTTGTTAGGTGTTAATTAAAAACCTCACGTTGGAAAAAGTGAAGTATTGTAGTTTTCTCTTGATATATAAATAGTCTTTGAGGCTGTTTTGACATGATGTATTAGACATGATAATATAAATAGTTATAATAAGGATGACTTGCAACTTCAGTAGTTTAAAAATTGCACATTAGTAAAAAAAATTTGAAGCTCCTTTGAGAGTCGAGGATATAGCTCACAGAAAGATCGAACCATATTAATGTCGTTTTGATGTGATGTCTTCTTTTACTATCTTTTCTTCTTGTATTGTTATCTCTATTCAGAGATGTTCATTTTTTGTATTTCTTTTATGTTTTTGCTTCCCAACAATGCTTTCTATAGTGCAAGATATTAGATAAACAAAAAAGAAATTAAAACAGCATTAATAGTTTGAATATTGAATTTAATTTTTACATATTGATGACAATATAAAAAATTTTATACACTCACTCAATCATTTATCAACATATATATATCAATGATGATATAGTTGATTCAAATACATTATTTAAAAAGTCACACAAATGAATAATTCTAATTAGATAACATAGGTTTAATATATCAAAATTACATTTAAATATATGATTTAATTTTTATCCACTCATATTGTATAACTTTTTTACATAGTCATCCAATCATGTGTTGTCATATCAGCCATGATTATATTTTCTCTCTCTCACTACCTCAAAAGTCATACAAATGGAACATTTTGATTGGATGACAGTGCAAAAATACATTTACACTGTCAGTGCAAAAATACCTTTACACTATCAATGCATCAAAATTAATTATATCTTAAATATATGCTACAAAAATAAAATCAAGCTCATCAAGTTCCTCTTCTTTGGTATGTTTCAAGGGTTCAAATTTGTATAAAGTTGGTATGTATGTCATGACTTTTTTCAAAACATTAACTTAATAAAGCAATGATAGTGAAAAGAAACAACAATGTTGGAATTGGTAAGACAATAAAGAGGTAGATACTCATACTCAAAGAATGATAATGACTTACCGTGATGATCACGGTAAAATAAATCGACCAATTAACTAACACAAGATAATTCAACCATTGGTTGAAAAGAAATGATGAACAAGAAAAAATCTTCTAGGTAAATACAAGTAAACTCAAACAGATTGAAGAGATAATAAATTAATAACAAAAAAAAATGTTAAATTTCTCAGTGTTTTTTTTAAATTTTTAATTAATCTGTATCTGAATAAATTTATGCTAAAATGAAATATGACATTGTGAAAAAAAAATTATATAATTAATATGGCGCTTATATTTGAACTCGTCATTAGTTAACAAGTTTGTTACTATATTATTTTTTAATTAAACTCGTTTAGGTGACTTTTGAAAAAAATTATTATTTATGTACAACCCGACTTTGGTGAGTTATAAATCAATAATATTGGACGTACAATAGAAATATGTTCAACTAATATCCAATGTGTGCTATACATGATATGGAATGTGTGCTATATGTACGTATGCTATACATATAGCACACATTCCATATTATATATAACACGTTGAATGCTAGTTGTATGTATTTTTGTTGTACGTCAAACATTATTGATTTCTTTTAAGCTTATATTAAGGACCTACTACTTACCTTAATATTGATTAATAATGTGTTTAAACAATGAACTTAATTAGAGTTAAATTTCTTATTAGTTATTGAACCAAAAAAATATAAAAGAAATAAAGGTTCCATAATAGTACCCTGGATTTCATCTTATAAGTGATCAATGAAAAATAAAATATCAAGAGAAATGTTCATTAAACTGTTATTTTTCTCATCCTTCATGTCAATAAATACTATATTTATTATTGAATGGTACATAGGTCCTATTTAAATATAATTTACACCTCTATAAATGATAAATAAAATATTTATAGATTTTAACACCTTTTTAGCATAACCACTTGCCCCCAACTACCGAATACTGAAGCAACACCTAGCTACATTATTGTTTATTTTTTTCACTGAGGAAATTAAACTCCTAAAAAAGATTCTATTTGGATGGTAGCTCTTGTACTCAATATGCTGTCTAATGGACATACATAACCAAGAAACTTGGTAGACATATAAAGATATATTAATCAACAAAAATGGAAGAAACTATTTTTTTTTTCACGGTATCCGTCATTCACTATTAATCCGTCATTTCGGGTAGCAGAGAATTTGTTTTTCATCTATCCATAATATTTAAATCCAAAATCCAGTGCCAACCTTAGCTTGTTGGTAAATGGAAGTAACTGTATATATAACTATATAAGACTAGACTTAGGTCATCGATCAGCTATATATTAATTATTAGGAAATAATGAGTTTGAGCAATGATACTTTGATAGTTTCTCAATTATATATTGCCCTCCTTGTCTATCATTTTTCTTCTTCTTCTTCTTTTCTTTTAGGGGGGCTCTTATTTTCTAAAGGTAAAAGGATGTAATTCGACCTATATATGCTACCTTATTGTATATTTAATTTATTCCTTGTACAAACAAAATGACCAAGTCATGCTTAATGATCATATAACCAGCTACTTGTTTTATTTGTCATTTTTTTTGTTAGTTTTTTCTTTTGTGCCTACCCTCTTATTTTATTTTATTTATTATTATTATTATTATTATAGCACAATATATATATTCCCCTCATCTCACCCCTTCCCCTCCAATAATGTAAAACTCAATTACACTTCAATTTTTAGTTTAATGTTTTTCATTAAATCTTTGTTAAACCTTATTATATATCTTATGTTCATTAACTTAGTTTGACCAAATTACCCTTGTGGGCCTATCCTGTAGTATTAGGGTGCCTCCCCTTGTTGGCAATTTGTCACAAAAAAATAAAAGACAAAATCCCAAAAAATTGATCAACCAATTAATCTTGAAAATTCAGAAAATAATAGAGTTGGTTTAACTTAAAATTTGAATAATTGTATTTTGTTTGCTACTTGCTATTTAAAACGAACACATCAATTATTTGTTTACTCTTATTAGACAAAAACAAAAGACATATACCTGCTTCTTGCATTATAGTTATCCTTCCCAATCAAATAGTTTCTCTATTTTTTTAATAAAATAATAGTACAAATCCTATCCTTGGCTCCATGATTAAACTGTCTTCATGCTCTCTACTTGTGTTTTCTTTAATTTTTTCTTTTGTTACTTCAAATTTAAGGCTCTAATTTTTATTTTATTTTCATTTAGTCTTAACGTGAAATACTTCGTATACTAAATTTGACATTAATTAAATCAGTCACTCAATTCAACTCTGATATAATTATCTAACATTTACCGTTACTCAATTCAACTTTATATTTAAAATTTTATATTGATACAATGACAATTTTTGTAGACAAAATTTAAATTTATATTTAATTACTCAAATCCAATTTTTTATACCGGTAACTGATTACAGTGGTGTACATATAGTATTACCGTATTAGAATTGGTGGGTTTCGTTTTTTTTTTTAAAAAGGAAGTGGCTTCTATAAAATGCAACTCATAAGTTATAATTGATAAGTAATTATGTTAGAATTCTTATTAGTAAGATAAATGTTTATACTAGTTTGAATTTATTGTGTTTGTTGATAAATAAGACAGGATTTAATTTCTATATATATATATATATATATATATATATATATATATATATATATATATATATATATATATAGATAGAGTGTAAAAATTCTTTATGCACTAATTCAATTATACGTTGTCACATTAGTCATGTAACAATAGAGTTAATAACTCACCACTTAAAAAAAAAAAAGTAAAAATGAATTAGAGATTTTGATTGAATAATCATGTAATTAAAACACTTTTATGCGGCAAGTGTATCAAAATTATTATTTTTTTATAAATTTAGAGAATATTATATATAAAATCAAGAGATTTTTGTAAAATGTAAATAAGATTTTAAAGGATTGACAAATACTAGCGACAATAAAAACAATAAAAATTCTTAGTAAAATTAGGAAATTAAAATTACATTAAGAAAACTTACATAAGATCTAAATAAGATGAAAAAAATAAAAAAATCTCTTACTCTTCTTGGATCTAAAATTTGTCTAAAAACAAAGAGATCAAATGCTTAGATATGATTATATGAGATACGGCACTTAATTATGACCAATCGGCACTTCTAATTTTACATATTATATATGTATGTGACTATAATGTTTTAATTTCTTTGATGTGTAATGCAATTTTTAATTTAGTTATTATAGTGACAGCTTCTGCACACAGAGATATATTACTCGCATGGAAGAGAATCTATCTTTTTCTCAAATTTTGCCTTAAAAATATTGACTACTGTCCATATATCCTTAGCTTCTAAAAATACAGAAAAATTAGAAAAAAAAATGGTAGGTGTCGGTAGGGTAATTATATGAAATTAATTAAAATATGCTTTTAATAAAACAATGCAAAGACAAATTTAGGTGCAACTAGTATTGTATTATAACAATAGTGATTGTCGTAAACATAAATACATTTATCCAACTAATATCCAACTTGTGCTATACATAAGACATAATGTGTGTTATACATAAGACGTAATGTGTGATATATATAGCACACGTACGTATTACACACATTACATTTTATGTATAACACACATTACATTTTATGTATAACACATATTGGATACTAATTGGACGTATTTCTGTTGTATGATAAACATTATTGTTATTATAATAATGCAACCTAGCTATAAGTGCTTGTTTGATTCAGTGTTGTTGTTAGTTAATGTTACCCGCAAATAAATGAAAGAATGTTTGACATATAATAAAAATACGTCCAACTTGTATTCAACGTGTGCTATCCATGTTATAGGATGTGTGTTATACGTATATCACATATACATATAATACACATTCTATAACATAGATAACATACGTTGGATACAAGTTGGACGTATTTCAGTTGTAAGTGAAATGAAATAAATATCATGCCATGCAAAAAGACAACTCTTGATTACCACTATGCTTGCAACCAATTTGAACACAATTGGAGAGTTAATTACTAGCTAGTCATCAAGTCATTTACACAATCTTTGCAATCAATTTTACAACAACCGGAGAGTTTCTAGTTTTGAACATTTTTTAACATAAAAATTTAGGTAGGATGAAAGCTCACTCTAATCTAAAATTAGAGCATACATCTGAACTCACTATATTCAAAAGTATTTATAAAGAAAACATCTCTATATGTACAATCAAATGGAGCTAAGGAGCCAACTTATTAAATTATAGATTGTAGAAATAATTTATATAAATGTTTAAAAATTGAATATTATCAATAATTTATTTATTTTATTACATTAAATAGGCTTTGTTGGCTCCTTATTAACTCCTATATGTAGTAAGTATGACATTAATTACTAATTTATAAATCATATACAAATGGGTAAAATATGATAATAAAATTCAAGTTATGACGGCGAAACATAAATAAAACAATAATATTTGTCGTACAATATAAATACGTCTAACTAGTTTCTAACATGTGTTACATATAATACGTAATGTGTGTCATATGTATAGCACACGTACGTATAATGCACATTCCATATTATGTATAACATACGTTGGACACTAGTTGGACGTATTTATGTTATGCGAAAAAAGATTATTGTAAATAAAATGTCTATTGAATTAACTCTTGTCAATAAGTAATTTTATACTTTAATTTGTTTGAGTCCACATTATTTTCAAATGATATGATGCTGAAAGTGTGTTTAAATATACAATAATGATATTCGTACATACATTTTCTTTTACATATTTTTCTCCATCCACTTTATTACCATTAGATGTTGATGTGAAATCACTCCAACACTTCAATTTTTATTCTCGATGGATTTACATGTATGTTTATCTTACCTACAAAAAAGTATGTACAAATGTCATAACTCTTAAATATATAAGTATTTCAAGTAGCAAAGGGGCATGTGATGTAAGATGTGTACAAATTGATGGTATATATGTAACTTGAATGGGAATTGGCTTCGTAGATAAGTAGGTGTGTCTTGATTATTCATTCATGTTTAGTATGTAATAAGTTAGCAACTTATCATATTAAAAAGGGAACATGTAAAATATATATATAATATAAAAGGCACAGCATATATTACGTGCACAATATATATATATATATATATATATATCATATATTATGCACAATATATATATATATCACATATTATGCACAACATATATCACATGTTGTAGCATCATCTTTCTTTGCAACATGTGATACATGTTGTGCACATCATATGATATATGGCGTGTACAATATGTAATATGCATTGTACAATTTATATTATATATGTTGCGGACAACTTATTGACTGTTTTGATTGATTTTTTGTTGTACCTCAAGCAATGCTCGAAATTAAATTATTAAAGTGCAAAAACCGTGAATGTATTACTTATGAGCGACGGTATCTAACTATATAAAAATTCTAATAAGCAAGCTAAGGTGACGCACAAACATGCAAGTAGTAGTTAACTTGAGACAAAACTCCCTCTATTAATGTATCTTCTTTAATTTCAAACCATTTGACCATTCATCCACGAGTGAGAATTTAATTTGTTAAATGGCACTATCAATTGTATTATTTTTAAATAAGGAGAAGAGGAGAAATCTAATCATAAATACTATATGGTATTTGAAAATTAATAGATTTAAATGATTTATTATATTGACATTGAAAGTGAGACCGTGTTATTTGTAGCCAATAATATTTGTCGTATATAAGAAATACGTTCATCAAGTATCCAAGGACTGTGTTATTTGTAGCCAATAATATTTATCGTACATCAGAAATACGTCCATCAAGCATCCAACGTGTGTTATACATGATATGAGATGTGTGTTATTTGTATAGCACATGTACGTATAACACACATCTCATATCATGTATAACACACGTTGGATGTTTGGTGGACGTATTTCTGATGTACGACAAACATTATTGTATTTTATTTGTAGGTTGGCATCTTAGTGTGATTTTGATTGATGAGTTCATTGGGAATAAATTGGTCCAATACACAAATGACCAAGTTCTGAGAAACACGGCAATTGTGAGAAAAAATGAGAACATTCTTAACTGTTCCGAGGCAGATTTTGGATGACGTGCTATTTAATTTGCAAAATCTTTGTGGAATAGACTTTTGAAAACAACCCTCTTGGATCCTTCTTTTGAATTGAAGGATTGGAAAATTGGGGGAAGAAAAAAGAAGGAATTTAGAATATGTAAATAGTTAAAAGTAGGGTTTAAAATTGAAGTGGTAATGATAGGATGTTGCTTGTAATCAATGTACTATGAGTGTTGCGGATGTAAAATATTCGAGTAAGAAATATGATTATTGGACATTATTTGCACATTATTAGTTTTTTTACGACATCCCTTTTATTGTCATTGAATTTTGACTTAATCCTTAGTCTAAAATTAAACTCTTCTTTTTTCTAGTATTATTCTTAATAAATATCATATTAACATCTAATTTTATATGTCCATATGTAACATTTTTCCATCACAAATATACAGACTACAGTAAAGTACTATTCAAGTGATCCCATAACTGCATTAGTAGTGTATTTACAATAAGTTAATAACAATGCTACGTATACACTAAAAATGATATTAAATCAACTATCAGTACAAAAAGTTGGATTGAATAAGTATAAATATTGAATTGCGTTAATATAAAAATTATTATTTTCCCGATACGAAAATTTAAATATAATGTAAGATTGAGTACGTAGTTATAAATATTAAAAGGTAAATTACACTGACCTCCCTTGAATTTAGATGAAATTACACTCACCTCCTATTTTCAAAACATGTCGCTGAAGTCCTTAAACTTTTAACAATATACACTGACATTCCCTAAAAGAGTTTGACTAACAGTCAGGTTGACATGTGAGTGACACATGATTACTAATGACACTTTTATAAATATTGGCTCTGATTTTTATAATAAAAATACAAAAATACCCTTATAATGTGTTTTGAATAAATTAAACATCAATTTTTCCTTCTATCATTCTTCTTATTCTTTCTTCTATTCTTTTAGCCTGGACGATGGACCAGTAGGTTTGGGCAGTAGTCAAACAATAGTGTTAATATAGATTTGAATTTATGGTGTACTCTACAAGTGACAAAATATCAATTATTGAAGGTATGATAAAAATTTATAACTATATTAATATTATTATCTTTAATTATCACGTGTAAAGTTTATCGTATATTAGAGTCTATATTATATTTTTTTTATAATTAAAAAAGTTGCAACATTTCATATAGGAGATAGAGAATAAAATTTGGGGTTAATCAATCAAGTACATAATGAACCCCAACTACACTAGCTAGCACAAAGTAGCTGCTTGTGGCGGATTATTGAGGGATCATATCATAGAGGTCGTTTTATTCACAGTTTTTGTGTCAATCTTGATCGTTTCTCTATAAGTATGGATTAAATATGGGAAATTCTCTATGTACTTGTGTTGGCTCATCAACAATCATTTCACAATATTATTTTGAAAGTTGATTCAAAATCTGCAATTGTTCATGCAATATGCGGACTCATGGCCAAAGACTGGACAATGGTGTGCTCTCATGTTTTTCGGAAAACAATGCATGTGTTAATCTTTTTGCTAAGCCACACCATAATTATCAGTTTCCCTAGAATTATCTACTTGTAGTTTTCTTTCTTTGGGCTTTGAGGCCCAGAAAACAAAGCTAGTGGTCCAAAACTAATGGGCCAAGTCTTCACATTAAGAGAATCCTACATAATAACTCATCATTATGTTGGGAAAATTACATTCCTGAAGAATCTTTTAACATCATCCGGGAATGAAACGTATTTTAATTTTATTTTTTCCATTAATATATAAGAGAATGTTAGAGTTCCGTGAGAATAGAACGTTGAACTTCTTCCAACAATCGTCCAGACACATTAGCCCTTCACCCGAGTTTGTCACTCCATCACTCGAGTCTGCTGACCTGTCCTGTCCTTCATGCTATAGCTAAAAAAACGTCATATTTTATATTTTTGAAAAAAGTTGTTCTCGAAAATATTATTTTCATCAAAGAAATTTCATTCCTCGAAACAAATAATCATGAACAACACCCTCTACCATTAGATAAGATAACTAATGAGTAAATGCGAGTGAAAAACCTTAATAATAAAATATCATATTGAAAACAAAAAATTTTAAAAAAACTCCAAATGAAAATTACGGATTTGCAAAGAAATTGAATGGATAAAATTAACATCGAATTCGTTGTGGTTGGGGAAACCGATTGAGAGGAACATGATGTGTGTATCACTTTGTGGTGGCGACGATGTAGGTCAAAGATAACACTTGTGTTGTGAATATGTGTACAAAAACTTGATGTATGTATTGTTTTGTGCACTTTGTTTTTGTTGTTTTGCAAGCCAAATTCAAAAAGGAAATTTACTCAACCTTAGACTTTGACACCACGAAGCTACATTCTTATCTTCACCTAACTCATCCCACAAAGTATATACTATAGTGGCTTTTATATTATAATAATATTTGTCGTACAACAGAAATACATTCAACTAGATAGCATTCAACGTGTGCTATACATGATACAAAATGTGTGCTATATGTATGTGACTATACATGTAACACACATTATGTATTATGTAATAGCACACGTTGGATACTTGCTAAACGTATTTCTGTTGTACGTCAAACATTGTTGTATATATTATTGCTTAGGGACTTTCAAGGAATCAATCTCGAGTTTATTTGAAGCTAAAAAAGAAAACTAATGGGGGAAAGAAAACGATTTGTTGATGATTCATGATTAATTTTCAACCCCACAAAAATTTCTAATGATGCAAATCATGAGTTCATTTAATATTTAGAATTGTGGTGGAGTTGGTATTTGGATGAGGCAAGCATATAGGACGGTTTGTAATTTTACTAAAAACATGCGTGTCAAACTTCCTTGGTTAAATATTTCCCATCTATTTTATCAATTATACATATTGTTTAATTTTTTTAACAAAAACAGTCTTAAATTAGAAGTTCACATTAAATAGATTATACTTATAAATTTTTAAATTAATATAAAATTATTTTTTATAAACATAAAAATAAACATAAGATATATTTATTGTAATTCAACTGTTACATCCACAAAAATTATGTTATCATAAATCTCTCTCTATATATAAGTTCTTAAATAATACTTCATTTTCAAATTTAAAAGAAATAATAATAATATTTTTTTATTATTAAAAACGCCTTTTGGTTGCAAGTAGGCTTAAGATTAATTACTAAAGAACACCTTTTAGTTGCAAACAAAGCTTTCGACATCATAATATAAATGAACATATAAGACCCAATTAAGATAAATAAATTAGTTTATATGAACAATAATGCTAGACGTACAACAGAAATACGTCCAACTTGTATCCAACGTGTGCTATCAACGTTACAGGATGTGTACTATACGTATAGGTGTTATACGTATAGCACACATCCTATAACGTGGATAGCACACATTGGATACAAGTTAGATGTATTTTTGTTATACGTCTAGCATTATTGTTTATATAAATAATCCAGTCACTTCATTGCAATCACTCTCAATTATGATACCTTTCCATTCGATCGTGATCAATTGCAAACTCCCATCACTACTGCCAGTGCCTCTTTTTTTTTTTTATTTCCAGGATATTTACCAGAGCGGTTCTAATGGTACATCTTATAATTATCCAATTCTTGAATTAACTCTTAAACTCTTATGAGTTTAGGTCTCTAAAATCGAATTGATATAAACTCTAGCTTGAATAAACTCACAAGTTAACTTGGATAATCTCGAGTAAATTCGGGTATATAAACTCAGATAAACTCTTGAGTTTATTCTTTTGATTAGATTTTGGACTCTCAAGTAACAACATAAAATTTCATAATATAAACTCATAATTAAACATTTTAAAATTGAAATTACAATCTATATATATTGATACAAATTAGCAAATTCTTTTAGGTTGTTAAGTTCATATCTATTAAATTTCTTATAATTTTATTTAGTTTTTTTATATTTTATAACTTACATTGGTTTTATTACATTGTAGGTACTGAAATTTTTATGTTTCTTGTTTTTATTACAAATTTATTTTGTTGTATTTATTTAGGGGTTAATTTTTTTTTCTAATTATAGTAAACTCTTACGAGTTTAAAAGTCGAATTTATGATTTAAGTTTATCTTGATTCCACGAGTTTGGCTAAACTCTCGAATTTGATAACATTGATACATCTTAAAATTAGCTATATTGATACAATTTTTATTTGATCACATTTTAAAATTATGATTAAGTGTAATAAAGTACGGGTAACAACACTCACTCATATTTCAACATGTAGCTAAAAGCAAAATAAAATATGGATAAGAGCACCCATCCATACCATGACGCATGACGTGTTTACATTCAACTAGATTTCAAAATATGGTTAAGTGAAACAGTACAATTGTTAAAACACACACCGCACTCATAAATTAATAAAACTTTAAACAAAGATATGGATATAGATGATGATATGGTCTTGAAATCTGAAAAGGGGTTGAATTCTAGGACTAGAAAGAAGAAGTTTGTGAACTAGTGAGCCTTGGGACTCATGGAGCCCCTGAGGTCACCAAAAAGAGGTCTGGAGTGACCTATAGGCCTTTGATACTTAATGATGGGCCCTTAGGCTATCAAAGAAGAAATCTAAAAAGACCTAAGTGCTAAAAGATAACTAATCGATCAAGAAACTAACATACTCGACACTCGACTAGTGGCATTATGATCATGTATGCATGATGACGATGATGATATGGTATGTAGTGTAAATAATATTTTTGCTCACTGAGTTATATTCATATAACTCATCCTTTCTATTTCACAATTTTTCAGATACAAATGCAAATTAAGGATGAGAATCTTTTGTTCCTCCGAGATCCTAAATTTGGTGAGCCTCATCGTTTGTAGAGGCTTCTAGTATTGGGTAATAGAGTATGTCTGTCTCCATAGTTTATAGGCAAGATTCTGGACTGTAGTTTGTATTATATTTTAATGTTATGGAACATAGAGTCAAACTCTAGTATTGTGATTATGATGGATGATGGATGATGATGTAGTTGATACCCTATGGATGGAATGTTTGGATATACTTAGAATGCTTAACGTACAACATAAATACGTTCAACTTGTATCTAATGTGTGCTATCCATATTATATGATGTGTGCTATTCATATTTCACATATACGTATAGTAGACAAATCTGTAACATAGATAGCACACGTTGGATACAAGTTGGACGTATTTCAGTTGTACGTCAAACATTATTGCTTTGTTTTATAGTGATTCTAGGAAATTTAGTGAAATCTTACATTTTAAAGCCTATAGACTTCAATTTCAACTATATATAAAAAAAAATCATGAAATTGCATAATTTGAAGTCTATAGCCTTTGTTTTATGGTGTTTCTAGAAAAATTAGTGAAATCTCACATTTTAAAGCCTATAGCCATCAATTTCTACTATATGTAAAAAAAACATGAAATTATATATTTTGAAGTCTATAGCCTTTGTTTTATGTTGATTCTAGAAAAATTAATGAAATCTCACTTTTAAAGCCTATGACCTTCAATTTCTGCTATGTGTAAAAAATTATGAAATTACATAATTTGAAGTCTATATATAGCCTTTGTTTTATAGTGTTTCTAGAAAAATTAGTGAAATCTCACATTTTAAAGCCTATAGTCTTGAATTTCTACTATTTATAAAAAATTCATGAAATTACAAAATTTTAAGTCTATAGCCTTTGTTTTATTGTCTTTCTAGGAAAATTAGTGAAATCTCAAATTTTAAAACTTATAACCTTCAATTTCTACTATATGTAAAAAAACATGAAATTACATAATTTGAAGTCTAAATCCTTTGTTTTATAGTGTTTCTAGAAAAATTAGTGAAATCTCACATTTTAAAGCCTATAGCCTTCAATTTCTACTATATGTAAAAAAATCATGAAATTACGTAATCTAAAGTTTATAGCCTTTATTTTATGATGTTTCTAGAAAAATTAGTTAAATCTCACATTTTAAAGCCTATAGCCTACTATTTCTACTATGTGTAAAAAATTCATGAAATTACATGATTTGAAGTCCATAGCCTTTGTTATGGTGTTTCTAGGAAAATTAGTGAAATCTCAAATTTTAAAACCTATAGCCTTTAATTTCTACTATATGTAAAATATCATGAAATTACATAATTTGAAGTCTATAGCCTTTGTTTTATAGTGTTTATAGAAAAATTAGTGAAATAATCTCACATTTTAAAGCCTATAGTCTTCAATTTCTACTATATGTAAAAATCATGAAATTACATAATTTGAAGTCTACAGCCTTTGTTTTATGGTGTTTCTAGGAAAATTAGTAAAATCTAACATTTTAAGCCTATAGTCTTCAATTTCTACTATATGTAAAAAAATGATGAAATTACATAATTTGAAGTCTATAGCCTTTGTTTGATAGTGTTTCTAAAAAAATTAGTGAAATCTCACATTTTAAAGCCTATAGTCTTCAATTTCTACTATATGTAAAAATCATGAAATTACATAATTTGAAGTCTACAACCTTTGTTTTATGGTGTTTCTAGGAAAATTAGTGAAATCTAACATTTTAAGCCTATAGTCTTCAATTTCTACTATATGTAAAAAAATCATGAAATTACATAATTTAAAGTCATATAGCCTTTGTTTTATAGTGTTCCTAGGAAAATTAGTGAAATCTCACATTTTAAATCATAGTCTTCAATTTCTACTATATATAAAAAAATCATGAAATTACACAATTTGAATTTTGAAGTCTATAGCCTTTGTTTTATGGTGTTTCTAGAAAAATTAGTGAAATCTCACATTTTAAAGCCTATAACCTTCAATTTCTACTATATGTAAAAAAAATCATGAAATTACATAATTTGAAGTTTATAGCCTTTGTTTTATAGTGTTTATGGAAAAATTAGTGAAATCTCACATTTTAAAGCCTATAGCCTTCAATTTCTACTATATGTAAAAAAATCATGAAATTACATAACTTGAGGTCTATAGCCTTTGTTTTACAATAATGCTTGACGTACAACAGAAATACGTCCAACTTGTATCCAATGTGTGCTATCCATGTTACAAGATGTGTGCTATACGTATATCACATATACGTATAACACACATTCTGTAACATAGATAACACACGTTTGATACAAGTTGGACGTATTTCTGTTGTACGTTAAACAAATTGATGAGATTAGAGAGATGAGACAAAATTCTCTATTGTACCTTAAACAACTTGTAAAGGCACATGCTTTTAAAATATCTAAAATTGATCTCATTTATTGACAGGTCAGGTCAGACTAGGCCTGGACAAACACAAGTGAGGTCGTAGACCCTTAGTGCATCGTTGGAACTATTCTCATCTTTAGTGAAGAAGACTTTAGGAGGAAAGTTAAGAAAAAGAGTTAATATGAATATTAATTATTTTATTTTATCAGTAATTTATTATAATAAAAAGAAAGATAGTCATACGTGATTCTACAATGGAAATCATATTACAACATAGATTCAACCCAAGAATGTAAGTAATCTTTTTATACATCTAAGTTTTTTCTTTGTAGTTTTTTTTTTTTTAATGGAGTTAGTGTGTTTTTCTCTATTAATCTCGTGTCAAACTCAAACCAAGCCAAAACTGAGTTGATTGTGCACTATTTCCTTGTCCCTTTAACTTGACTCATTTGAACCCCTTAGATTTTAGGTGTTAGTTGAGAAGAACATCTCAGAAATAGGGATGAGACAAACAAATCAGATCTTAATGCATTACACTATTATTTTGGCATGGACAATGTGGGAAACACGATTCATAAAATCTTATATCACAACTCATACGCACACACAAGTGTCCACAATCCAAATGAACCAAATATTGTATTACAATAATGTTTCTCGTACAACGGAAATACGTCTAACTAGTATCCAACATGTGTTATTCATAATATAAAATGTGTGCTATACGTACGTGTCATATACATATAGCACACATTTTATATTATGAATATCACACGCTGGATACTAGTTGGATGTATTTCTGTTGTACAACCAATATTAATATTGTATTAGTTTATGAAGAACCGTACTTTAAAACAAAATCTAAACAAACCATAGAGTTCGAGACAACATTAAAATAAGAATAATAAAAGCAAAAGACCAAGTATGAAGAAATCAGTGGTTACTGGTCAGTCACTAGTTTGATATCAAAATGATAAATGAGAAAATCACATCAAACCAACCAATCTTATTCTAAAAGCCTAAACCCATCAAACCAAACTATCAAAATAATGAGTGGATGGATATTTATTTTAATCTTTTTTATTGCTAAACTTGTACAATATAATTCAAATCATTCATTATAACGATTTAAGTTAGCCCCTATAAAAATTACTATAAAGATAAACCAATTTATATTTTCTTTTTTTCAATTACTCAAGATATTTCTCGTTGACAATAGTAATTAATTTCTTCATGAAAGTTTTTTTAAGAGGGTAAACTTTAGTCACAATAGACTTGTTTGGATGAGTTTACAGAAAATGATTTTTTTTAATTAATCTTTATAAATAAAATATTTTGAAGAAATAGAAGTGATTTAACGTTTGAATATAAAATTAATTTATGTTTGAATATAATATAAAAATATATTTATTTAATCGTAAACATCATTTATGTGTTAAAAAACATATTTTTTCATAAGATGAAAATTACGGGTTCTGAAAAAATATTTTTTC
The DNA here is from genome assembly GCA_013621005.1 of Aeschynomene evenia. Lineage (NCBI taxonomy): Eukaryota > Viridiplantae > Streptophyta > Magnoliopsida > Fabales > Fabaceae > Aeschynomene > Aeschynomene evenia. The sequence continues at coordinate 18,906,843 of CM024264.1, read as the reverse complement.
TATTTTTTCTAGTGATTTTATTTTTATTAAAAAATATCATCCAAACATATAAAAAAATTCAATAATATCTTTTTTTAATTAAAAACGATCTTATTTTATCTATATAATGATATCCAAACAATTATAATATCTTTTTCATGCACATTGTGTCACATATTGAATTTCTAACTAAAAATGGTTAGATATACTTTTTTTTTTCAATTTTAAATATTAAATTACTAATTTCTTAATTTCAAAAACTAAAATAAACCACGAGACCAACTCCAAGTATTAAAATAAAATAAAAAAAAAGTAATAGTAGCAAAAGGTGGAATATGAACACAAGATGATTCCAAAAGAGATTTAGTTTTATATTTTATGCAATGAATGTGGTTTGCACATAGCTTTCAAGGTCTCATTTGTGGGTTATTTGCTTTGAAATCTTCCCTTCCCTTGGCTTAGCGTGTAAGAGCTGGACTCCAATTCATCCTATTACTCCACGTCATCACACCCTCCAACAACATTTAAACCTCCCTCCCTCTCACATTCAATCCAATTCACTCAAAAATCTTTCACTTTCTCTGTTTTCCTCTGTTTTTTCCTCTGTTTTTCCTCTGTTTTTCTTTAATTCACTCTCAAAAAAATGGAGGGTCTTATTCCATTTGTGTACAAAGCTATCATGCAATACAAGAATGGCAAAGAAGGGCCTATTGGATCATGGCTTTGTGAGTCACCTTCATACTCATACATAAGACTCCCCGGCGGCAGCGGCGACTCGGGCCGGTTTCTACCCTCTGACTATGGATTCTCAGCTACTTCACCATCTTCCAAGCCTTCTAATTCTTCAGGGGTTGTTCAATCTCCACGCCATCGCTTGAATTCTCACAAAGTTTAAACTTGGAAAAGGAAAAAAACATGCATTATTTGCATTGTGATGCCAAGTGGTGATACAATTGAATATAATGTGAAGTGTTTTTCAAGCTTGTGTTTCCAAAATGGTTCAAGTTTGGGGTTTGAAGTTGTAACTTGCAAGCGTGTGGAGAAGATTCTTGCGCTTGGTTAGTACTTAGTAGTATTGTGCAATTGTAAATATTATTGGTTCTTATGCTTTAAGAAGAAGAAAAAAAAATGTATGTGTTTTATGGCCAAAGGGTCATATAAACTCTGTGTGTTGTTCTTATAAAAGTTATCAAGTGAAAATGTTTGGGTTTCTTGGCCTAAAGGGGCCATTGAAACTATAATTTGTGGACTAATTAGATTGCAATTGTTTGTTTTATTAATTGTTCTTATTTTTATTCTTCTTATGTACTCTCTCATCTCATCAATAAAATTTGTAGTACAATAAAAATACGTTCAAGTAGTATCTAACGTATGTTATATATAATATAAAATGTGTGTTATACGTACGTGTGCTTTACGTATAACACATATTCTATATTATGTATAGCACATGTTGATACTAGTTGAATGTATTTATGTTATACGATAAGTTTTATTGCTCTCTTGATTCCAAAATATTATGATTTTTTTATATTTCTTCGGTGCCCAATGATATTGATAGCTAAATAAAAATCTTTTTTATATATTAAAAAAATAATATACCCGAATGAAATTTGGATTTATTGTTACCGTAATTATTTTTAAATGGAGTAGGAAATATATTCTTTTGCTTTTATGGGCATTCCAAGCATGATACGCTAGTAATTGCTCATTTAAAAGAAGTAGGAGCAAGTATAAGTTTCTTTGCATGTCATAGAATCTATCTTTCTTTCTTTTTTTATTCTTTCAATAAATTAAAATTTTTTAAGTTATAAATGGCATATTTTGTTGAAGTGTAAAAACTACATATAAGTTTAACATGTTATTTTACATTAAAAAAGAAGCCGTCTATAAATTTTTTTTTTCATTCCTTTCTCAACTAAAAACACTAGAAGAAAGATTTTCCCTAAACAAAAATCAAATCATATTTTTGAACTCATCTAATGTTTAGAGATATGTGTATAGATCACTACGCACTAATTGAAAAAAAAAAAGAATCGTACCTAAATTATAATTGTATATAAATTTGGATAATTTAACTGAGTGATTGTAACTTATTCTTTCCTGATCAAGAATAAATGGTTTAATTATCGTATTGGATATGATAAAATTTTAAAAAGTTTGGATCAATTATTGCATCCATTAAAGTACTTACAAGTCAATAAAAAATTAGTCATTATATTTCACAGTAAATGCATAATTATGAACTAAAATACTTATAATCCTATATAAATAGAAAGAAGATGAGAAGAGTAATTCGATTCCGAGCAAAAGTGTTTGAGGAATGGAACTATAACAAGAGAGTAGAATAAGCAGAATACTATATCGTATGACTTTGTGGATCATTATCATGGACCACGATTTTCATAATGAAAATAATGTTTCAACTTATTTATATATTAATATATATAATGTTTTGGTGGATGATGGCGTGTAAAAATGGAATCTATCTCACTTGCACCCGGTATGCTTACATTTAAACCTAACTTTGTGCCATCTATGCTTACATATAATATAAGTTTCAATCTATGAACACCTAATCCATCTTGAAATTTTTCATTGTGCCAAATTGTAGCCTTACATGGTCGAGATAAGAGTCCAACTTGCAACATTTCATAATGAGTATTGCTATATATATAATGAAAATTGTATAATAATCATATTCTTTACTGTTGAATTGCATTAGTTTTGTAATCTATAATATAATATAATTATGAATATAATTGTTGCACAATTACAGTATAATTTTTATTGTACATATAACATTAGTGAAAGATGTGCAAAATATTACTACTACACTATGGATTCAATTGCAAAATACATTTGAAACTAACTCTTCTAGACAATATTTTGTGACTCTTTTTTTTTATTGTACGTAAAACATCTTTGCATAGTCTTTGTTTATAAAGGTTATAGTTTTTATTTTTCGAGTATTTTTAGAAAATTTGTGAAATCTCACTTTTTAAAGCCTATAGCATTCAATTTATACTAACTTTTAAAAATTATGTAATTCACTATTTTAAAAGCTACAATCTTTACTTTTCAAGTGTTTTTAGAAATTAGAAAAATCTCACTTTTTAAAGTCTATAGCCTTCAATTTCTACTAACTTTTAAAAATTATTAAATTCACAAGTTTAAAGGCTATAGTCTTTACTTTTCGAGTGTTTTTAGAAAAATAGTGAAATTTCACTTTTTAAAGCCTATAGCCTTCAATTTTTACTAACTTTTAAAAATTATGTAATTCACTATATTAAAGGCTATAGTCTTTAATTTTCGAGTGTTTTTAGAAAAATAGGGAAATCTCACTTTTTAAAGTTTATAGCCTTCAATTTCTACTTTGTTTAAAAAACTTTGCAATTCACTATTTTAAAGGCAATAGTCTTTGTTTTTAATTAAATTATTTTTAGAAAAATTGTGAAATCTCACTTTTTAAAGCTTATAGCCTCCAATTTTTACTTTGTTTTAAAAATTATGCAATTCACTATTTTAAAGGTTATATAGTCTTTACTTTTCGAGTGATTTTAGAAAAATAGTGAAATCTCATTCTACTAACATTTAAAAATTATATAATTCACTATTTTAAAGGCTATAGTCTTTATTTTTCGAGGGTTTTTTAAAAAAAGGAAAATATAACTTTTTAATGTCTTTAGCCTTCAATTTCTACTTTGTTTAAAAAAATTAAGCAATTTACTATTTTAAAGACGTCTTTACTTTTCGAGTGTTTTTAGAAAAATAGTAAAATCTCACTTTTTAAAGCCTTCTAGCCTTCAATTTCTACTAACTTTTAAAAATTATGTAATTCACTATTTTAAATGCTATAGTCTTTACTTTTCGAGTGTTTTTAGAAAAATAGGGAAATCTAACTTTTTAAAGCCTATAACCTTCAATTTTTACTAACTTTTAAAAATTATGTTATTCACTGTTTTAAAGGCTGTAGTATTTACTTTTGGAGTGTTTTCTCATTTTTTAAAGTCTATAGCCTTCAATTTCTACTTTGTTTAAAATTTATGCAATTCACTATTTTAAAGGCTATAGTCTTTATTTTTCGAGTGTTTTTAGAAAATAGGAAAATCTCACTTTTTAATGTCAATAGCCTTCAATTTCTACTTTGTTTAAAAAATTATGCAATTCACTATTTTAAAGGCAATAGTCTTTACTTTTCGAGTGTTTTTAGAAAAATAGTGAAATCTCACTTTTTAAAGCTTATAGCCTTCAATTTCTACTAACTTTTATAAATGATGTAATTCAATATTTTAAAGGCTATAGTCTTTACTTTTTGAGTGTTTTTAGAAAAATAGGGAAATCTCTTTTTTTAAAGTGTATAGCCTTCAATTTCTCTTTGTTTAAAAAATTATGCAATTCACTATTTTAAAGGCTATAGTCTTTGATTTTCGAGTGTTTTTAGAAAAATTGTGAAATCTCACTTTTTAAAACCTATAGCCTTCAATTTCTACTAACTTTTAAAAATTATGTAATTCACTATTTTAAATGCTATAGTCTTTACTTTTGTAGTGTTTTTAGAAAAATAGGGAAATCTAACTTATTAAAGTCTATAAACTTCAATTTCTACTAACTTTTAAAAATTATGTTATTCACTATTTTAAAGGTCATAGTCTTTACTTTTCGAGTGTTTTTAGAATATAGAAAAATCTCATTTTTTTAATGTCTATAGCCTTCAATTTCTACTTTGTTTAAAAAATTATGCAATTCACTATTTTAAAGGCTATAGTCTTTACTTTTCGAGTGTTTTTAGAAAAATAGTGAAAATATCACTTTTTAAAGCATTTAGTTTTCCATTTCTACTAACTTTTAAAAATTATGTAATTCACAGTTTTAAAGGCTATAGTCTTTACTTTTCGAGTGTTTTTAATAAAATAGCGAAATATCACTTTTTAAAGTCTATAGCCTTCAATTTCTACTTTGTTTAAAAAATTATGCAATTCACTGTTTTAAAGGCTATAGTCTTTACTTTTCGAGTGTTTTTAGAAAAATAGTGAAATCTCACTTTTTAAAGCCTATAGCCTTCAATTTCTACGTTGCTTAAAAAATTATGCAATTCACTATTTCTATAGTCTTTGTTTTTTTGAGTGTTTTTAGAAAAATTGTGAAATCTCACTTTTTAAAGTCTATAGCATTCAATGTCTACTAACTTTTAAAAATTATGTAATTCACTATTTTAAAGGCTATAGTCTTACTTTTCGAGTGTTTTTAGAAAAATAGGGAAATCTCACTTTTTAAAGCCTATAACCTTCAATTTCTACTAACTTTTAAAAACTATGTAATTCACTATTTTAAAGGCTATAGCTTTACATTTCGAGTGTTTTTAGAAAATAGGAAAATCTCACTTTTTAATGTCTATAGCCTTCAATTTCTACTTTGTTTAAAAAATTATGCAATTCACTATTTTAAAGGCTATAGTCTTTATTTTTCGAGTGTATTTAGAAAAATAGTGAAATCTCACTTTTTTAAAGCCTATAGCCTTCAAACTCTACTAACTTTTAAAAATTATGGAATTCACTATTTTAATGGCTATAATATTTATTTTTCGAATGTTTTTAGAAAAATAGTGAAATCTCACTTTTTAAAGCATGTAGCCGTCAATTTTTACCTTGTTTTAAAAATTATGTATAATTTTCATTGTAAATATAATAATAGTGAAGGATGTGCAAAATTGTACTACTACACTATGGATTCAATTGTAAAATACATTTGTTTATTTATATTTTACTTATGAGATTACAATGCTTGCTTCCAATATGAATTTTTTATAGTTGAGAAATGATTTGAAACTAAGTCTTCTAGACAATATTTTGTGAATCTTTTGTTTTATTATACGTAAAACATCTTTGCATTAATATAGACTATTTATTAAAACGATAGGTTTCAAATATAAAAGTTCGACTCTCATCCCCACTTCTATCACAGAATATCTATGGACTATGGTATTTATATAACAATAATAATTTATTATCATTACATACATTACTTAGTAATAATTTTTGTAAACTAAACAAAGTGATGTCAATAATAGTTTGAAGACATATGGATACCAAACAATACATTGCATGTTACCGATAACTTAAAATGTGGCAATCTTTCTGAATTATAATCTAAATTATCAATAATCTCACAACTAATGTATCAAACAACACATAATTTATTAATACCTACAAATATATTGATTAGTATACAAATCACAAATCATATTGTACATATCAGAATAATAATTTTATAACATTTTTGTTTTAAATATATTCAATATGATATTGTATTACTAACATTCTAATTGTTTTTATCATTTAATTGCTTAATAACTAAAAATAATAGCAGTAGTATCACTACAACCATAATTTTAAGGCAATGCTATTATCAAATTTTAAAGAAAAATCTGTACATTACTATATTTTAATATAAAATATTAATGTTTCTCTATAATTATTTTAAGAAAATTAATAGATATTTTTATTTAGCAAAAGTACTAGCATTTAGAGTTTATGTGTCTCCTCTTCATTTCTAAGCACCTCACTTTTCACCTTCTAACTCTTTGGAACATGGGAGATGTGTATTGTAGATAGTGAGTATATACACATCTTGTACATATTTAGATTGTGAGATGAGTGATATAGCAATTTATTCTTCCTCCTCCCACCACCCATCACCTCCTCCCTCTTCTTGTAGTCTACTCTCCATCCCATAACTAGGCTCCAAAATTTCTAGCCTCAATCTTGAAGAGGACAAAATGCTAGTAGATCACTCAACCTCGCTTTGCGGCAATGGTTTCCGCAACCCCTAGGGTCCACACCCATTGACCATGGTTTGAATGATCCACACGGCCATCATTACTGCCCCGACAGTTCAACTGCCGCATTTGTGCAGCAGTAACTGCCTTCAACACCACCTTCTAATCCACACGTGGCAGTGGCCGAACTGCAAGGGGCGGCAACAATGTTCGCATGGACCATTGAGGCCAGGTGGTCAGTGGGCACGTCGAGCGGGGCAACCACTTCCAAGGCTAAGTGGTACTAGCATATTTGCCTCGTGAAGATTAAGGCCACTAGGCCAGAATTTTGGAGCCTAGTTCCCTTATTCTCTCCGGGGCGGAGTAGACAGAACCAAGAGGGGAGAGGCGATGGATGGGGTGGTGGAAGAAGGGGCGGAGGTGAAATGTATGGATGCCTAAGTTCTGCATTTTAGAAGCTAATAAACTAACTGAATATGATTACACACATAATTGCATGCATGCAGTTCAAGTATGGCCTGTTTGCTACAGAAAAGAAGAAAGAAAGAACAACAAAATCACATCCAAGGCTTACTAACCCGGTATCTAACTCTAAACTTAGAGGTGCTGCAAGATTGGGAAAACAAAAGAAAAAAAGGAAAAAAAACAAAGGAAAGAGAAAAGTGAAAACAATCAGCATTAAGAAGGAACAATAAGGAAAAAAAAATTGCCCCACTTGTCATGGCAAGGACTGACACAACATTTACAAGAACTATCAAAGATGCTGAGATGTGTATGGTGGTCATGAGCGAAACAAGTCGCACTAGACTGAGGCTAAGATCCAAAACATCACATGTGATGACATTGCTGTGAGAAACCAGGTGATAAAAGCCATGGCCACAGAAACCTGGTACCTGTGGCAAGGGATACTCCTGTGCTTCTTGCAGAAATCCAGGTCTTTGGCGTATAAAACTACGATTCCTGCCGATGAGCAGGCAGCTGCCAGCGACAAAGTAGCTGTTACCTGCATTACATAAATCACTATTATCTCAACAGGTCATAAACACCTCAATTTTTAACAGATTATCAATAATATAATGCCATATGAGAAAAGGAAAACGACAAAGGCATGTAATTCCAATCCCATAGTTATAAAATACAAGTCAGAAATCGAAGCACAGATCTATCAACACCACACCAGTCTTAACTCTTAAGTTTCACCAAGCATTACAAAATCCCAACTTCTAATGATCAACAATAACAACTAATACATTTATATTATGAATTAAATGGACAATAAATAATGAGCTTGTCAAACTGTATATTTACTTTTTATGCAATATGCTAATTTTCTTATATCTTAAAAGTCATAATGTTATAACAAAAACATAATGAAGATTACAAGTAGAAAATGTTATTTATACATAGTTATAAGCAAAAAACAAAAAACTAAGAAAAGGATCTAAAACTGAAAGAGTTATTCTGCACTTGTAACTGCTAGTGTTAGTGGGTTAGTGGGATGTGGGATAATAGTACTTTCAACTCTAAATTGACATATTTTTCTTTTCCTTTAATTTGAGTTTAATGCCATGATATCATTTTGGAGAGATGAAATTCAGATAATAAACTCCCTATCCCATCATAAAAATGATGATGCTGACATTTTGGGATGATCAAATGTGGATACTAAGCTTCTTATATTTCATTATACAATACATATATGACATGTCTTTCTTATAATTTTGATAATATGGCATGTCCATGTGTTCATGTCTAGTTGTGCCCAAACTCCATGTCAGTATCTACACTACATAGGTACTATTGAATCACTGTGGAAGCAGCATGAGGCATTCATTTTCAAAGTTTTAACTCAGCCTTTACCAATGCATGATGCTTATACACAAAAACATGGAGATTTAGTTTACAAAGAATGCAGATCATTGTTAGGACTCCAGTAGTTAGTCATTTAGTTTAGTTAGTTAGTTAGTTAGTGGATTGATTAGCTATAAATAAGGGAAATTAGGATTAGTTTAGGAGTCTTTTTTCATTTATCTTTCTAGGGATTCTTGGTGAGTTACCAAGAATCCCCATTAGTAATCAATAAACACCTCCTCTGATAATCAGTTTCTAACAATCACCACTTCATTCAATGCTATCAGTTATCACAAAATCGAAGATACACAGCCAATCTGAGCCAACTGTAATTACCTTAAAACATTTAATTTTAGAAAGAAATTCTGTGACTATTTCAAGTAATCATTAATTACCAACCATATAATAGCACCAATTGAATCCATGTGCAAAAGTATACATACAATTATGTTAATGCATATTTATCTCCTTTCACTTTCTTTTGATAAACTTGATAATAAGAAAAAAAATAACGGAAGTAGCTTTAATATATTTTTAGGGAGAAGGGAATGCCTCATATTACCCAATCACCAACAACAAATAGGCTGACAAGAATTGGATTCTGTAGGTCTCTTTTTCTCCTCAGGGCATAGATATCAAGACATGCTAGCCCAAAGCTCCAGAGCACTTGAAGTCCCATTGATGCAATTAAATAGCTGAAAGTTCAGGGAAGTTCAAGAGTTATGCTCACAAGAAAACATCACATTCAACTTTAAGCCCAAAAATGAGAGCGAGATGATAAGTTGTAAACATTTATGCATCTTTTAACCATTAAACATAATTATCTGAGAATCAATTCAGTGAACGAGTGACTAAAGCACATAGAAAGAGTGATGACCGACACAGAAAGAAAAAACATTACCATCTTACACAACAAAGAATCATACAGTAAATTTACCCGAAATTATGCTGGCAAGAACAAGCAACAGATTCCTATAAGCTATAACTTGTATTAGCCTAGAAGAATTCCTGAATCTCAGGGCTAGAGTATTACACTCTTATTTATTGCACAATCTGAAGGAAATTGATAAAAAATCTGAAAATATAAATATATACCAGAAGAATATATAAAAATCATTAACATTAGAAATTGGAAGGAATGGATTCGACCAATTTCTAGTGTAAATTGTGAAAAGCCCACCTGTTAATTGGGTTGTCCAAATTGTAGCCTAGGCAACCCTATTTATGTAGGATGATTATGGGCGAAAGCAAATATCGACACCATTACAAGCAATGTTCCAAAAGAATCTAAAATGTGAAGAAGCTTCAACTTGTTTCTAACATAACTATAAGCATGCACAAATCAAACTATTACTCAAAAATGTCATATGCAGCATGTAGTGAAAGCTTCTCATGAGAGATTTTTTTTTTTTTGGACTGCAAAAATCAACACCAGACATTGAGGAGTTATTTTTGGTAAGTAAAAAAAAAAAAAAAAACCAAAAAAAAGACATTGAGGAGTTATAAACAATCTAATTCTCTTATAGTTTAGATCTTATGCAATCAAATTTATCAATCATTCTCTTAAACCATGAAACAAGGAATGAATTCATACTAATTGCAAAGCTTTGAGAAACAAATACCACTAATTAAAACAATAACATACTCTTTTCCCACCAAGTAGGATGAAAATGTGACATTGTTTCATTGTTTTAAACCATGTCTCTAGGCAAGAAATTTCAATCCAAATGTCGTCAATGACTAATATTGTTATAGACTTATAGCTAATCACTAAAAATGATACTAACTACTAAGAATGCATCTCCTCTATGCATTCTTATGGCAGCTCAATTGGTTGACTACTTGTCTCTGGCCCCCAATGTTTAATTTATTTCTCTCCCTTTCATGCACAAAAACATATTGTTAACAAAAGAACTGCCAAATCCTCATGTCACAATACACGACAAAATGCATTGGAAGCTTCTCAATCACAAATGGGTAGATGACAGAATAAGTATGCATTAAGTTCCACTTCCACACAACACCAAAGGAGGTGTTGTTCATGTCATGTGAATCAGTCATAGTCAATAATCAGGTGTTTCAGCAGTTCCAAAAATTGCGGCACTTAAAATAGTCATAACATTTACAACTTCAAGTTAAGACTTAAGAATATTCCAATGATAATTTTATCCAATAACTCCGGTCCCCAAACAACTTGGTTAAGATGAAAAGTGGAAAATTTGGAATGAAAATCATCATTCTCTTACTTGGTTGAACAAAGAAAAAAGGATACATAAAAAAATATATATAACTCATTTTCAATCATAAGAATCAGCTAGGTTGATCCCATTAAAATTGGAGGTAAAATCAATGCAGTCTTTCACAAACAGCTTATCTTTGAATTGTCCACACTCCACACCCATTTCTTAATAGGAAACCAAATTCACCCTTCAACTGAAAACCATCACTCATTCAACAGGTCTCATTTCAAAATACTAAGGGCATATTTGGATAAAAGTGGACAAAAATTAATATATCATTCATTTCAAGTAATTCTCCCAATTTGGGAGTTTTATCCAAAAGAACATAAGTGGTCATTATTCACCAATGTAACCTCCCAATCATCCCTTACTAAATTTCACAAACAAATCATACCATACCCTCTAAATTTAGAAATGATAATTCACCAATCCTTTCCCTTCCCAAAAACCCCCTCCATCCAAACACAACCTAAATCCTAATTAAAGCACATGCAAACATACATAAATACACATACAACTTACCCCACCTTAAAGCAACGAAAGGTAGTCACTTTCAGAATGGAAAAAATGAAAATGATCTAGTAGAACCTTAACAGAAAATCTTAATTGCATCAAAATTCATTAAATATAAAAAAAGAAAAAGAGGGATACCAGAAAGCAGTGTAGTTAGAGAAGCCAAGTGCAGTGACCATGAGGGCAATTGAAGCGGAACCAAACGCGCATTGCCCTAACCTCAAGAAGAACCCGCTCCTCGTACCTGGCCCACCCAACAACCTCTTCATCATTCCTCGTTTCTTCTTCTTCTTCTTCTCTCTTTTCTATTTCTCAATGGAAAAAGAAAAGGAAAATAAAAATAAAATAAATAAACAAATTAAAGCCCTAGATTTTAGAACCGATCCATGAATGGGGAATCTCTGTTCCGCTCTCTCTCGTTCTATGCATTGGGGGGATCTAACCGATTGCAGAGTCTATGAATTTGAGAGAGAGAGAGAGAGAAAGAGGATTTGGGAGGAGAGAGGAGAGTGTGTGTGATGGAAATGGTTGTGGTGAGTGCTTTGGTTACTGTTGCTCACAACAAAAGTGCTTTTCTTTTCTTTCCCCCTTACAACTAGGAGGAGAAGCAGGTTACACTATTTGTCACAAGTTATTTACTACTTGCAAGTCACTTTCTATTTGTCAAGTGCATTTTTTTTATATTTTAATCAATTTATATTTTCTTATTTTAAAATTTTTTCAATTACGATGGATAAAAAAAGATAAATAAGAGTTTAATTTCAATCATCTGTCAGTGTAAAGAAATTTTACACAGACATCTAATCATGAATTGGCACATCAACAAAAATCTTTAACTTAACTACCCACTACCTAAAAGATCATATAAATCAATGAATTTGATTGGTTGACAGTACATCATAATTAAACTCGATAAATAATATCGAAGATAATTATAAAGGAAATGATATATTATAAAAAAATTATTATAAAAGATTACATGTAAAAGAGAGAAAAAAAAAAAGAAAATTAAAATGATTTGAATGTATGGAGTAACTAACTTTGTTTAATTCTCTTTATAATATGTATAGCTATCAGTTAATAACTAGAGTTTAATTATGATATGTTTTTTTTTTTTAAGGAATTTTAAAGTTTTTTCTATACATAAAATGAGAATTGAATCTTCAACACTTGATTAAAAAATAATGGATCTTAACTATTCAACCATATTTTCTAGGTTAGTTTAATTATAATATACTAAAAGTGTAAAAAATTATATTATTATTTACATATATAATGTTATATTGTTAAATAGAAAATTTGGTTGAATGATAGTATAAAACTTGTTTATACTATTAATGGACCATTATTAAATTCTAATAAAAATGTGCTATATTGTAAAACCAATTTAAAATTCTATAAAAAATAAATAAGTTATTTATTAGTTAGCAATGTAAAATCTTTCCCTTACAATGCATTTTAATTAAATTCATTACTTTTATGAAGTGATGTAGAATCTTTTACTTTAAATCACTGCTATTACAACCAGACCGCACCCAAAAGAAAACTTCTGAAATATTTTTGTTTAGAGTATCATACATACAAAATATAATGGGCTTTATGTAGGGAATGACCCAATCAAAATAAAACAATAAAACCAATTGTACAAAGAAAACTAAGATATTGGGCCTACTTAAGTACCCCCTCCCCCAAACTCATAATTTCATAAGAAGATCATGAAATCCTGAATTTGTTCCTAAAAGGTAAAAAGTTCTTATCAGAAAATGGCTTTGTGAAAATATCTACCACTTGATATAGCCAGGGGAGGTGAAACAGAGGAGGCGGCCCTCGGGGGGGGGGGGGCTTATTATTACATCTCTGATAGCAGATGTATTATAAAAGCTTTCTTTTTTACTAATTTGCTCTCTAACAAAATATAAGTCTATTTCAAAGTGTTTACTCCTAGTGTGCAAAATAAGATTAGCACTCAGAAGAACTATGCTTGAATTGTCACAACATAAAGTAAGAGTATTTGAAATTGGACATTGAATCTTATGTAAAAGGGACTGGATCCAGATTAATTATGTCATGACTGCTACAAGACTCCTGAACTCAGCTTTCGTGGATGAGCAGCTGACAATTTTTTGCTGCTCCACGAGACCAAATTTGCTCCCAAGTAAATGCAATAGAATCATTTATGTCATGCCCAATCTAAATCAGAAAAAGACAATAACTTTAATTTTGTCAGGCATATAAAGATAACCCTTTGTCAAGTGTCCCAAACAGATATCTCAGAATGCACTTAACAACTTGCCAATGCGACTCCAACTGTTGGTGCATAAACTAACTTACTTTATGTACAACAAAATAATGTTAGGTCTGGTTAAAGTTTCATATTACAAACCACCCACTATATAGATATAGTGACTTGGATTAGAATATGTACCACTTCCACTAATAGAAAGTTTGGGAGAACTAACCATTGAAGTAGGCATTGGGTTAGAACCTTTCATAGAGACTATCCAACATATATGTGATATATTTCTTTTGACTTAAAAACATTGATAGAGCTGTTGGATAGAAAACTTCTATTCCAAGAAAAAAAATTAAGATTTCTAAATCTTTTAAAGAGAACTGAGCATTTAATTGATCAATTACATTTTGTACAACAATATATAGGATAATTTCCAGTATTCAAAAGATCATCCACATAAACCAAGATATACATAGTAATGGAGTTAACTAGTAAGTTTCACAAACAAGGAACAATCAAATGTAGTACGACTAGACCTAAATTTACTCAATGTTACCGTCAGAGTGGTGTACCAAACTCGAGGAGCTTGTTTAAAGCTCGAGTATTATAAAACTAGTAGGAGGAGTCATGTAAACAATTTCAATCATGGTTCCATTCAGGGACGGATCTATGTTGAAATGTATGGGGGCTTATGCCCCCACTAGATTTTTTTTTAGTTAAAATATATATAAATGTATATATTTTGCTCCCATTGTATTATTAAATTTGCCCCCACGCTATAAAAAATTCAAAAAATATCATCTTATATTTATATATATTAACGATATAATACTTTCACCCCACTGTTAAAATTTTCTGCATCCGTCACTGAACTTCCATTCAAAAAAATATTATTAAAGTCTAGTTGTCTTACTTACGAACCTTTATGAAGGGCTATGGTGAGAATAATCCTAATAGTAGTATGTTTGATTAGTGGGCTAAAGAGTTGATCAAAGCCAATGCCTTCGACCTTGTGGAATTTTTTAGCCACTAATCGAGCCTTATACCTAATAATATCATCTTGCTGGTTTTTCGTTATGGCAATAACCCGATCGCTGCCAATTAGTTTTATATCTTGGGTTTTAGGTATAAGAATCCAAGTTTTCATTTATAAAAGAGCAAAATATTCAGATTTGGCTTGTTTTCAGTAGGGAATTTGTAAAGCCTGAGAAAGTGATTTAGGAAGCTCATTTTCATATGGAATTTAATTGGCAGCATAGGCTTTCGGTTTTCCTAATAGCTGACTTTGCTCTTGTTTGCATGGAATGAGTATTAGAAACTAAGCTATTGTTAGGAGGTAAGGGAGATTGAGTGGATATTGTTTTAGACAAGTCTGTGTTGTTAGAGGTGGAAGAAATGGCAGGGGAAGTGGAATTTGGTATAGCAATAGGTAAAGGGACAGAAGTATTAGGTTGCACACAACAATCAAATTCGATGAGTAAGACTAGAATCTTGAACATGAAAATAGAGAGTGCACACTCAACTACCAAATTATATATAATTGATATTAAAATTACATAAAAATTAAATATATTACATACTAATTTGTATCAAAATATATTTATTTAATAAATTTGATTAGATTACTTTTAGTTAGTGATGTTAAGTTGAGTCCAAATAAATACTTAGACTATTTTTTCAGTTTAATTATTATTATTATCTTTATCATTATTTTATTATTATTTTAAAATTATATTTAGTAGACTAATTTAATTATCGACCGGTTGAATCACTGACTCACTAATTGAATCACTGATCGAGTGACCCGGTACCTCTTATCGAGTCGATTCCGGGTCGAATATGATAACTACCTGTATATCAACTTTTTATTTGTGTGAATCTTGAGTCTTGACCACATAATACCCCATGCAAGCATAACTTCTTGGTTAATGACGTGTGAGCAAACATCAGCTTTACGTTACACACGATCTTATCCTTTAAGAATACCTACTCGCACATTTGTAAATTTTGATAATATAAATATTTCTTCAATTATTTAACTTTATAATATTTAAGAGTTTAATTTTAATATAAAGATATTTTATATTATCATTCAATTAAAATATTTGTTTATATAATTTTTTAGGTAATAAAAAAAGAAAACACAATCATAACTATTATAGCAGCATATGATTTAATGATTATATAAAAAAGTTGCATATAGTCAATGAATGAAAATTAAATCCATATTTTAATTAATATAATACTAACATTTTTGTAATTTTAAATATATTTTCATATTAGATTTTGAATTAGAAAAAATTAATTCTCAGTAAAAATGTTAAAATTTATTATTTACCGTTGATATATTTAATAAGTTTAATATTTAAAATATTATAATACATGCTAAAATATACATTCAAATACAATCGTGAAAATTTTATCTTAATTATGTATATAATTATTATATAAAAAATTAATTATTATATTAAATGCTTAGAATAAAAAGGAAAAACAAATAATGATAATCACATGATCAATGAGAAAATTTTGGGTAAATATGTTACGTTGTATATTACAACTTATATAAATTTGTTCACTTTTTAATTATTTTCTATTTAAATATTTAAAATAAAAAGTTATTGCATCGTAAAAATTGAAAAACTAATATTATCTAAATACTTATATCTAATAAATTAATTAGAAATATTTATAATATTTAATTTTTATATAAAAATAAAAAATATAACCAATGTTACAATTTTTATGTCAAGGTAATTATTACAATTTTACAAAAATTCATTTAAGATTATTATAACTTTTTTGCAAAGTAAAAAAATTAGAAATACTATTATGATATATTAGAAGAAAGTTTATTTAATAATATTACTAATAATGAAATAGAAGCAAGAAAGTTATTTTAGGATAATTAAATAAAAATATATTAAATAAGGTATAATAATAGTCAAAAAGGTGCATGTGGCAATACTAATATGCTTTGCAATAATATTCATTGTACAACGTAAATACATTCAGCTAGTATCCAACATGTGTTATATATAAGACATAATATATGTTATATGTACGTGTGTTATACATATAATATACATTATATTTTATGTATAGCACATATTAAATACTAGTTGCACGTACTTCTACTGTATGACAAATATTATTATCTCTTTTATACATCTTTCAGACATGGTTTGGTCTTTCTGAAAGTCAAACAACTACACACACGTGACACGACACTTTCAGTTCAGTGCCTTAATTATTCATTTACATATCAAATTATGTCTATAAATTGTTTTAGACATTTTTTTAATCAAAGAAAATCGATAGACTGTGTTGAGAGAAAATGGGCAAAGAAATAAGGTTCTTTGAGCTGAACACAGGGGCCAAGATACCTTCCATCGGATTAGGCACTGGCTCATTTCAGGCTATTGATGGTGCTGTTGGTAAAGCAATCACCACTGCCATTAAGGTAAAGTTTTTTGTTCCCCTTTCTCATAAAAAGAATTACCTTAAATCATAACTATAGGGATTTTTAAGCATACCCTGAATCACCAAGAAAGAAGAAAAAGAAAAAAACAGTCAAATTCGATACAATCACACTAGTATAGAGAGTTCATGGGTCATAATTACTGATCATTAAAAACAATTTTTTAAAGAGAGTTTTTTATGGACTAAAATATTGTCAGATAGGTCTATTGGCAGATTTGAATGTTTTTTCATTGTTTATCGAGTATTTTCCGTGATGATATGCCTTTGTTTAAGGTAAATATTTTCAAAGAACTCATTTTAGATTTTCTTTGATATAGTCTGTTTGGAAATCCATAGTTTTTTTTATTTTTCTTAATATTGCAACTTTGCAAATCAGGTTGGATACAGGCATATTGATTGTGCTCAATTTTATCAGAACCAAACAGAGGTAATAATAATTAATTGATGAATTTAGTATCATTTATGAGATATATATGCTTCAACTTATATGCTTATTTACATATTAGGGTGTGTTTGATCAAGGAGTGGAAATAAGGGTAAATTTTTCATAGATGATCTTCATAGATAGATAGGTAAAATTTACCCCAAATTTTAATTCTCAACCAAACACACCCTAAATTCATTCTTATTTGAAAAAATGAAGACCCTTTTTTGTTTTTGAATCATGGTTTTTGTTTGTAGATTGGTTCTGCTCTCAAGAAGCTTTTTGATGATGGTGTTGTAAAGCGTGAAGATTTATGGATCACCTCAAAACTATGGTTTAATTAATTTATTTCATTTGATCGAAAATAAAAATAAATATTATGATACTTCTCAATGTTAGAATCAGAAACATATATGTATGTTAAGAGTTTGGTTGGTAAACAGATATCATTATTTTCTTTATTGACTATCCTCAGGAACACTGATCATGATCCAGAAGATGTACCAAAAGCATTAGATAAAACATTGCAAGAATTGCAACTTGATTATGTGGATCTCTATCTGGTATATATTAGTAGTTATGTATATAATATATTGTCTGTTTCGACTGTTTTTTCCTTATACATATAACAATACTCTTATTCAAAATACTATTCGACTATTTGTACATCAAAAGTTTCGTACATTGTGTCGATATTCAATCTTTCACCCTTAATTTATAATGTGCCTCATCTAAATCTTTTAACTCTTCTTATTTATTGTTGATGTTGACGAATATCTCATAAACAATAAATTTTGGATGTGAGAATAGCAATACCATTGATTATTTTGTAGATTCATTGGCCAGTGAGCATGAAGAAGGGCTCAATTGGAATAAATCCTGAAGATCTTACAAAACCTGACATTCCAAGCACATGGAGAGCAATGGAAGCACTGTATGACTCTGGAAAAGCTAAAGCTATAGGACTGAGCAATTTCTCTGCAAAGAAGCTTCAAGATATGTTGGAGATTGCAAGGGTGCCTCCTGCAGTTAACCAAGTGGAGTTACACCCAATATGGCAGCAACCAAAGTTGCATGAGTTTTGTGAATCTAAAGGAATTCACCTTACTGTAAGTGTTGGAAAATATAATTCAGTTAGATTCTATTACCTAGCTAGTTTAGTCTCTAACAAATATATCTGTAGACAAATTTAAATGACTTCATATAATTTAAATTGTTCTCAATTGATATCTCACAATTCAGAAAAGAACTAGTTGCATAGTTATAGGAAAAATGCTAAATGTACCCTTTTATCAATTTTTCACCCTATTTAAATGTCGATAACTTTGATAAATATGTTTGCAACTTGTTAATATATTCATTAAAGTTTTCAACATTTAAATGCATGAAAAATGGATAAAAGGGTACTGTGTTATGTACCAATTACACTCCCTACTTATAAAACTCATCTAACGAGTGATTAACTTACATCTTTGGGTCATTAGTTGAACAAGTAGGGGTTTGCAAACTAATTAAAAAAGCAATTTATAGCCGTCCAAGTTTAAATAATTGAAAATTTAAATAATTTGAAGGGGTTTGCTTTTATACCTAAACTAATTGAAAAATTAAAAAATATATAAAATACTTTGCAAACTAGTTCATAAAAGATAATCTAGGTATAGATCATCTTAGCTATAGAGTTCTAATCCTCAAAAGCAATTTTTGGAATATTTCAAAAATGATATTGCAAGCGAGTGGTTCATATCTGGGTTCTAAAATCCATCCAAGTCACTAGATTTGATGAAAATTGGTCGGGTTACACGAGTTATATATGAGCTTAGATGTATGACTGGTCTAAATAAATTTCAATCTGACTTATCGAATTTGATGCATGACCGGTTCAAAATGAGGCTCAATCTTTCATATTTGCACGATAAAAAATTTGTATGAAAAAATCTATTCATTCCATTTTTTAAATAAATTGAAAGGAAATAGAGAACTTTTATACTCATATACATAGTATCTCATATTCATGCAAATAGACGACCATGTGACTTATTTCAAAATCATGAGGGTGGATTAAAGGAAAATTAAAATTGTTCCTTTTCATCAACCATTCTTCTAATTGCTGTCTAATCACAATGATGAATTTGCCTTTATTTTCAGGGATATTCTCCATTGGGGTCACCAGATTATACAAAGATTGAGGTCCTTAAGGACCCTATTATTAATATGGTGGCAGAGCAAATAGGAAAGACACCAGCACAAGTGGCCCTAAGGTGGGGTTTGCAAATGGGGCACTCTGTGCTGCCTAAGAGTGCTAATGAGAAGAGGCTCAAGAATAATCTTGATGTCTTTGACTGGTCAATTCCTGAGGACTTAATGGCCAAGTTATCTCAAATTAAGCAGGCAAGTACTTAATTTAATAAATTTAATTTGCAATAATATTTATTGTACAATAGAAATACATTCAACTAGTATCCAACGTGTGATATGTGTAGTACATAACGTGTGTTATACGTAAGAAACATTATATATGACACACATTGTGTATGACACATACATAACACACGTTGGATACTAATTAGATATATTTCTGTTATACAACATATTACCGTTTTATTTGATTGCTAGTCAATTTACAATAATATTTGTCGTACAACAGAAATACGTTTAATGAGCATCTAACGTGTGCTATACATAAGACGTAATGTGTGTTATATGTATGTGTGTTATACATATATATAACACACATTACGTCTTATGTATATCACACGTTTGATACTTGTTGTATGTATTTATATTGTAAGTGAAATATTATTGGTCAATTTAACATAGTGATTGACTTGTGCAAACTAAATGATATTAAATGACATTTTAGTAAATAAAAAGCACTATTATAAGTGTTAAATGACCAAATAGTCCTTTTATTATGGTATCAAACACTAGCTTGAGTTGCGTAATTAAAATCATATGTTTCACGTTTATTAATTATTACTTAATAATTTATTAATTTTATAAGATGATTATTTGATCATTTCATGTTTATAATCGTATTTTTTATTTATTAATGTGTCTCATACATGTCAAATACATTGTTAATTAACTTGACTATAACATCCAAATGTTTAGAGGGAAAGTCAGTGTATATTTTTATTAAATTGGAGGATTTGATGAAAGGAGAGTTTAAATGTAATTTCAATAAATTTCAAGAAATGTGAGAATAATTTGCCCAAAATATAAATGTAAATGTTTCGCATGAATGAGCTAATCATGGTGCAATGAAAAAAATGATTTATATAACATGTGGAATTCACTCATGCAGGAGAGGCTTTTTAAGGTTACAGGGATTGTTCATGAAAATTATGGTGCCTACAAAACTCTTGAAGAACTCTGGGATGGTGAATAGCTAGTGAGCTGAGGCACGATGTAACATTGATGAGAGATGTGGTTACGACTTACATACAACTTTACTGATGTTGATCGTACAACAGAAATGTATGTTGTATATAACATGAAATGTGTATTATACATATAACACATATTTTATATTATGTATAACACATGTTGAATAATTGTTAGATGTATTTCTGTTGTACGATAAGAATTATTGTATTTATATGCATTGTGATTGATTTACTACCATATGCTAGTTGTTGCCATATATAATTTACATTTATGTGTATTGCTCTTATAATATATTTTGTAACAGTGCATTGATATATGTACAATAAAAAATAGTATAAATAATCAATATATTATGTACAACATATATATTATATAATATGCACAATATATATTATATATTATATATTATATATACTATATATGATATATTGTACACATCATATATCACATATTGTAAAGAAATATGATGTTGTAATATGTGATATATGACGTGTATAATTTATTGATTGTTTTAATTGATTTTTATTTTTATTGTGCACTAAAAGATTTTGTTCGTAATATTATAAACAACATGGAATCAGCCTAAATAAACAACATAGAATCTATTACAATCTCTGTGATTTGGGAAGAAGATGAATTTAGGATTTTCAGAAAGAAAAGCAAAGAGGAAGAAGAAGATTGTATGGGCCAGAAAGAAAAACAACTGAAAAGTAAATTGTATTATTCTCAACTCAATAATCATCTGATACAAAAGGAGTGGGCTCAAATATGTAGAGGCCCAATCCAAGAAAACTAAAAGAAACAAGCTAAGAACAAATAACTAACAAAATAAAACCAACCTAACTACCCTTGATCTCTAACAGCCCCCTCCCCCCAAACTCCGAAGAGATTTTGAGTTTGTGTTTAAAGAGAAGAAAAAAAGAGGCAGACAAGGGCTTAGTAAGTAAGTCAGCAATCTAGAATATGAACTAACATATGCTTGTTTCTTATTAGCTTGATCTCTCACAAAATAGAGATTAAGCTCAAAATGTTTACTTTTGAAAATTTGATTGGGATGTTCAAAGAATTTTCTCAATCATCTTGCTATCTGGAATATTTTCTCCAAATACTCTCCTCTTGTTGATAAGGTAAGTGACACGAGAAAAATATTATTCAATAGTTTCTGAATTAAACATTTCATACCTTTCATATTCTCTACGTAAAGATTGTAGTTTGGCTTTTTTTTGTCTTTCTACATTTTTGTGAGACAGTTTGAGAATATCTCATGCTTCTTTGGCAGTTTTGGCATTTGCAATTTTGCCAAACACAAAATAGTCCACTTCTTGATGGATTTGTGTCAGTGTCAATTAATCTCTTCTTTGAATTGTTTAATATGCTCCATCTTGGATGCCTGGTTCAACAAAGCTCCAAATATTGTGAGGCTTCAAATGAGTGCACATTAAAGTTTTCCAATAGTAATAATCAAGCTTCTCATCTAGTTTGGGATCAGTCCAAACAATATTGTAATTGTTTGTCACACTGACTCAATAAAAAATGTTAGTATGAGAATACTATTGTTCCTCACAAACTCTCAGAAAAATATTGAGCTGGTTTTAATCAGCTCTGATACCAATATGATATTAGAAACACACAGTCATTCACAAAATATTACACAACAGAAGCTCAATATAGAAAAAAGAACTTTATTTATCACTCATGAAATAAAACACATGACACAACACATAAAGTTTATGTTTTTCCTATATTACAAACACTAACTTCCCGTACTTAATTTTTTTTGTTCTTATATATCTTGTACAACATATGCATGACTCTTTTAATTTATAGTCTTACAAGTTTACAAAAAACAAAAGCATTAATTAGCTTATTTAATGCAACATAGGAGCATGACAAACAAGATCTTACTTTGAAAATTTTCTCCACCTAATAACATTCCTCATAGTCAAAGAAGCATGCTAAAGCATTTAATACAAAGCATGATATATAGCATTAACTCCAAATCATGCTCAATTTAATTTATTATTTTTATAAAAGTCTGTATAATTTCTTTTATATATATATATAATTCTTTTATTTAATATGTGCAATTCTTGTAAATAATTTGTGTAATTCTTTTTTATTTTAATATTCAATTTTTTCTGTATAATTGGAGTCTAGGAGCAAGGTGCGATGTCATGTATCCATTTTCCCATATTTGTATGGTTAGAGGTACAACAAAAAATCAGTCAAAATAGCCAACAATAGAGAATTAGGTTTAAATCACCCAACCCATTAAAAAAATATACATGGTTAATAATGCTATTTGAGCCAGAAATATTAAAATGGACTTTGTTGGCTGTTTTGATTTTTTTTTCCAGAAAAAGATAGATGTAATATTTGATAAGATCATTATATTAATGGTTGTAGGCATTTATTAAACAAAATAATATTACCTTAATATACATTTAGCATAATTGTTTTCAACGGAAAATAATTCAAAGTTGATCATTAAATGTGTCAATTTTTTACTTTATTTCTTATTTTCTTTTAACACCTATCATTATCTCTACATCTCATTGTCCTTGACTTTTTTTTTTTTGAGTTTTGCTAATAATTGTCCTAAGGACACTTGTTAAGGATACTACAAATAGAAAGTAAAAAAAAATATATATTATAATAGGTCCAATGCATAGAAAGTATAAACATAAATATTTCCAAGGACACTTGTTAGCAAAATATTTTTTTTAGATAAATACACACTTCCAATTACTTCTCTAGAATTGACGTATGCTCAAACATCACCTTTACGGATAATGTTATTCGTACTTATAAAATAATCCTCTTTTTATTTTAAAATAAATAATTTTTAGTTTTTCATAAATATTAAAATAATGACAAATTTATTTTGATATTTTAAAAATTAAATTAAATGATAAAAATATTTTTATTTATATTTATAATTTGTACAAAATTAAAAATATAAATTAAATTTATAAAAATAAATAAATAAAAAATATTAAAAATTAAAAAGTGACCTATCTTTTAAAAGTAAAGACAAAAATAAAAGACTTATATTTTAAAACAGATAAAATATATCTTACATTCAATTGATGAAAAATAAAAAAATTAAATATTAAAATAATATCATATCAAAATCTAAATATTGTAAAATTTATAAATAAAATATAGTTTAATTTTGATATACTGACAATTGTAAAAGTATTTTATATTATTGTCCAATCAAAATATTCAATTTGTATGATTTTTAAGATTGTGAGAGAGATAAAACACAATATTAGGATTAATAAATGACATGATAACACATGATTAAATGACTGTGTAAAAAAATAATACACATTGAGTAGATATTAAAATAAAATATGTAAAAAAAATATATATCCAAATATTATTATTACGTATTTACTTGCCACAAGAAGACCTACTTGAACAAGCCTTCCAGAAGCCTCCAATTCAGGCATTGACTTATTGTACCCATCAGATTTTCTCTATAATAGTTCCCCACTTGAAATTAAATAGCGTAAACAGAAAATCAAGTTGTTGTAGAGAGAAAAAATGGCGGACCAAATCAGGTTCTTTGAGCTGAACACAGGTGCCAAGATACCTTCCGTTGGGTTAGGCACTTTTCAGGCTCAAAATCCCAATGCTGTGGGCAACGCAGTTACAATTGCCATTAAGGTAATTTTTTCTTTTTAATATTTTCTAAGATTTGACTTCCGATTTTCGATGTTAGAGTTTGATCAAACAAGTATATAGTTTCTTCGGATGACACTATTGTGTGTGATTTGTCAGGCTGGATATAGGCATTTAGATTGTGGTCAATCTTATGGCAATGAAGCAGAGGTAATAATTACTTATTGGTGAACCAAGATCATACCTTTCATTTGCTTTGTTTATGCTTTGATTTTGGTATTTCCATTTGAATATTACTATAACATACAAATTTAGATGTTAGTAACTATTGCTTATGAGATAAATCTCTATATATGCCTATTTTCAATGTGCTGTTAAAGCCAATAAACTTTCTTTTTTTGCTTTCCTTTTGGAAACTTGATTTATGTAGATTGGTTCTGCTATCAAGAAGCTTATCGATGATGGCGTTGTAAAGCGTGAAGATTTATGGATCACTTCCAAACTATGGTTTGCTTCCTTTTTATGAACATACTGTGAAATTTCTCAATGTTTGAAACATATGTTAGACTTTGCTTGCTGAACAGGGGACCTTTGCTTTCTTGACTATCTCCAGGTGCACAGATCATGATCCGGAAGACGTACCAAAAGCATTCGAAAAAACCTTAAGAGATTTGCAAGTTGACTATGTGGATCTCTATTTGGTATGTGTTATGTGTTATGTTTACTGCCTAACATGACTTTGTAGATCTCTGTTTGGATAGCTCTACTTGTGACTTTAAGTAGTTTAGTAGTCAAAAGTAAGTCATACTTAAATTGAATTATCACATCCACAAAAGTAATTTTTAGTATTTCTTGCTAAATTGAAATATCAAGCTTCTCAAAGTTTACTATGCAACTTTCTCAATAAACTCAATAGAAGCAATTTTGTTACTCCACTTTGAAATACAGAATAACTTATTCATAAGCTATTTTTCACATAAAGCTTTTTGTTTGAATCTATTTTCACGGAAGGTATTAATTAGGTTGTTTATCCAAATGGATCCTTACTATGTTGATTTCATTTTGTATAAAATTACTCTACAACTAAATGCAGATAGACAAGGGTAATCCATAAATACATCCCATTTGTTGATTGAATTGAATCATTTTGTAGATTCATTGGCCAGTTAGCATGAAGAAGGGCACATTTGGATTCAATCCTGAAAATCTTACAATACCTAACATACCAAGTACATGGAGAGCAATGGAAGCACTGTATGACTCTGGCAAGGCTAAAGCTATAGGAGTGAGCAATTTCTCTTCAAAGAAGCTTCAAGATCTGTTGGAGATAGCGCGAGTGCCTCCGGCAGTTAACCAAGTGGAGTTGCACCCAGCATGGCAGCAGCCAAAGTTGCATGAGTTCTGTAAATCTAAAGGAATTCACCTATCTGTAAGTATGACAGATATAAATCAATTAAACAGTACCTCATATTCTGATATTTTCATGCAAACATATCAAAATGATTTATCTTGAAATTGTGAGAGTTCAAGAAAGGAATAATTGTTCCTTTTTATTAAGTAAAATCATCTAGGCCAAATGAAGATAACTTTGGCACATCTTCAAATAGTAGCACATGTCACCATCCATTCTTCTTCTGACTGCTAAATCTCTATGATGCTAAATTTCCATCTTGTTTCAGGGATATTCTCCACTCGGTTCTCAATTCGGGAAGACCGACCTACTTAAGAATCCTGTTCTTAATGAGGTTGCAGAGAAGCTGGGAAAGACACCAGCACAAGTTGCCCTTAGGTGGGGGCTGCAAGCGGGTCATAGTGTGCTGCCTAAGAGCATAAATGAGGACAGGATCAAGAGTAATCTTGATGTCTTTGATTGGTCTATACCTGATCACCTATTCGCCAGGTTCACTGAAATTAAGCAGGCAAGTAATTAATTTAATCCTTTCTTTCGTAGCTGATTTGGGTTCATTCTGTTAGATATAAAACCAATCTTATGTCTTTACTTATTAGCTTAAGTTCTTGGGAGAGACGATTTCATAACAAGGTATCATATCCATTGTGATGAAAAAAATATTCACACTCAAGCGCAAATGAGACATTTGCATGAGGAGGCATGTTAGATAGGAAAATAATTCATCTGTCTCTACCGATCAGCTTAAGCTTTTAGCAGAGATGGTTTTATGACTAGTTCAACAAGTCCAAGTGTCTTACATAAGACTTTGGCCTTCTTAACTGGCCACCAAACCTGCTAATTGGTTATCCTTTGCAACCTATGGCAATTGATGAGTAGCCTCTGTGTGGGGAAATACCTTGAGTGAGTAGCCTAGTAACAATTTTCTAGGTGAACCTCTTTCACATTAGAATCCTATCCAATGACCAACATTATTTGAATAACTGTTCATTTTTATTCAATAATTCTTGTCGTACATCAGGAATACGTCTATCAAGTATCCAATGTGTGCTATACATGATAGCACACATCCCATATCATGTATAGCACACGTTGGATACTTGATGGACGTATTTCTGATGTATGACAAATATTATTGTTTTTTATTTATTTTTCTCATCTGTCTTGGGACTTATTTCCTCCGGCATTTTATGTTGAAGCCCCAAAATTCATTATCTCTGTGTGGCACAATAATAACACATGGAATGTACTCATGCAGGAGAGGGTTATTGATGGTACTGGATTGTTTATTCATGAAACTTATGGCTTCTATAGGACTACTAAACAACTCTGGGATGGTGAATAGAGCATTATGCAACATTCAGATGTTTATTGGTTGTTCTTGATCTGATACCAATCTGAAACTATAGCTGCTTATGAGGAGTTGTGTTTTGTTCAAATACTGTTGTTCTTGATGATAGTGCAAAATAAATAAATAACAAAGTACTTTGTTATTTATGTAATGTTGTATTTTTAAATTTTATGTTGATCAATTGTTGAGCATAGATGATCTTATGACATTGTTCCTGTCTTAAAAAAATTAATTATTACCATTTTCATACTATGTTGTATAAAAATGTTTATCGTACAACAGAAATACGTTCAACTAGTATCCAACTTGTGCTATTTATCATACAGAATATGTGCTATATGTACATGTGCTATACATATAGTACACATTCCGTATTATGTATAGCACATATTGGATACTAATTAGACGTATTTCTGTTGTACGACAAACATTATTGCTAAATTGTATGATTTAAATCCAACTCTACTTGAATCGGTTTTACAAATTGCTTATGAAGGCTAATCAGTAATAATCATGTTCGAAAGTGTAGGGGTTACTGTCATCAAATGGTAATAAAGTAGGAGGTGATTAAAGGTTGTCCTTCAAAGTTGTCTACCTAACATTTCTCAGTCATAAACAAAGAATGAAGGATAAATTACACTTATCTTGGTTTGGTAAAATTTAGCTAAGCTGTTTTTTTTATCTCTAAAATTTGTGCCAGATATTTATAATTTTGTAAAATTTAGTTTCATCATATTTTTAATAATTAGGTTTTATAGTTTTAAAATTTTTTATTGAGCCTCTATATTAAACTTGACGAAATATTCAAAGACAAAGAGTGAAATTTAAGAATATTTCAAGAATATTCTTTAAATTTAAATTTGTTAAATTATAAATAAGGACATATATCTTATTAAATAATTAAACTATAGGAATATAATTAAAATTTTTTAAATTATAAGAACTAACTCAATTAAAAATTCAATGGAACTATAAGATGTTTCAGTTTTATCAAATCTTATTTTAATATATGTTGATAAATGAAGATAGACGTTTATTAGAAAATGATGATATTAATACGACAAAATATTACTGTTAAAAATTGTCTTATTCTTATCATATTGCATAGATATTTAAATCTTGCATAGATATGTGCGCAACCACATGGATTATAACGTGTTAATGTGAAAAAACAATAAAAAATCAACTAAATTCTACGTTAGCTGCAATATAATATATATAATATATATTACATATTATATATATTATATATGTCATATTATACACAATACATATTATATATTGTAATATTATATTTCTTTATAATAATATGATACATGATGTGCATAATATGTAATATATATTGTATATATATATATATAATATATGTTATAATCATTATATAATTAGTACACGACAAATCAAATGACATGTGCTATGTTTAAATTTAAGGATAGAAAAAAACTATGTAAATTATAGGAGTATTTAAATATTTACAAGAGGGAATCTAAATAGAATATTACTTTATTATTAATTAATATAAATATAATGATGATTATCCTAGTTAATCTTTACCCTTCCCCATACCAATTAACAAATTTCCCTCGAAATTTGATATTCTTGTCATTTTTTGCCGGTGGAGAATATGCTACCGACTAATTCTGACTTGTGAGTCAACCTTAATGGAAATAATTTTGTGACACTTGTGTTATTGCGTGTGAGTTTGATAAAGCTTATTGAGCAAATATTTATCGTCTTAAAAAGTGTAAGCTCTTTTTTATGTTTGATAACTCAAAAAGTTAAAGAGTATTTCTAGCTTTTGAGAATCAATGTTGCTCATATGAATCATTAGAAATAACATTTTAAGAGTTTAAAAAGCTCAACAACTTTTTGAGAACTACTGAATTAACAAAGAGATGATAAATGATAATTATGCGTTTATTTTTTCTCTATATTTTAAATAATTTATATGAAAAAGATAAATCAAATTCATGCATTTTGTTCATTTTTACTCATTGATAGTTTAAACATATTTTGAAATATTTTGGTCAGTTGAGTAATTTCTTATGTATATGTAACATTTGATCAAGTTTCATGTTTTTAATTACAGTGAATATTAACCAAGGTTAAAGAAAGAATAGAACGAAATAAAAAGACAAAAGGAAAAGAAGTTGCTGGCAAGGCCAGAACAGACTCGCCACACGAGCCCAAATTAAAAGGCGCTCAGCGAGCAAGCTTGAACCAGTGTCGTCCATCAACGATGAAACACATTTAGCAATTGAAATTCGTGGGTCGTGCAAGATCAACGACGTACATCGTTTGGAAGAGACAAATGCGTTGAGCGACCCTATATCATCGTCTGACAAAATTCCTTTCATCGTGAATGTAAAAACTACTGACGTGCACGCTGATCCAATGAAACTTGCCCAACGATGACTTTGTACCGCGTTGAGCGTGTTCTAAATTCATGACCAGTAGCGGCCACGCCATCTCAAAAGAAGCACGCCCAACGTACTGTTATGTCACCCAACGAGATTGAGCGGATCCATAACAATATAAAAGGGACGCAAATTAAATATAATATAATTATCCCAACTATAGAACATAAATTCTCAATCATTTTCATATCAACAAACTTCAACACAACTCACTCTAATTTCAACTTTCAACAAAAACACCGATGTTGCAAGGGCAAACATCAACAATTTACCTTACCTATCATGAATGAGGATAAGAAAAATACATATGCTCTGAAAATAATGGATGAAAAAAAAAAAAAAGACAATTTCCAACACTATCATTTTCAAAGTCTCACATTAACCATTCACCAACATTTTCAAAATCAAAACTTTAAATCAAACACCTAATTTCCTTTAAACACTACTTTCATCCATCGTCCTAATACATTTTTTCAAGTTTCCACTTTTTAAGTACCAATTTGTTAAAAAGATCAACTTTTTAGCAAGAAGGTTAGGGTTGACTATCAAGGTCTGCAAACAATTTCTTCTTCAACCAACACAACATCTTCTTCAACCTCTTTTGCGCTACTATCTCCTTCTTTGATGGGTCAGATGCAGTTCACCACTCCCTTGAAGGTGGGAATGACTCTCTTAATCGGTCTTGCAAATACAATTTATACTACAATGAAGTGAATAAGAGGAAGAATGTTGGAGGTGGAATGAACAAGAAGGAGTTGAGATTTGGAGAAGATGATGATTTAACTTTGATGCCAATGATAGAAACAAAGGAAATTAGGGGAGAAAGAAAGGTCTACGAAGAGAAAGATGAATGAAAAAGAGGGAAATGAAATGTTAATGAAATTTAATTTAAATTATTGAATTTCAGTAAAAAATTGAATTAAAATTCACTTAAATTGTTTGAAATATTTTAATAAGATGGAATTGAATTCAATTCCTAATTGAATTGGAATTCAACTCATCTTAAGAATAAAATAGTAAGTTTACAAACAAACAAGTATAACAATGTGATTAGAGGTTTCGAATCATATCGTAGACACAAGCAGACAACAAGTAAATATTAATAGTTAAAAAGATAATTATTTGAATAGACTAAATAAAACACATTTAAATTGCAAAAATAATAAAAAAAAATTAATTAAAATAGTAGGTTCCTTGTATCATGCAATGTTGCAAGAATGAGTGAAATGAGAAGAACATGATAGGCGCCTTCTAGAAAAAATAAATTGACATTTACGAGTTAAGTGTAGAAAATAGTAAAATAACTCAAACAATGACACTATGTGTGAGTTTGGTAATGTTGTTGTTTTTAAAAATTGTTTATTATTTTATCTTTTTAAAAGTTACTTTTCAAAATTTGTAACACTTATATTTGATAAAATAAAATAAAATTTGTTTTGAATAAGCACAAATTATAACAATAGTATTTGGCAAAATTGCTTCTAAAATATTAAATGACTATAATAGACATAAGTCATTATAGTTTCATTAAAGGTAAGGTTATATTATACTTTTTACTTTTGAAAAGCACAAACTAACTTTAAAGAGTAGTGTTTTAATATAGACTCGGATTCACGGTAAACCCTACACGTGACAACATATTAATTATTCAAGACATAATTAAAAGTTATAACTATAATAATATTATGAAACTCTTGGTTGATGATATGTTGCCACGTGTAGGGTTCACCATAAACTCGAGTATATATTATCATTTTTTGCTTTAAAAAGTATCTCTATAAGTGCTTTTAAAAGCACTCATAGCTTTTAAAAGCCAAAAGTACAAGCACCTGAACTTTTTTATTTACTTAAGGGCCCGTTTGGATTACAGTGCTTCTAACTTTTTTCAACTTCTGACTTATCAGAAGTTATTATGTTCTGTTTGGTTATATAACTTATGACTTTTACAGAAGTTATTTCAATGCTTTTAGAGAAGTCAGAATATTTGACTTCTCTAGAAGTACTTTTCAAAATAATTGAAATAAAAAATTTTGTTATTTTATATTCATACAAAATAACTTATTCATAAGTTACTTCTCAAAAAAGTTACTTTTATATAAGGGCTTAAATAAGTTGTTTACCCAAACTGACCCTAAACATTAAATATTAACTTATACTTTTGAAAAACATAACCATCTTTCCAATAAGCAATATCAAACTCATTCTATATATTGTTATCTACAATCCCTCTATTATCTACAATCCCTCTATTGGAAAAGGATTTGGTTCAAGCATAAAGAACAAGAATGCAAATCAATATGGAGAACTATTTAGATTTATTGCAACTAAAACAATAGGAAAAAAAAAAAACTTAAAGGATCTAGCCTTAAAAAAATAGCTCTTCAAGAAACCATAAAAATAAATTCAATTCTTAAGTAAAATTAGATTTAATTGGGTCTGATTTACTCTTATCATTTTAAGAAAATTGAGTTCCTAAATAAATTCAGTTCTACTATATATTTTTTATCATCAAACTTTAAAAATGAATTATATTCCTTATATGATTTCAATTTCTAAATCTTCTGAGTAAAAAATTGATATCAAATTGAAAAACTGAATTCAATTTCATAATGAGAAAATTTTGATACACAATAAAAAATTAATAAAAAACAGCCAATAAATTGTGTATAGTATATAGTACGTAATATACATAATATATATTAAATATTATACACTCCACATATGACATGTGGTGCACAATACATATTATATTTTACAACATCATCTTTCTTTACAACATATTATATTATTATATATAATATGTGATATATATTATGTGCAACATGTAATATATATTATGCACATTACATAATATTTATTGTGCTTAATATATTTACTATTTTAACTATTTTTTTATTATACAGATAATAATATTATTATTTGATACAAGAATCTAGTTCCTTACCTTCCCAAAAAAAAAATTATGTATAGAAAACCTTTTATTTGTTTAAATAACATTATTGAAATAATAATGTTAGATGAACAATGAAAAAATCAGCCAATATAAATAATGAACTCATTTTGGCTTTAATGTGAGCCCAAATAATCATTAAAATTATAATGAAATAAGTAATTGTGATCCAAAATCTTATATATAGACTGATTTGATTGGTTTTTAATTTTGTATTTAGCAAATAAAAAACCTAGCTTCACTTCACTAGTTAACTTTTTAGACCTTTTTCAGTTGTGATGACGTGTGTGATGATCATATAACATCCTTTCACTTTCGTGAGCCTTCTTGACAAGTCCCAAATCACACACGCGGCTCCACTCCTCAGAAAGAACTAGTACTAGTGTACAAACCGCTTTCCTCATCTCTGCATGCTTCTCTTCATTCTTAAACCCTTTTACCTATAAATTGGTTCAAACTAATACCAAAAAAGATTCATCAATCATTACTTTAATGGCAAAATCAATAAAATTCTTTGAGTTGAACACAGGGGCCAAGATCCCTTCTGTGGGATTGGGCACATGGCAAGCTGAACCTGGTGTTGTAGCCAAAGCTATCACCACTGCTATTCAGGTATAACTCAATTTCTTCTTCTTCTTCTTCTTTTTTAGTGTATTTGGAACCATAAAAAAGAGAGAAATGATTTGATTTCTAAATCAATTCCATTGTTTGAAATGTAGAGATAAAAGAAATGAATTGATTTGTAATTCTCATAGAATTGATAATTGTGTATTTTTAAATCTCATGGATTTGGAGAAGATTTTGATGAAAATGATTTAAAAATAATTTCATTTCCATAATAAATCATTCCATTTTCATTTAATTTTTTCTCTCTCTCAGTACAATACAACCATCCATGTTGTGTTTGGGATGGTAAAGCCATAGAAATGAATTGAATTGTAAATCAACTCATTTGTTTGGAATTAAAAAAAAGGGTAAGAAGTGAATTGATTTACAATTCCACTTGAGTATATTTATGTAGAGAGTTTCTTAGGTGCACTGAATCAGCTCATTTTCATTGAATATAAATACTTTGTACCTACATTTGAAATTTAACTCATTCTTTTTCATTATATTTTGATCTATTTGACTATGTATCAAAATATGAATGGTGTAGTATAGATTCTTTACTCTCGATGCACCTAGGAATTTTTTCTTTTCTGATTCTTTTATGCCAAACACACCCAAAGAGAATTTCTGTGTTATGTTTTCTGCGCCAAATTACAGTAACCTTCTGAGATCCATTAAAATTTTTCGGATATCCTCTGTATATAAAATTCTATGTATACACTTTAATTAACCACCAGTATAAAAAGTTTAATTGAGTAAACATAAATGTTGGATTGTGTCGGTATAAAAATTGTCATTATCTCCTTAAAATACAAGTTAGATTGAGTAACTGTAAATGTTAGATTGTATCAGAGTTGAATTGAGTGACTGAAATAGTGTGAAATTTAGTGTACATGAAGTATTTCACAAAATTAACTCAGGAGTTCAATGAGTGCATGAAATCGCTACACTGATCTCCCATGAATTTGTATAAGTGTTATACCACTCTCACTTCTATATCACAGTAAACAGGGTATTCAGGGAGGTATTTGTTGCATTATCAAAAAATCTGAAGTTTTGATTGGTGAACAATTCTATAGTTTTTTCATTTTTGCTAGAATGAATGAAAAAACTAACATAAGAAATGGATTGATGTTTGTTTTCAGGTTGGATATAGACATATTGATTGTGCTCAAGCCTATTCTAATCAAGCAGAGGTAATGCCAAATAGTATTTTTTTTAAGGAGGATTTAAGAGTTAACAGGTTAAATCATAACATGATTCACGGTATAGCAGAATGATGTCGATTGATCCATGTAGTCTACCTCATATAGTGGGATAAGGCTTGTCGTCGTTGTTGTATTTAATTTTTTCCCCTCTTCTCGTGTACTCCCTCCGTTGAACTTTATTTGTCTTTTTAGGAAATTTTTTTGTCTAATATTATTTGTCACTTTAGAGTTTCAAGAAAGTACTTATTATCTTTTTCCAATTTTACCTATACATATACTCTCTCTTCTAACTATAACGACAATTTTGTCATTGTATACTAATTCCTATATAAATTTGTGTGTTTTAATTGCATTCTTAATAAGTGTGTAATTCTCTAACATGTCCATTATTTCTGGACAAAGGGAGTATTTGTGGGTTTAGATTATGACATTGATTTTGCTTTGGTGAAAATGAATAGTGAAGAAAAACTCAATGGCTTGTTCTATGAATTGAGTCATTTGACAGTCTTTTGTTTCATATTGGTGTTTGTAGATTGGTTCTGCTCTCAAGAAATTGTTTGATGATGGTGTTGTAAAGCGTGAAGACTTGTGGATAACCTCCAAACTCTGGTTTATCATCTTTCTGAAAATTCCATGCTCTTTCTGAATGTTGTGCAAAATGTGTGTCTTTGATTATACTGAAGCAAGTGCTCTTTTGATTACTAACTCCAGGTGTTCAGATCATGCCCCAGAAGATGTACCAAAAGCATTGGATAGAACTATACAGGATTTGCAGCTTGACTACCTTGATCTCTATTTGGTACGCGTTACGTTTATTGCAATGTGAATTTTATGTTGATGATTTGGTTGAAGATTGAACTATCTGAATCGACAATCATGGTTTTACAATTGAGTAAATTGTATTGGTTTTTATTACAAAACAAATGTAATGGTAATGGTAAAGTTGAGTTCAATAATGAAAGGATCATTTCACCCCTTACTCTCTTCCTTAAATACCATGCCAAAGCCTTGTCCCACTGGGTAGGGTCGAGTGGTCGACTGCATGTATCAAACAATGTCATTGCGCCATGTTTTTGCTTTGATCCATGAAAAAGGATTTGACAGTTTTACATTGGCTGTCGAAGGTCTAACACAACCCTCCTCTTTTATCTAGGCTTGAGACCAGCTATGTAGAAAAATTGGTAGGGAGTTACTCTCTTCTTTAAATAAGAGTAAATTATATAGGTAATGCTGAGTTCACAATCATGATTTCACAATTGAGTAAATTGTACTGGTTTATTCTACAAATGTAATAGTAATGCTGAGTTCTATAATGAAAGTTTTTCCATTTAATCCATTAGTCTCTCCCTTAAATGATTGAGGAAGATTGAGTAAACTGGTTTTTTTTTTCTCTACACAAGAAATGTATTGGTATTACTGAGTTCAATAATGAAAGGCTCATTTCATCCATTAGTCTCTTCCTTAAACCAATTTGAGTTGATGTGTTTTGTTGTAGATCCACTGGCCGGTCCGAATGAAAAAGGGATCAGTTGGATTCAAGCCTGAGAATCTTGATCAAACTGACATACCCAGCACATGGAAGGCAATGGAGGCACTATATGACTCTGGAAAGGCTAAAGCTATAGGAGTGAGCAATTTCTCTTCAAAGAAGCTTCAAGATCTACTGGCCATAGCGCGAGTGCCTCCGGCAGTTAACCAAGTCGAGTTGCACCCAGCATGGCAGCAGCCAAAGTTGCATGAATTCTGTAAATCTAAAGGAATTCACCTATCTGTAAGTATTATCAGATATATTCAGCTCAAAGAGCTCCTATTCATACAAATATATCCCATTTACTTGTAGAACAATCTTGAGGATTTCACATAACCTATATTTATCACAATGTTAAGGTGTTGTTTGGTTTCCATTTTCATTTTCTGTTTTCATTTCCTGTTTTTTCTGTTTTCAAAATTTTGTGAAGGAAATACTGAAAACAGAGAAAACGTGATTTTATTGTTTTCTCTGTTTTTCAGTATTTCCTTCACAAAACTTTGAAAACAGAGAAAACAGAAAATGAAAACGAAAACCAAACAGTACCTAAAGTTTCCTAGAGTCAGTTGAAAATGATTTTGGAACATAATCAAATGATGGTAAGTAGTGTAATAACTATCTACATGATGAATTTCTCCTTTGTAGGGTTACTCGCCATTGGGGTCACCTGGAAATCTTAAGAGTGACATCCTTAAGAATCCAGTTGTCAATATGGTTGCAGAGAAATTGGGGAAATCACCAGCACAAGTAGCCCTTAGGTGGGGCCTTCAAATGGGGCATAGTGTGTTGCCTAAGAGCACCAATGAGGAGAGAATCAAGCAAAATTTTGATGTCTTTGATTGGTCTATCCCTGAAGACTTGATTGCTAAGTTCTCTGAGATTAAGCAGGCAAGTAATTGGTATCTTGTGAATTTTATTATTGTGTTCTTCCCTTCTCTTGTAATATTTAGAATTTAATTTAAATACACTTGTAAAGACGCTTGAGGGTGAGCCTTAGTGCAACAGTAAAGTTATTGTCTTGTGATTTGGAGCTCTGGAAGTCACGGATTCAAATTTTGGAAACAATCTCCATGCAAAGCAGAGGTAGGATTGTATATATTTATCCTCTCTAGATCCCCCCTGATGGAGCGTCGTGTATTGGGACATCCATCATCATACACTTGTAAAGAAGTTATATAGACCATAGTTGTCAAATGGAGGTTATAGTGGCGGCGCCATGGTGTGGTGGTTTATAGCCTTCCCTCCATGAAAAGGCTGGTTCATGATGGTGGCCAACTGGCCATGGGAGTGGTGCCGTGACTGTTTTAAATGGCGGAATTGTGTTCTTTTGCCATTGACAAATATGATATTAACATCCAATTATGTATTGTCACAATTACGTACCGTCACATTGGGCAAAGAGTATGATTCAACCACCGATTATCTTGATTGAGTGTTTGTAAATAGAAATATATGATTGGATAATAGTGTGAAACTCTTTTATGTCACAGTGTATCGAAAATTAATCTCTATTATTTATTTCATCTAGAATTTATGTTGGGGCCATGATCACCAACAATAACACTGCTAAACAGTGTATAGAAAGATTCATTTTCTGAATGACTAATATGAAATTTACTCTTGCAGGATAGGCTAATTAAGGGTACAGCATTTTTTCATGAAACCTATGGCTCCTACAAGACAGTTGAAGAACTATGGGATGGTGAAGTATGAGCGAAATATAACAACATTGAGATGTTCTCAGATTCTCTTATATGTAAGAGAGTGTGACTAGACATTATATCAGTAGTACTTTTCTTTGGGATAAATGCAAAATAAGAGACCCAAACTAATTTTCCATTTTTTAGTCTTGTAATATTGCTTTTAGTATGCTAAAAAAATTCATGTATGTTATTTTCAAAGTTGAATGACAACTAGTTTAAACAGTTCAATTAGAAAAACTTTTTTCAATTTTATATTCTTAGAATTTCAAATGAAAAGATATATGCATTGTATGATTTATTAAAAGAATCAGAATTTAACTCATTTAAAATTAATTATTTAATATTTAAAAATAATAATAATTTTATTTGTTTATTAGAGTCATCATCATCTCTATTTTACTATATCATCATGGAAATGATTTGTGTGAATTCAAATGGATGTATATATCCAAATATATTTATAAAAATAATGGAGAAAAAATGAGATGAAAGGAAAGTACGATAAAAAACGTGAAATTTACATATTTTATTACTAGAAAATATTTAGATATTTATAGATTGATGATAAACAAATATCATCATTCGATCATCAATCATAATATCATATTTTATATCCTAATCTAACTTATTATATACTGACCAGGCCCAATATTCATAAACCATTCAATCTAACTTTTGTATATAATCAAACGTTTACGCTTACTCAATCCAACTTTTATATTAAAACAACCCAACATTTACGACTAACACACAATTCAACCTTTATAACTACTTAATCCAATTTATTTACATACTCAATCTTACATTTATAACTACTTAATCTAACTTAACTACTCAATCCAACTTTCATACCGACACAATATCACATTTATAACTACTCAATCCAATCTTTATACACACAAAAAATACAAAAAAATAAAATGAAAGGAAAGATAATGGAAGGAGAAGAGGAGGGAGAGGACGGAGCGTCCGAGTGTGCCATGTCTTTAATAAAAAAACTTATAAAAATACATATTGTGTATTAATGATTGATTAATGTGTAATTTTGATATACACAAAGTATTCATGCTAGTGAATAAGAGAATTTGAATTTTAAGGAGTGAGAATCATATTAAAATTAAAACATATTAAAAAATAGATGTTAATATAATTTGCCTAAATCATTGCATTAAAGTTAAGAGTAACGGTATATATATATATATATAGGGAAATTCTAATTGTACAACACAAAATACAATAACGTATTTACATCATATGTATAATTAACTAAGCATTACGTGCTTCCTTTCTTTCTTCCTTCCTTCCTTCCTTCTCCCACTTGATTTTTTTTTTCTTTTTTTTCTTTTCACTCTCAAATCTCAATTAACACATTACAATTTTTTTTGTCATAATTTTTTTTTTCTTCATTATTATCACAAAATCAATAATATTCTCTTTATTAGCATCAATTAAATTTTTTTGATTCTATAATAAAATTAAGAAAATTCATATTTTTAGTGCTTTTTATTATTTTCTTTTTTTTATTCACAAAATTAACTATTTCTATAATTTTAATCAATTTCAACATCATCCCTCTTACAAAATTTTTTATCAGTGAATACATTTCATACTAACCAGTGAACACTAAAAATATGAGATTCATAAACTTAAGGATATAAATGTGAACACAAAGATATACTGTGAGTAAACACGTAATACAATGCAAAATGAACACATGTTGTAACTGAATATATAATACAATACAAAGTGAACATATGTTGTAATTGAACATATAATACAATGTAAAGTGAAGACATACATATATTGTAACTGAACACATATTTATACTGTAACTGAACACATAATACAATGTAAAGTGAACACATACATATACCATAACTGAACACATACATATACATTAAGTGGACACATATCATACAAACTAAAGTGAACACATGCTCATATTGTAACTGAACACATAAAACAATATAAAATGAACACATGCATATACTCTAATTGAATACATAATACAATGCAAAATAATAAAATTAATGAGTTTAAGATATTTTATAAATAAATGTGTTCACTTTCCATACTTAGATATGTTCATTATAATGAATAAAATGTTTATTTCTGATAATCAAATGTGTTCATTTGCTATTGGAATATGTGTTCATTTTATGTGTTGACATGTGTTCGCTTACGCGCGCGTACTGTACACGCGCGCATCCGTGAGAGTGGGTACACGAAACGCGCGTTTTTCATTCTTGTTGCTTGATTTCCGGATTGTACGTTGTTTTATATGTTGTAGGTATTTTGTGTTGTACACCTAGCAAGACTCTATATATATATCACAAAATCCACTATCGTTAGTCACTATATGTAATAATCAAACTTTTTAAAATTGTTAATCCAACTTTTAAAAATATTGAATTAATGTATAATGTATAAGTTGAATTATTACATATGATTGTTGATAGTAACTGTTTTTATAGTGTAAAATGAATATTTCTCAAAGTTCAAAGTTGTATTTAAAAAAGTCAATGGACCCACCAAAAATAAAGTAAAAAGGTTAATGGACCCAAAAAAATGTATACAATAACAAGTGGCAGACTATACCAAAGTGAAAAAACAAAAAAACGCAAAAGTGGCAGAAAATTTTCTCCGACATTCCCACCGCCACAAAAAATACAAACAAAATCCTACTCTGATTCTCTTCTCTTCTCACTGTCACTACTTAGTACTCACTACTCACTAGGATTCAACCACCTGTTTGGATTCCGAGAAAAAGAGAGAAAAAGAAACGATGTCGAACGAAATCCTATTCTTCGAACTCAACACCGGTGCCAAGATCCCCTCCGTCGGCTTGGGAACTTGGCAGTCCGATCCTGGCCTCGTCGGCGAAGCTGTTTCCGCCGCCATCAAGGTTTCTCACTTATGCTTTTCTCATTACGATTTTTTTTTTGTTTTTTGTTTTTTTTGAACCGATGTACTAGCATTAGATACTTGAACTAGTTACGGTGAGTTGATAGATTAGATAAGTGGGTGTTATTTCTGTTTTACTGTTGCAACACAATCAACTAGTTTCAGTTTCTCTCTGAATACGTGTTCGTAGTGATACTATATAAGGTACATCAGCTGAATCATTTTATATTACAGTTGTAGTTACATTGTACTGGAAAATGTGGCTGGTTTTAAAATCACATAATTGCATGGTTTTGGAAATCTCATGTTCAATATGATGATCTGTTTTTAATTGGTCCGATTTGTTATAGATTGGTTACCGCCACATTGATTGTGCTCAAATCTATGGAAACGAGAAGGAGGTAATTAGCTATTGGTGTTGCGTCGTCTTGATTCGATAACATTAATTAGCTATTTGGAGTAAATGATTTGCTCTTTTGATTGCAGATTGGCTCTGTGTTGAAGAAGCTGTTTGATGAGGGTGTAGTGAAGCGCGAGGATTTGTGGATTACCTCTAAACTCTGGTTTGTTTTTAGATTCTAGCTTTATTTGTTTGGTTTCCCTGTTTAAGGTAAAGTAATGCTGGTAGCACCATATACTTTTTT
The DNA here is from genome assembly GCA_013621005.1 of Aeschynomene evenia. NCBI lineage: Eukaryota > Viridiplantae > Streptophyta > Magnoliopsida > Fabales > Fabaceae > Aeschynomene > Aeschynomene evenia. The sequence continues at coordinate 18,865,603 of CM024264.1, read as the reverse complement.
GTTAGTTTGCATGGTATGTAACCCACGGATCTGAGATAATCTGCAGGAATACTGATCATGCTCCGGAAGATGTACCGCTAGCATTGGACAGGACTTTGAGAGACTTGCAGCTTGATTATGTGGATTTGTACCTTGTATGTAATATCACTCAATCTCAAGATATACTTTTTGTTGTTAAGATTTTATGTTGAATTGATAATTTTACTTCCAAAATTTTATCTCTGGGTTTGACCTGATTATTTTGTCTGTATATAATTGTTATGAAATTTGGAATGGAAATATAAATTCTAGCATCTCTATTTCCAAGGAGCAACCTTTTGAATCATAGGAAAAACACTGTTACGGATACAGCTTGGTTTGTAGACTTCATATTGCTTTGCAAAATGCCATATCCATAAATTTTTCTTTTCTAAACTGTTCTTGATTTGGAATCAGTTATTAACTATTATGCCATGTATCTTACATACTAATCTGCCACATGTAAGATCTGTAGTTCTGGGACTCCATATTAGCACTTCCTGCATGTGGTACATTGGTTTGTGACTTCTTTTCTTTTCTGTTTTTAATGCATGTAGAATTTATTTTAGCAAATTTTATAAGAATTTGGGATGTTACTGTTAATAGACAGTTTATTTATGACTCAATTGTAATTTATAAGCTGATGATTCTGCCCTTTCAGATTCATTGGCCTGCACCAATGAAGAAAGGATCAGTGGGCTTTAGTCCTGAAAATCTTGTGCAACCAGACATACCTAGCACTTGGAGAGCAATGGAAGCACTCTATGACTCTCGCAAGGCTCGAGCTATAGGTGTAAGCAATTTCTCCTCCAAGAAGCTAGGGGATTTGCTGGAGATTGCTCGTGTTCCTCCTGCTGTCAACCAAGTAGAGTGTCATCCTTCATGGCAGCAGGACAAGCTGCGGGCATTTTGCAAATCAAAGGGTGTCCACCTCTCTGTAAGTTGGCAAATCTTTGATGCTCTTTCTTTTGTGTTTGCACATTGTTTTGTAGTGGCTATTTTCATCAGCCATCCTGTCTCAAGATTATTTTCTTAAGAAGAACGTTTGGTAGCACTTATTGTAGAGGTAGAATCTTACCTTAGGTAGTTTGGCTGTGAGGAGAAGGCTTGTAGAAAGCCCCAGCTTGGAGGTTGTCCAATTTCTAGAGGTAAAGGAAGTCTCAGAAAAATTAAACAACTAAAAAACATTTACTTTTTGATAGTTTGATTATAGATCTGATTTATGAGAATATACTCATGATTTATGCCAGGATACTATGGAATCATTTGATCCAGTAGCTGATCACACCTGGTCTAACAAGACTTAATTGTTCTTGTGCTAACATGAAAACTTATTTTCTATTTGAATTTTTCTTACATTAGTTGTTGTCTTTTAATTTTATTTCCACAGGGCTATTCACCTTTGGGCTCCCCTGGAACAACCTGGCTTAAAAGTGATGTCCTTAAGCATCCAGTTCTGAATATGATTGCAGAGAAGCTAGGCAAGACTCCTGCACAGGTAGCCCTTCGATGGGGACTGCAAATGGGCCATAGTGTTCTACCCAAGAGTACAAATGAAGCAAGAATAAAGGAAAACTTTGATGTTTTTAACTGGTCGATACCTGAAGAATTATTTGTTAAATTTTCTGAGATTCAACAGGTAAGTATTTAGCAGTTACCCTCAGCCTTTATAGTATTTCAAAACCTAAATACTTTAATAGGTATGTATTATGGCTAGCTGTGAAGTGGTAAAGCTTAAAAGTTATTTTAAAATTCTGTGTAATGGAATAAGGCTGAGTTTGGTAAAGCTTTTCGTTGGGGTGCTCCTGCTCTCAAAAAGCTGGAGCTCCTATTTTGCGTTTGGTAAATCAAAAAGTTAGACTGCTTTTGCTCCTGGCTTTTGAGAGCAGGGGGTGCTCTTGGGAGCCATCAAGAGTAGCTTTTCAGAGCCAGCTTTGGCTCTCTAAAAATGAAAATACATAAATGACCCTCATTTACACAATATCTTTTAATATTATGTCTATTATAGTCATTTAATATCTTGGGAGCCACTTTACACTATTTTACCAAACATTATAATAATGACTTCTGTTTATTGAGAGCAACTTTTGTATAATTTTACCAAACGGTACTATTATAGCTCCCTAAGAGCAGCTTTTTGAGAGCCCAAAGAGATCAGCAGCTTTTCAAGAGCCACAGCTTTACCAAACTCAGCTTAAGTATATGGTGATTTTACTCTATTTGATTTTGGATTCCGATTCATCATGAAAACCTCAGCTTGTTTTACCTCGTAGTCCTATGTTTTGAGGCTGGAGAGTTGAAATTCGTTTAGAGTAGAAGCTTGGTAAGGCCTGGTGTTTGTTAATTGATAATAGTTAGTTTAATTGAAATTCTTTTACCTAATTTATGGATAGCTGGTTTTTGACTTGTTAATGCCTATATGATCAAGTGGTGAGGAGTTTAATAGTTGTTCCATTCTTTTAAATAATTCTTGAAGGCTGTGCTTTGCGTTGTCCGTGGTTCAATGTTGATAGTGTTGTGTGCAAGTGTAATGCCCCACTTTATAATAATTGTTTATGTCTTGAGTGTGTATTGTTTGTTTGATTTTGTTGAGAATGATTATTTTTCATGGGTTAGATATATTAGTCTAGTGGTATTAGCTTTTCAGTAGAGAGGTCTAGGGTTTGAATCTCATATAGCCACATTATTTTATTTTTGTAAATATAGGAAATCATTTTTCTCTTAAATGCTATATTCTTTTTTCTCATCTTAATGAATTTCTTCTTTTATATAAAAAAATGCTCTTAAACCCTTTTAAGTTTTCAAAGTTGCAAAAAGACCCGCCCTAACCCTAGACTAATCAGCAGAAGTGCCTCCTCTGATTCACGCATCAGAATTCTAAATCCCAAAAATCACTCCAAGTGAGCTCGTTCAAAAACTCTCTTGATCACACAAGCCTCCAACCTCTTTTGGATCGATTTTACTTGATTGGTTGTCCGCCAACCCGGTTTTACTTGATTGTTATTCAAAGTCGATCATTTTTTTATTTTTATGGAAGTAGCCAGTTCTCTGAAAATGGTCTTTGTTGTTGCAGGCAAGATTAGTGAGGGGTACTTCATTCGTCCATGACACTTATGGTGCCTACAGATCTCTTGAGGAATTTTGGGATGGTGAAATATGAGGAGTCTGCTCTGCATTGGTTGGACAAATAGATGAATTGTGGAGTAAGAAGAAGCCTTCCTGTATTTTGGGGTGTCAAGATATGGGTAAGTGTGAATTAGTGTACTCTGTTCACACCAAACAAAAGAAATAACGTACTTATTGTTGGCTTTTTTTCAGCAAAAACTTGTGTTTGCCAAATTGTTGACTTCATTTTTTTATCAAATTCCTGAATTGAGACCACCTTATCATACATTTCTCATTATTACTAGAGGTAATCTTTCTGCGCATGAAATAAATCTCAAAATTTCTGTATAAAAAAAGGATCTTTTGCAATTGATCTAGATTAATCTCATGAAATACCCATTTATACCTATCATCTAATAAATGTGCAAAGAATAAAGGGCGGCCCAGTGCATGAGGCTCCCACCAGGTGGGGTCTGGAGAGGGTAGATGTACGCAGCCTTACCCCGCTTTGCGAAAAGACTATTTCCAGATTCGAACCCGTGACCTCCAGGTCACAAGGCAGCAACCTTACCGTTGCGCCAAGGCCCACCCTCAATAAATGTGCAAAGAATGAGAAGGAAAAAAAAATATTAAGTAGAATATGTTAGAACCCTAGCAATGGCACAAAACTAACCTCCTTTATTGATAACATGGAGGGGAATCCCTAATCCAAACAAAGGGTAGAGAGAGAATTCTCTCAACTACAAAACTACTAGGTACAAATGAATAACCAGACTCCCTCAACCACTCCCAATTCCCCTTGTTTATAGCCAATCCAATTCCTAACTAACAAACTCAACTCCCCCAACTAACTAACTAATCTATTATTAATGTGATCCTGACAAAATAATTATTACATATTAACTTGTTCATGATTTAAAATTATTTTTATATAACATTAAGTTCCATAGTCTAGGAGAAGAAATAAAAAAATGAAAATGGTGGAGATAAAACTCCCTACCATTTAGGATACTGATCAGGTGCTAACCACATTTCATTGGCTTGTCATTTTTTTTTCTTTTATTTCTTGTTTCATTTTGTGTGAACAAAGTCTTAATCTTGGTTAACAACGTAGAGACAAATGTCATTTCAATTCTTTATTCCGGTGAATCTTAGCAACAACTCAAGGCCAATCTCAAAATAGATGATATATGAGTTAATATGTCATCAATTTGTTCACTGTGTCATTGCACTAGATTTGAGTCAACAATTTCCATGATTGAATTAGGCATTGACTCACTAATCCAATTTTTCATGCTCAATCCTTCTGCAAACATATCGTCCTTTGGCTTTTTTCTTGTGAAGATTTCCATATCCATAATCCCATAGCTGTACACATCTCCTTTGGTAGAGACAATTCCCTTGGATCCATATTCTGCATCCATAGTAATACTAATTACTAGTTATCAAAAACTAATTGTGAATTTTCATACTAGACCACCCTTCCTGTAAGTATGGACCATCTGTTACAACTTACAAGCTTATGCAAGTTTAGTGCCTCCTTGTTAGCAATCATGTTCAAGGTTGTTGAAGAAGTTGTAGAGACTAGATCAACTAAAAACTAAAAATTTATTATTAAAAATAATATTTACTAGTATTTATAACTTAATCATAGTAAAATAATTTTATGATAAAACAAGATATGTAAGAATTCACTTGTAACAAGATAATGAAGCAAATACAAGTCATAATGTATAAAATGCAAATTAACATCACAATGCATATAATGGATTAAGACTTTAGGTTGTGAAAAATCAAAACAACTTAAGTCAAAACATCATGACTTCAATTTGAAATGCCTAGTTCAAAGTGCTTAGTGTGAAATTTTATATTTTGAAGCTTAGTAGACCAAAGTCCAACTGAAAGACTCAAATTATGAGTTTACCATTAAGCTCACCTCAAGTTTACCTGAATTTAAACTCGTAAACTTATAGCCCTAGATTTTGATAACTATGCAGTCATATTTTACCTTTTAGAATATAATTTTATTTATATCTTGTATTCAAATAGCCTGATAATATTATGAACTATCCCAGATTCCCAAGAACAACTATTCAACGTACACCATTGAAATTCTCAAAACTACACTACTCAAAACATTCCCTTAATTAGAAGGTTAATATTAAAAACTAAAAAGGACAAAGGAAAACATGAAAATTAAAAGAAATTACAGTATGAGTTTTAGACTGTCCCTCATCCAAGAGCTTGGCAATGCCAAAAATCACTAACATGTGCAACCATGTCTTCATCCAATAGAACATTACTAGGCTTTAAATCCCCTCCCCTAAGTCATGTTTCCCAAGCATTCTGGTATCACTCCAGAAAGGTGGTTGTTTCTAAGTCGCAGTTCACTTAGGTTTTGTTCAGGAGTTTGGAGGCATAAAAAAGCAAAGACATTAGAGGGGAAGTAAGAGGGAGACAAGAGAGGGAATGGAAAATTTAATCCTACTTATGTTTGTAAGTACAAAATTGATTGAAGGGAGGAAATTTGAGTGTTTATGATGTAATTTTATCTTTTTATCCTTTATTAGTCTACTTATCTAATTATATTTTATCATTTATTAATATGTTTAATTAATTAATTTTTTAAATAATTATTTTTTAGAAAATTATATCTTACAAATATTTCTATTATTAGAAAATCTGCATCCCTCATTTTTTTCTATACAAAATAAGCTATTTTACAAATGCATATCTCTTAATTTTTATCTCTATAAAATTGATATTCTCATCAAGATTTTTTTAATAAGGCATATGAAAAAATTATAAAAAATAAAATAAAATTCATATTATAATAACATGAAATTTATATTTATAAAAAATATAACTATCAAATAGATGCTCAATCACAACTTGAAAAATAAAAGAAATAAAAAAGCACATAATTCATTCAGAAGCAAAATATAGACTAATAGTTATTAAAGTTTTGCGATTCCAACCTCTAAAAAGTTTAATTTAGTCTTCTTCGTAGCAACATACATAATTGAAAAGAATTACTAAATATATAACATAGTATGTAAATCAGGTTATATCAAAGACGATAAAAAACAATCTTCAATAGTAAGCTCTTACGTTTGTTCAGAGGGCAACCGATCACTCCTCTAATGCACCTGAATTATTAAGAAGATATAAGTTCACACTATTGATTACACCATTCTCAATTTTCAAATCTTTTAACATCTTCCAAATTTCACTCTCAGGAGTTGGAATCTTCTGCTTAACTTTTTCATATGCAACGCTGTTATTCCTAATAGCTTCAACAAGTTTCTCGAGCATCACAACCACCCCTTTAGTTGCAGTTAAATCTTTAGACTTTCTAAACCTTTTGCCTTTAGGTCCTAGACTGTGAGATAAAGTAGGTACTTCAGAAAATCACCCACACCTGAAGTGTCTTAAATGCTATCAGAATTGAACTCACTTGTTTCAAACGATTCTGATTCACCGAAAACTATCCGTTTGTTTCTAATATTCCTAGTAATCTCAACATGCTCTCCAGTAGCTCTATCTTCACCACATAATATCATCATCTTGTTATAGTTTAGGACGAACTTTCTCATCCACTCTTTAGCTTCAGGTCTAATTTGTCAAGGATATTAATATTATATTAATCTATAAAAAAATAACAAATTTGGCCTGGAGAGTAATATAATATTAAAAGCTTGGAGTCATAATATATATTGATAGAGATATCCCTAGTAGACTAGACTAGACTAAGCTAAATAGTGGATGAGAAAACTCATCCAAACTATGACAAGATGATGGTACTGTTTAGTGAAGATAGAGCTACATGAGAGCTTGTTAAGGCTGCTAGGGATATTAGAAACAAAAAAGCAGTTTCTGGTTAATCACAATCATTTGAAGCAAAGTGAGTTCAATTTTGATAGCATTCAAGACACACTGAGTGTGGTATTGAAGTCACATCTCCTGAAGTACTTCTTCATCTCACGGTCAACGACCTAAAGGCAAAAGGTCTAAAAGTCTAGGGATTTAACTGAAACTAAAGGGATGATTGTGACGATTGAGAACCTTGTTGGGGCTATTAGGAAGAACACTATTGCATATGAAAGAGTTGAGCAGAAGACTCGAATTCCTGAGAGTGAAATTTAAAAGATGTTAGAAGATTTGCAAATAGAAGATGATGTAATCAATAGTGTGTACTTGTATTTTCTTAGTCATTCAAAGTGCATTAGAGGAGTTATCGATTACCTCAGGACAAACGTAAGAGCTTGCTATTGGAGATGATTTTTGGTCGTGTTTGATATAACTTGATTTACGTACTATATTATGTATTTAGTAGTTCTTTTCAATTGTGTATGTGGCGATGAAGAAGAGTAAATTTAATTTTAGATGTTGGAATCGTAAAATTTGAATAACTATTAGCCTATATTATAAAAACAAATTGCATGTTATTATAATATAAATTTTAATTTCTTTTATAATTTTTTCTTAAGCCTTATTAAAAATCTTGATGAGAATATCAATTTTATAGAGATAAAAATTAAGAGTATGTATTCGTAAATAGTTTAATTTGTAGAGGAAAAATTAAGCGATGCACATTTTCTAATAATAGAAACATGTTGTAAAATATACTTTTTTAAAGATAATTATTTACAAAATAAAATTATTAAATATGTTAATAAAAATGTATATTTTCTGTTTAATTTTTTTTATAATTAATAGAAACATATATTTTAAGTAAAATAATTTAGTCTAAAAAAATAATTAGGTAAGTAGACTAATAAAGAGTAAAAATGTGAAATTATATTCTAAACATACAAATTTTCTTCCTTCAATCAATTTTGTACTTACATATATGTAGCATTAAATTTTCCTTTCCCTCCCTTCTCCTTTCCTCTAACATCTTTTCTTTTTCTTCCCTTCAAATTCCAAAATAAAGCCCAAACTGAGAGAACTTGAAATGGGGTAAAATGAGAGGCTTAGGGAGAGTTCACAAATTCCCCCCCAAACTCCTCCTCTCTTGTTTTTTAGAACTCATAGACACAATCTTTTTCCTCAATCTTTCACACTCTTCCATTTCTCTCTAAATCTCAACTCCCAAACAAACCATTTGTTTGGAGGTTTGGAGGGGAATGGAGGGAAAAATTTTGGAAGGAAATGAAGAGAGAGGGAAGTGGGAGGATTGGAGGATATAACATCTCCATGTTTGTGAGTTTTAGAACCCCAAATTGGGAGAACTTGAAAATGAGAAATTTTGAGGTTTTCGGAAGGTTTTAAAAAACTCTCAAACACTTCCCCTTCCTCCAATACAACTTACAAACACAACAAAACCTCTCAGTTTTTTCCTCCTCTTCTTCCACCCCCTTTAAAACCCAACTCACAAACACATCTTTAGACTTTGTTTAAGGGGCGCAGGTCACTCGCGTCCCTTATATTTGAGGTTAAGGTTGCACCTTTGTCTTAGAATTAATTATGGTCGTTAGATCAATCCTTATTTTCATCCAACCATTGAAATATAAAATGTTATAATTTATACAATATTTTATAAGTAGTCATTCATTTATGTGATTATTGCAAAAACACTCCTCTCTTTTGTCGCGAATTGATTACCCCTTATCTCTGATGCTTTGGTTTCCTCCATCTGTGCTAGTTTTGAATACATCGCCGGTGAGATTTTTGCTTTGCCTTCATTTGATTTTGTGTGCTGTAACAGTAAAAATGATGTTTGATTCCGAGTCAAACCAACGTATAAACTCAACGTCTCATTTTTATCTCTTTACTCTTCTTATCCAAACCCTAGCTGCCGCCCACCATCGTCTCTTCTAACCGCCGGTGACACTGAACAGCTCGCTTGCTCACTTCTTCTTCGGTTCCTTCCAAGTATGAAGAATTGCCCATGAACTTCATTCTCTTCTTCATAGATGAATTGCGTTTACTCTTGTACTTGATTTACCAAATGTTGTCGTCTCCGCAATTTTTGTGGTTTGTGATTCTTCAAGAATTTCGACGCTTGTTGTTCCTACAATATAACAACATTATTTCAAGACTATCCTATTTTCTAATTTCAGTATTGTAATGTTACAAAATAGATATCGTTTATGAGAGTGACTCTGCAAATGGGTATTGTTTTGCTTTTGTTGATGTTAAAAAAATATCAGGGAATACGTCCATATTTCCTTTCCCTTTAAATCACTACTAGGAACATGAACTTTCCCAACGAGCATTTCCAATGAATTTTTTACCCGTCGAAAGTACCAACGGATTATACGGATATGAAGGTGTTCTAATTTTTTTCTTACAATTATTTTTGGCAAAACCGCTGAAATCTTGTCGGTAACGGTGTTGGGTACAAAGCGCCAAATCTCTTGCCAAATAAGTTTGATGACTTTTAGACGGTATGTACGAAAATATATAGCACTGCCATAAACCCGTAAGAAATAGGGATATATTTTTTACGGGTTTAAAGTGAGTATTATATACCGTTGGAGGAGGGTTAGGGTAACAAGAACCCCCGAAAACCCATAAGAAATAGTGGTATGAGTTTAAGACAGGTATTGTGTACTGTTAGAGGAGGGTTAGGGAAACAATAACTGTCAAAAAATCGTTGGAAATAGGGGTTTTCTTCAGACATGTTTTAGGTGGGAATTGTGTATCACTGGAGGAGGATTAGACTAAAGGGTTAGGGTATCAAGAATCGTCGTAAAACTGTCGGTAAAGGGGGTATTTTTCAGCCGGGTTTTAGGCGGGTGTTGTCTACCTTGGAGGAGGGTTAGGGTATTAAGCACCGCTGAAAAATCATATAAAATATGGGTACATTTCAGACAGGTTTTTGGCAGTACTATGTTCTGTTGGAGGAGGGTTAGGCTAAAGGGTTAGGGTGACAAGCACAACCCAAAAATGGTTAGAAAGGGAATTTATTTTTGACGGGTTTCAAGCGGGTATTATGTACGCTGGAGGAGAGTTAGGCTAAAGAGTTAAGGTATCAAGAACTGTCGGAAAAGCGGGTATGTTTTAGACAGTTTTCAGATAAGTATTGTGTACCGTTGGAGGGGAGTTAGTCAAACGTTGTGATTCAAATTGTCGTTGGTAACCTGTTGGAAATGGACGATGATTCTAATGACGTGTTTCAAATTTCTGCCTAAAACCCGTCAGAAATGAAACCCTAAATGAAATGATGCGTTTTTCCGCCAGAATCCCGTAAAAAAACATTAATATGAGAAAATTTTCCGCGTCTCTTTTCTTATTACTGTTACATCATTTTCTCTCTCTTTTCCTCTGCTCTCTCTCCCGCCGGTTTAGCCGTCGTTTTTGCCGTCGTGGGTGGTTGTTTTTGAAAACGGAAACCACCATGGTGATCTCAATGAGGAGCTCTACCTTTTCCACTCATTAGTTTTCCCTATTTTTTATTTTTATTTTTTTAAGCTGTCTCTATTTCTTCACTGCAGATCGTCACGCTGCCGTCGTCACCGACCCGTCCTGTCGCCTCTGCTCTGTCGTCGCCACCGTCGGGTACGTCTACATCAAATTTTCTATTTTTTTGGATTTTATTTATTTTTTCTCATTTGTTTTTTGTTTTTTGAAGCATCTGCCACTCCCTGTGCCGCTGTCGACAACCGCCGCCTGCAAATTGTCGAGGTATTTTTTTGTTTTAATTTTTTAAAAATAATTTTCTGTTTTATTTATATTTTTTAATATTTTATAATATTAATTAAAAATTTTATGAAAAATTTGAAATTGTTTAGGTTTTTTTTATAATTTTTTAGAAATTGTTTCTATATTTTTAAAATTTTGTTTTATATTTTTGGAATTTTATTATTATTATATTTGTTTGTATTAATTTTATTATTTTTATAAGTGTTTGTGTTAATTTTATAAATTTTTATAAATTTGTTTTCGTAGTTTTTTTTAATTTTTTGTAGATTTATATGATTTTATGAATTATTTTAAATAATTTTTGTTGTGTTGATAAATATGATTGTTATATAATTTGTGTATTGATAAATATGGTTGATCTGAATAATAATGATTATGTGTTAGTAAAGTTGATTGTTATATGATTGTGTTGATAATTTTTCTGAATTGTGTATTGCTAAAAACCCTAGGATAGATGACTTTGTCTGAGACCGGTCCTTATCTCCGGCAAATGGGATGAATGAGTTATTGGTAGGGTATAGGGGAAATTCTGTCGAAATCGATTGAAATATAACTTAATAAAACATGTAAAAGATTTTCTTAAAAAGATTAATTACTTTTCTTAAACTTATTAGGCTAAAAGACAAAAAAATACGGAATAATGTTCTCATCGGATCGGTCATGGATGTACGATAGACTTCACTTGAATAGTGGCAGGCTTAAACCATCATTTGTAAGAGGGCTCAACAATCTTGTCGAAGTGGCATGCAAAACTAAACAGTACCTTAAGGAGGGGAAGATAAGGTGCTCATTTGCCAAATGTAGATGTAGAAAATTCTTAGGTATTGATAGCGTAAAAGTTCACCTTATGCAACATGACTTCAAACTTGACTATTATGTGTGAGCGAACATAGGGAGGTAATGACAATAGTTTCAAGGTGGATTAGGAACTGATGAAGGTAGTCACAATAGGGTGCACATAGATGACCAGTATACAATGTGACTTGGGAAGATAATGTAAATCGTTATGAAGAGATGTTTGTGTCATGTACTTTCAGTTGAGGAATTTCTGACCCGGTGGATGAAGTCCTTAATCAAGATGAACATAATCAATATGAACATAATTTCCTAGAGTCTGCTCTCCTCCTCCGACGATGATGATGGTAGCGATGACGATCACGACTATGAGTAGTCCTTTTAGTTGTTTTTTCATTTATTTGATGCCATGTACTTTATATACTTTATTATGTACATTATGTTGCACAATTTATATTATTATTTTGTTATTGTGATAATACTTTTTCTATTTTAAAAATTTAATAAAATTTCGATTTCCATTTTATGTGTTAATTATGGAATTCTAAATTTATTTTACAATTCTTAATTGTTAAAAAGGTGGGTTAGGTATATAAAATTGAAAAGAGTTATGTTAAAAAAAAAAAACTGTCGGTAGACCGTCAGAAATGACTAAATTTTTTTTACTGAAACTGCAAAAAAAAGTCAAAAATATGAATGATTCTTTTTAAAAATCGCCTAAAAATCGTCGGAAAACATGAGGAATTTTTTTAAAGTTGCTCAATTCCCATTGAAAAATGAAGAATTTTTTTTAAATGATTGCCTAACAATAGTTGGAAAAGCAGTAAATTTTTTTTTTAAGTTTGAAAATTCACTTATAAGTTGTTTTTAATTTTCTTATTCGTCCCAAACTCGTTGGTTACTTTTGACGGCTATTTTTGAAAGATTGCTATAAAAAATATTTCCGACAATGTTGGTTTTTAATTTTCTTGCCCGTCCCAAAGTCGTTGGTTTTGACATTGATTATTTTCTCCTATTTTTAAAATTTGCCATCAAAAACCTTAAAAAAATGCAAAATTCTCTGAAGTTCATAAAAAAAATCATGTAAAAAAACTTCGCATTTCTAACGGTGAATCTCAAGTCACGAATACACCCTAAGTCTCCTAATTTCACAAAGCTCATTAACTATGGATCCTTCCCGTGCATTGTAGTCTAGATCCAAAGGCTTAAGCTTTTGTAAGCCTTTGATATATGTGGTTAGAATTTTCTCTATTCTTATCTCAATAAGGTTAGAAATAATGAAAATCCTACTATATCAAAAATAGAATAGGATTTATCCTAGAACATCAAACTTGTAACTATAATTGTAGGTGGGTTAAGCCTCAAGCAAATTACTTTGAAGAGCTCGGTTACTCCATTTTCATTTAGTAAGTTATGTGGGTTCAATTGGAGGAAAGAAGAAGATAAGAGTTTCTAGACTTGGTTCTTTGGGCATATAGATGAAAATATTTTCTCCTAGAATTTCACAAATGAAGACCATAGCAGATGTTGAGGAAATGATAAGAAGTGAAGTTAATCCATTTGATACTTTCTTACAAGTTCAATTAGAAAAAATAGTTGAAGAAAGAAGATATGAAGGAGTTGTCCAAGATTATGAATGACTTGATGGAAAATTAGGCTATAAAGCAAAATTAGATCAGCATAATTAAGTGGTGAGGATTCAAGTTATAATGAAGGTTAAGTGTTGAAGATTCAAGTGACAAACATAGAGAGGAGTTGTACCTGCAAATTTTGTTACAAACTTTTACTTTTGAGTTCACCTGCGCATTAATGTTGCGGATTTTGTTGTGAAATGTAAAATTAACTTTTCTGACACAATTTTTGTTGTGACAAAGTGCACATTAATTTCTCATTTTTGATGCGAAAAAATTCACAACTTGTAGAAATTCATGGTATCAATCCAAGATCAAAAGATTGAGAGAAATGATTAATGAAATAGAATGATAAAGTTGTATGTGATTACAAAGTAATGAGCCTTATATATAGGCTAATTAGAGTAACAAATTCTAAACTCTAATGACTAAATACCCTCCAATCCTCTCACCCCTCACGCAAGCTGGATCGTGCAAACACTGATAGCATGTCTGGCTTGATAGCATGTCTGGCTTGAGATAAGAGTGTGATATAATGATCAAAATCAAATGGTATACAAAAGAATACAATCATAGTAAAAATACAATCAAATGATTATAGAGTGAGCTGACTCTTCGAAATAACATAATCGATCAAAAGTCGCTCTATTCTCGTGGAAATTCAGGGTATTAGGCCCCAAAGACCAAGAAGAAGAATGAAGAATAACTAGAGAGTAAACTTAGAAGTGTAAAATTTACTAAAATGAAAAGTGTTATGAAACACAAATAGGTGATGCCTTATGTAGACACACTAATACAAAAATGACTAAATGACAAATATATCATCTATCACTAATATCTCTAACATCCCCTCTCAAGCTAGACACATGAGAATTCGAGCATGTCCAGCTCGGAAAGAAAGTGTAATACAACTGAAAAATGAATTACAATCCAAAGGGAATACAACTAGATATCAAACTAAAAAGAAATCTGAATCTGAAATTGATATGATGGGAGTGAGTCGGTTTGCTGGAATGATCTTCGGTCAAACATCGCTCCTCGAAGAAGATGATGACTTAGGAGTCGTGTCGTCGGAATGACCATCGGTCGAGATAACGCTCCGAAAATGGGCTCTATGGCTCCATGTATGACAATGTCCCATCTCGGGATCGAGTAACGGTAATGGTTCCTAGTTCCAATTGTAGGCTTCCACATTCAGCTATTACATCTCCAAAGTACTCGTTGCAAAGAAAGGTTAATGTCTACATGACGTGCAACTACCATTGACCTTATTTGTTTTAAATGGCAGAAGCTTGCAAAGCCTTAATTAAGGCATGACTCAAAGAAAAGCTAGTTCCAAACTATCAACATTAACAAAATTCCAGAACCGGAAGATAAAAGGGAATCAAAAGTGATATGCAAAATTATGTAACAGGAGTATCATACTGCAAATGAAATTGAACTCATTAAAAAATCTTCTAGTGAGGTATATCTAATCGAGTGAGAAAAAAGAGTGTTAGAATCAAATGAGATATCAAAAAATGGCATGGTATACATCCAAATACAACAAGACAATCAACTCCAAACCAAACCAGCAGAAATCACAACAATTTCAGAGCAAAAACAGAAAAATCAGCAGATATTCAAAGCTAAAAAAGAAGAAAAGAAAGACTATACATTTTAAGGTTTTAGTTGTGGCTGGTGCTGCAATATCTTTTACACACTCGTTGAGCCTTGAGCTTTATGTCACCATCCATCGTGATATCACTTGTGATGTGAACTTTGCATCCTCCTCTCATTATGAAAACACTCATTGCAGATTCCTACCAATCTGCCATCCAATCAACTTAATCATCACATCTGCATATTTCTACCAGCAGCCTTAGAGCATTCTTGTAAGCATCAACTTTCATTAGAATCACACCGACCTTTCAGTGAATCCTGCCATTTCAATTTCACGAAAGGATCTTGTCCTTATGCGGCGATTCGTAGCAGCAAAATGCGCTCCTCCTCATTACAAAGCACCAAAACCAATCAACAAAGTAAATCCATATCTTGCATTCATCTATTAACCCAAAATAGAACTTGCTCATTTGCATCCACAATCAGTGTCTCATTTCCATCAAATACTTTCCCATTACGAGCTCTCCAAACCGCCCATATAACAGCGAAAAACATTATAAGCCATACCTTTTTTGCATGCTTCGGCATCAGGTTCCTCTGCCTAGTCTCAAAACACTCCAGAGGGAAACTTGGCCACACCCACCTCACTACCCAATGATCCAGCAGACAGAACCAAATTGACCTCGCAAAATTGCAATGAAAGAACAAATGTGTCACCGATTCTGATTCACTATTACACACCAGACATGAATCTTGACCAGCCAGCGATATACCAATATTAGACAGCCTTTGCTTTGTATTTAGCCTCTCCAAAATCACAAACCATGTCAAGATCTCGACCCTTGACGAACAAGCCCTCTCCACAACGATTTTGTAAAATTGTTAAGTGTTGAGCTCCATATCTTGAGGTCCCACCTTGTAATGTACCTGCAAAAAAAATCACACTGTATACAACAGATTTCTCAAACTTTCAAATCACTCTATCTATCCTTTCTTTTTGTAGATTGACTCTCCCCAAGAGAACATGCATGTCGTTTACCAATTCTTTTTCATGCTCTCTTAATTCCCACCTCCAATATAGACTCCACACCCAACACCATCCATCCCAAACTCCACTGTTAGCAATTGAGTGGTCTTTTTGGATTCAAATATTGAATAATCTCTTAAATAAGTCCTTCAACCTTTCCTTCTTTTGCGGTTTGTGTACAATCCTTCAATTGAAACTTAAAAAAAATATATAAAATCTCATAATTTCCTCCATTCTATGCTCTGAATACTTCTATTTCCATTCTTTCTACAGTGATTTAAATGAAGATTTTCACAAGAATCTTTACTCAAGATCCTAAGCCAGCTGAATGGTATATGTTAAGACCCAAATCATATTTAAGGTTTATTAATAGTCGTTTAGCACCATAAATAATAGAATTATTTCATTGTAATTCATTCGTATCAGCATGTGAACAAAGCCCCTTGAGGTATTAGTCAAGGAAAGTAGATTTTTTGTAGATTTTTCGTGAAAGAAATAACAATATACCTGTTTGTTTTTTTTTTTTTTTTAAATAGAGTGCTCACACTTAATGTGGCTATTGTACTTGAACAACACCAAATTTTTCTTAACATATCAATTACTTATTACTATGAAGAACATGAAACTGAAGAAGCAGAATTCTCCTGAACCTGTGTTCCTGAAATTGAATGATATTAATTCATAATTGAACTTTAATATCCAAAAACAAATTTGCTAGATGATTCAGCTTGACTGTGGGAAAGGAAATACACGAAGTCAAACATGCCTAGCACATGACACTAAAAACAGCATGCTAGAAATGGCCATAAATAATGCTTCTTTCTTAACGGCTAATGTTGCTTTATTCCAAGCCGAATTCTTCAGCCAAAATCCACCTTCATAAAATATAATGAATCTAGGAAAAATAGCCTTATGTTTAGGGCTATTTCATCTTTCATGATCGCTTAGCTCCCCAGATAATATCAATACACAGGTAAAGCACCAAACGTACCAGTTGATACCAAGTTATCAAAGTATCTGTCTGATATGATGTAAAGATGATAATTGTGCACATCATTGGATACTTTTTGGTATTCTACAGAATCTGATCCAACTCCACAGGAATTGTAATCTTGGGATCCTAAATAGAAAACATGAAAGCAATTAAAAAAAAACAAAAACAAAAAAAAAGGTAAACTTATGTTTGCAGAATGCAGAACCATAGGGACATGAAACCATGCTTGAATTTAGTGAATGTGATAACTAGCACTAATTCACTAGACACTAAGCATGTATTACTGGTAAGAAAAAGATAATATTAGTATAGAAATGTATTACAAATCATTATCATCTCTCATGCATTTTAACACTTTTCTCTAAGCATATAAACAAATTGAACACAAATATAAATGTAATTTAAATGTTAACAAAGAAAAAACAGTATTTCTAGAAAAAAATATCTCACCTTGTTCTGTTCCCTTAGCAAGCCTCTACTAATCATTTCACGAAGAAGCTCCAATGCCATTTCATTCTCATTTTTACATAGAAGAGCAAGAATAATTGTTTCATAACTTACAAGATTAGGCAAGCAGTCATTATTGCACTTCATTTTTGAGAGTAGGGCTAATGCTTCATTTATCAAGCCCTCTGTACAAAGTCCGTTAATCATAATATTATAAGTCCTAATAGTCAAACCATAACTATTGATCAAAAGATGCTGGAAAAGCTCTTGTGCAGTCTTTAGCCTCCCATATTTGCATAGACCATTTAGAATAGTATTAAACATGTAAACATCTGGACTAATCCCTTTCTCAACAATTTTCCGAAACAATGCAATTGCCTCATCAAGATGTCGGATTTTGCACAGAGCATCTATCAAGACATTGTAAGTGATTAAATTAGGGGCTTGGCCACTGTTTTTCATCTTATCAAGAATATCTTGCACATCAGATATTCTCTGTGATTTGCTTAAGCCATCAATTAGAGAATTGTATGTTATTGTATTAGGAACTAAATTTTTTGTACGCATTTCTTTAAATAGAGTCATGGCCTGATCCACCCTTTTGCTCTTGCAATATCCGTCAATCATAATGTTATAACTCCAAGCATCAGGTGTCAACCCTGTTTTGATCATATTATCAAATAACTTTGTTGCCTCATTAACTTCCTTGAGTAGAAAGTGTCCATCAATTAAAGCATTGTACGTGACAACATAAGGCGGCTGACCACTTCGCAACATCAGATCAAACAACTTCCGGGCTTCTTTAATTTGTCCTTCTTTACAGGATGCATCTATTAATATGCTAAATGTGTATGTGTCTGGCTTGACCTTACTTCTCTTCACCATTTCATTCAGCAATCGAGAAGCTTCTTCTAATCGACCAACACAACAGAAACCGTGAATTAGGGAATTGTAGGTGATGACACCAGGGGAAACCCCCGTGCAATCATCCTAGAAAACAAATTCCCAGCCTCGGTTACAAGTCCATCTTTACATAACCCATCAATGGCAGCACTATACATTACTACGTCCGGCTTAATAGGCTGCCTCTCCAGCTTCTGCATCAATTCAATGGCAGCATTTGTTTTCCCGATCTTACAAAGCCCATTGATTAAGGTCCCATAACTCACCTCATTAAGCTGATATCCAAGTGCTCTTACTCTGTCGTGGAACACCAGTGCTTTCCTAACCTCACCATTAGTACAAAACCCTTTCATGAGAGTGGTCAAAGTTATGACATTTAATTGATACCCTCTCTTGATGATCTTACCCAATACGGAGAAAGCAGAATCCATGTGACCCAAATGGCAGAAACAATTGACCAAGATGTTGAGAGTATAAAAGTCAGGAGTGATTCCCCTAAACTCCAATTGGGCAAACAGCGAGATGGCAGTGGGGCACTGTTTCATCTTAACAATAGACCCTAAGATCTTGTTGAATTCAATTACAGAAGGTGGATGGCGCCTATTGAGAATGGCAATGAAGGAGGAAACGGCGTCGTTGAAGATGTTCTTAGGATTGGGAAAAGGAGAAGAAAGAGAGTAAAACCTAATATTGATTTGAGCATCCAATAGAGAAAGGAGCAAGTGAGGTTTGAAGAGAGCATACCTTGAAGTTGAACACAAAGCCATCTTCTGTTCTTCCTGCTTCAATCGATTTACGAGAAAGGCACAATATCTATCTGGGTACAATTATTAATAAATGATCACTACTAGTCCTACACTCACAAATAGACCT
The DNA here is from genome assembly GCA_013621005.1 of Aeschynomene evenia. NCBI lineage: Eukaryota > Viridiplantae > Streptophyta > Magnoliopsida > Fabales > Fabaceae > Aeschynomene > Aeschynomene evenia. The sequence continues at coordinate 18,846,558 of CM024264.1, read as the reverse complement.
AATTTCCATTTTTAGTTGGATGATTTTTAAGTATTAACTTATATTTATTATACACAAAGTATTTTTAATATATTTTATGTTTTGTAAAATCTTAGGTAGAACTTTAATGATTCTCGCAAGAATAGTACGGATAAATTCGTTTTTATAAATTTTCCATTCAGGATAAGCTAATCTCTCTAAAAATAAATTAACAAATTAATTCCTCAAAAATAATAAAAAATGTGTAATTAATATCTGTTATTAAGTGAAAAAAAAGAACGAAGTAATCCATTATTCATAAAGATTGATTTCATATTTGTCTAATTTATTTGAGGGACTAATATATTCAAAATTTAATTTTCTCGAAGATCAATTAATCTGATTTAATTTTGTCGATCTATTTGTTCGACTTAAATATTTACAGTGACTAAACCAATAGTTTATCCAATTAATTATCATCTTACCTTGTTTATTATGTCTTAGTAATACTTATGTATCTATACATATGTTACACAAGTTAATGATACACTTCAAAAAATAATTATAACAATTTTGTTAAATTTATTAACTGAATACCTAATTTGAATCCTAAGTAATAGATAAAGGGGTTGAAAAAAATAAGCTAAATTTAAATTCTAAAATTCTATTAAAAATTTAGAAGACAAAATCAATTTTATAACTAAAAAAAAAAATCTCACATTTTTCAAATTCTTTTTCTGAGTAACTACCTCCACCTTACCATAAAAAATTACTTCCATTTTTTCACTTTGATTCTTTCTAATTGTTAAACGTCAAAGAATAACATAAAATCATTAGAACTAAAAGTAAAAAGATATGTGACAGCCATGTTAGTGCCGGACAATTATTAAAAAATCGATGTCAATTACAGTTATTTTGAGCCCATGGTAAATAAAAGAAAAATAATAATAAAAGACTAGAGTTTACAATGAACCCTACACGTGATAACATATCAATCAAGAGTTTCATAATACTATTATAGTTATTTCTTTTAATTATGTCTTGAACGATTGATATATTGTCACGGGTAAGATTTACCGTGAACCCGAGTCTATATTAACACTACTCTAAATAAAATTGTGATTTTGCTACAATGCACATGTTCACATTCACAAATATCAGTAACATATTCCATGTTCACGAATAAAAAAGGAATAATTGTTATAGGGCACAACAAAAGAATTGAAAATTCACTTATGGTAAAGAAAGTATTCATGAATCTGATATGTTCAGTATCAGCTGCAACTACCATGTGCTAAAATAAGCATATGTTACATCAGGTACCAATATAGTTATGAGACAAGTATACACCTTTGCAATAAGATTAAAATTTAAAGATTGTACTAAATCGTAGGACTTCTCAATTGGCAGTTTATTTTTCTATTTTCATAAATGAGTAGGACTATGATTTCTTTTATAAAATTGTACATGGATCATTACAACAATAATCGCCAATACTGATAAGCTATTTATCTGGTGATTATTGTTGAACATCTAAGGCAACTTGAAATGATGAACCAAACAGCTGCCAACTCTTCCCTAGGAACAGAGAATGCAGAACTACACAGGGAAGACAATTTGCAAGTGTTTGTTTTAACAATCCATGATTTAAGTTTAAATGAGTCAGATCCAATATATAAGAGAATACTATTCGATCAAGTTAGTTTTGGCTCATCTTATACTATGTTCAAATCTATACTAAAAAGTAAATACATGGCAAAGAAAACAAGTCAAAACTAAGTATTCTGAGTGTTAGCCAGACATCCTAAGAGAAACATAACATCTTATTCAATGGACAAAAAACACTTTTTGAGTCAATAAACACAATTCATTGTACTAATGCCTTAATTAGCCAATGGCAAGGTCAAATTATATTCAATATATAAAAAAGTAAAGAACTATACAATTAACAATATTGAAATAGAATTGTAGAACCTCCTGTTCATAACAAACAAAGCTTAACAACCTTGTGACCTGAATTGAAACTAATATACTTCACCTTGTTCACACCCTCTTGTTGCCATTCATAGATCATTTCACAAAGGGGCTTCACTACCTTCTCAATCTCATTTCTAGAGTGAATGACATTTGGCAAATTACAACATTAAGCAAGCAATCATTGCCTTTCTTTTAGGCTATCACTTCATCATTCAAAGCCCTATTCACACAACAATTATTCCTTTTCAAATGTTTGTTCCAAGGCCCAGGGAAAAGTAAAATTGGAATTCTACAGAAAAAAAGGGAAAAGCTAAGTTGCAGAACCACAAAGTTAAGAAACCATTCATGAATGTAATTAAAAACATAACTAATTAACTATCACCTGAAAGGATATACTGAATCTGCATTTATTCTACTAATTAAAACTTGGATATTTAGCAAATGGTGGGATAGACTTGAAAATTATCAATGCTTAAAGTCCAAAAGTGTGTGTTAGAGGCATGCCAGTCATAATAATCATTCATGTGATTTAACCAATAACTTAATCTTTTGCTCTCCGAAAGTCAGAAATGAAATGACAAATGATGTTAAAAGAAATTTGCAACACTATCACCAACAATACTTTTGGGGCACATCGAGTAGCAACCACCTCAATCATATTCAGCCTAAATTTGTGTATTTTATTGAGCTTTAAGGTTTATTTCTCTCAGTTTATTTGACCAAAAAAAATTACATTTTAGATTAGAATTTTTTTCATAAAAGCTACCCATGGAATTTTTTTCTCAAAATCTAAAAACAATATTTTTTTCATCTTTTAAATAGAATTTGAGATGAGCAGCTTCTATAAATAGTGAATGGTCATGAATGTTCTGACTTTGTTTGCCAAATAAACGACATTGTTAACAAGTGAGAACTCAATATTTTTTATATTATCTTTACTGAAATGCTACCTTATAATCGTTAACAAATGTATTACAGATTATCATCATCTCTAACACATTTTTAACACTTTTTTTTCTAAGCATATATACAAATTGAACATAAACATAAATGTAATTTAAAAGTTAAAAAAGGAAAAACTGTAATTCAAATAAAAAAATTGTCTCACCTTGTTCTCTTCCCTTAGCAGGCCTCTACTAATCATTTCACGAAGAAGCTGCAATGCCATTTCATTCTCATTTTTATATAGAAGAGCAGGAATAATTGATTCATAACTTACAAGATCAGGCAAGCAGTCATTATTGCACTTCATTTTTGAGAGTAAGGCTAATGCTTCACTGAGCAAGCCCTCTTTACAAAGTCCGTTAATCATAATATTATAAGTCCTAATAGTTAGACCATAACCATTGATCAAAAGATGCTGGAAAAGCTCTTGTGCAGTCTTTAGCCTCCCACATTTGCATAGACCATTTAGAATAGTATTAAACATGTAAACAGTTGGACTAATCCCTTTCTCAACAATATTCCAAAACAATGCAATTGCCTCATCTAGATGTCGCATTTTGCACAAAGCATCTAACAAGATATTGCACGTAACTAAATTAGGGGCTTGATCGTTGTTTTTCATCTTATCAAGAATATCCTGCACATCAGATATTCTCTGTGATTTGCTTAAGCCATCAATTAGAGAATTGTATGTTACTGTATCAGGAACTAAACTTTTTGAAAGCATTTCTTTAAAGAGAGACATGGCTTGATCCACCCTTTTACTCTTGCAATACCCGTCAATCATAATGTTATAACTCCAAACATCAGGTGTCAAACCTGTTTTGATCATATTATCAAATAACTTTGTTGCCTCATTAACTTCCTTGAGTAGAAAGTGTCCATCAATTAAAGCATTGTACGTGACAACATTAGGCGGCTGACCACTTTGCAACATCAGATCAAACAACTTCTGGGCTTCTGTGATTTGTCCTTCTTTACAAGATGCATCTATTAATATGCTAAATGTGTATGTGTTTGGCTTGACCTTACTTTTCTTCACCATTTCATTCAGAAATCGAGAAGCTTCTTCTAATCGACCAACACAACAGAAACAGTGAATTAGGGAATTGTAGGTGATGACATCAGGGGAAACCCCCCGTGCAATCATCCTAGAAAACAAATTCCCAGCCTCGGTTACAAGTCCATCTTTACACAACCCATCAATGATGGTATTGTACATTACTACGTCGGGCTTAATAGGCTGTCTCTCCAACTTCTGCAGCAATTCAATAGCAGCTCTTATTTTCCCGATCTTACAAAGCCCATTGATTAAGATCCCATAACTGACCTCATCAAGCTGATATCCAAGTGCTCTTACTCTGTCGTGAAACACCAGTGCTTTCCTAACCTCAGCATTAGTACAAAACCCTTTCATTAAGGTGTTCAAAGTAATGACATTTAATTGATACCCTCTCTTGATGATCTTACCCAATACTGAGAAAGCAGAATCCATGTGACCCAAATGGCAGAAACAATTGACCAAGATGTTGAGAGTAACCAAGGAAGGAGTGATTCCCCTAAACTCCAACTGGGCAAAAAGAGAGATAGCAGTGGGGTACTGCTTCATCTTAACAATAGACCCTAAAATCTTGTTGAATTCAACTACAGAAGGTGGATTGCGCCTATTGAGAATGGCTAAGAAGGAGGAAACAGCGTGGTTGAAGTTGTTATGAGACGCAGAAACATTGTTTTTAGGATTTGGAATCGGAGAAGAATGGGAATGAAGCCTAAGATGATGATGAGCACAATCATAATATGAGAGCGAGTTGGGTATGAATTGGGCATACCTTGGACGCAACAAAACTCGCATAGCTTTATGATTGATTCCTCTCACTGTGTTGTGTATCAAGCTGAGTCTTCTCCTTTTACGCGTTTGAGGTGGTCACTACAAATTAGGGTCTGTTGTCCAATTTCTAACGTGTCTGGTTTTAAGCTAAAATCAATTCTAGTAGTAAAAGTTTACTACTTCTAGATTTCTACTCTTTTAATTTTGGTCAAAATTAATTTTCAGATCACACTTTAAATATAAATTATTTCATCTCAAAATCAATTTTAACTAAAATCAAATTTATAAAAATCAATCATACTTTTAATTAATTCTACAAAAGTAAGACTAAAAATATTGAGGATCTAATTAGTTTTTTATTTTTAATTTTTATTTTCTTTATTTTTAGAATTTTATGAATGAAATACTGAAAATAGAAAAAATAATAAAATTATATTTTTCTGTTTTTAATATTTTTTTCATAAAATTTAGTATAAGTAGTCTTTTGGGAAAAATTGTTTAGTTTCAAAACTATTCACACATATTTTATGAAATGATAAAATTAAACTTTTAATCTAAACTATTGCGGTACTCATGCAATGCATGGAAAGATAAATAAATTCCTTAATATAATCTAATATTATATCTAATATTTAATTTTTTAAATAAATTTTTCATCAAAGTTTATAAAGTAGGTACTATTATTAAAAAAATGTTGATATGTGTTAATTAATTTGGAGTTAAATGATCAAATTTTACATTTGATATATTAAAACTTATTTATCTTATTTCTTCTCATATTTAGTTTTATCATGTGTTAAATGGTCATTTATTCATTATAATTTCAAGAGTGTCTATATCTGTGAATATGTCGTTAAAAGTCATGTATCCCTCATATATCATAAGAATTTTTAATTTGACTAACAATTAATTATTCTTAAAGGAAGATCAGTGTAGTTTTTATAAGTTGAACAAATCTGCGTATAAGGTTTTGAAAATAGAGGAGAGTTATGTGTAATTTCGTCAAACCTCATAAATTAATGTAATTTACCCTTAGAAAAATAAAGGAAGAAGAAAGTAGACATGAAGAAAGAATTGTCCTAGATGAAAAATATTCTAAATGACTTGATGGAAAATTAGGCTATGAAGCAAACTCTTCAAAGACTCAACTAGATCAACTTCAATAAGTGGTGAGGATTCAAGTGATAATGAATTTTAAGTGTAGGGAGGAGAAAGCTTAAAATTACTGCAAAATTATTATTTATGAATTTTGTTGTAAATTTGTATTTGTAAATTTTAGTGCAAATTTTTACTTTTAAATTTACCTGCACAATGTTATTATTGATTTTGTTGTGACAATAGAAATTTGTAGCTAAAATCTATCCACAAATGATTTAGATACATATTTCTTTTTCATGGAACAATTCACATGATACGACATTCCTTGATTGAAATTCGCAATAAGTTCGCAAGAAATTGATTTTTTTTTGTTACCCTCGGCATTCGCAATTTCTTCTCAACTAATTCGTCACCCCAAGTCACATATCTGAGAACGATAAGTGAGATTTCCAACGGAGATTTTTTTCATCGACAAGGCTCAAAAACCTGAGGACTGGGACCTTGCTTAAGGAACAATGAACCGCTTACTACTCATGTCAACTCCTGTCATTTGCGGGAAATCGACTTTAGTAGTGGAATATAACCACTTAGGTAGCGTTTGGTAGCTGTCCAAGGACATAAAAGACAGAGACTGATGAGAATGACTAATCGGTAGCGTTTGGTAGCTGTCCCAGGACACAAAAGACAGAGACTGAGAGGGACTAATCCTGTTTGGTTTATGAGACAGAGACACAGATGGACAAAAATTTGTGTCCATGGACAGAAAAGACACAAAATTTGTGTCCACTCCAGAAGTGAATGACTGAGATGGACTGGAATGGATGGGTTCTTTTAATGAAATTTTATGACCAATATACTCTCCATCACTTCACATAATTCACATTATGTATATTCAAGATCATTTTTACATGTCTTTATATCATTTTCACTATTATTAAACACAATACAAAAATATTTTTTGTGTCCTGTCCACTGTTACCAAACACCATATAGAGACACAGTCCCTTTGTGTCTCTGTCCATTTGTGTCTCTGTCTTTACTTACTTGGGACAGCTACCAAACGCTACCTTACTTTTATATTAACTCTCATTTCAAGGTAATCAATTAATAGCAAAAATGTTTTAACAATTTTTGGAGACAACCTTGTGATACATGAAGTTTGTGCTAAACTGCTAATTTTAAAACATTTTCAATAGTAATGTATTATGCACTATTAATATAACCGGAGCATCGACACCCCAAATGGAACTGAACTCAATAAAAAAATCTTACATGAGGCTGCTCCTGCAATATCTTTTACACACTCCTTGAGCCTTGAGCTTTATGCCACCATTCATTGTGATATCACCTGTGATGTGAACTTTGCATCCTCCTCTCATTATGAAAACACTCATTGCAGATTCCTACCAATCAACTTAATCATCACATCTGCATATTTCCACCAGCAGCCTTAGAGCATTCTTGTAAGCATCAACTTTCATTAGAATCACACCAACCATCACGCGACTTTTCAGTGAATGCTGCCATTTCAATTTCACAAAAGGATCTGCCCTTATGCGGCAATTCATAGCAGCAAAATGAGCTCCTCCTCATTACAAAGCACTGAAATCAATCAGCAAGGTAAATTCATATCTTGCATCCATCTATTAACCCAAGATAGAACTTGCCCTTTTGCATTGACAATTGGTGTCACATTTCGATCAAATACTTTCCCATTACGAGCTCTCCAAACCGCCCATATAACAGCAAAAAACATTAAAATCCATACCTTTGTTGCATGCTTCGACAGCGGGCTCCTCTGCCTAGTCTCAAAACACTCCCAAGGGCAACTTGGCAATACCCACCTCACTACCCAATGATCCATCAGACAGAACCAAATCGACCTCGCAAAAATGCAATGAAAGAACAAATGTGCCACCGATTCTGATTCACTATTACACACCAGACATGAATCTTGACCAGCCAGTGATATACCAATATTAGACAGCCTTTGCTTTGTATTTAGCCTCTCCAATATCATAAACCATGTCAAGATCTCGACCCTTGACGAACAAGCCCTCTCCACAACGATTTTGTAAAACTGTAAGTGTTGAGCTCCATATCTTGAGGTCCCACCTTGTAATGTACCTGCAAAAAAAATCACACTGTATACAACAGATTTCTCAAACTTTAAAATCACTCTATTTACCCTTTCTTTTTGTAGATTGACTCTCCCCAAGAGAACATGCATGTCGTTTACCAATTCTTTTTCATGCTCTCTTAATTCCCTCCTCCAATATACACTCCACACCCAACACCATCCATCCAAAACTCCACTGTTAGCAACTGAGTGGTCTTTTTGGATTCAAATATTGAATAATCTCTTAAATAAGTCCTTCAACCTTTCCTTCTTTTGCGGTTTGTGTACAATCCTTCAATTGAAACTTAAAAAATATATATTTAAAATCTCATATTTTCCTCCATTCTATGCTCTGAATACTTCTATTTCCATTCTTTCTACAGTGATTTAAATGAAGATTTTCACAAAAATCTTTACTCAAGATCCTAAGCCAGCTTAATGGTATATGTTAAGACCCAACTCATATTTAAGGTTTATTAATAGCCGTTTAGCACCATAAATAATGGAATTATTTCATTGTAATTCATTCAAATCAGTATGTGAATAAAGCCCCTTGAGGTGTTAGTCAAGGAAAGTAGATTTTTTGTAGATTTTTCGTGAAAGAAATAACAATATACCTGTTTGTTTTTTTTTTTTTTTTAAAAAAAAGAGTGCTCACACTTAATATGGCTGTTGTACCTGAACAACACCAAATTTTTCTTAACATATCAATTACTTATTATTAGAAGCAGAGTTCTCCTGAACCTGTGTTTCTGAAGTTGAATGATACTAATTCATAATTGAACTATAAGATCCAAAAACAAATTTGCTAGATGATTCAGCTTGACTGTGGGAAAGGAAATACACAAAATCAAACATGCCTAGCACATGACACTAAAAACAGCATGCCAGCACTAACCATAAATAATGTTTTTTTCTTAGAGTGTGTTTGGGAGTTTGAGATTGCATGAAAGGGGAGGGGAGGGAAAAATTTTGAGGAGGGTGGGTATGTTTGAGAGTTATATTAGGAGAGAGAGGAGGTATTTGATGGGATTTTAAAATCTTTCAAAAACCTCCAAACTCCCCAATTTTAAGTTTCCCCAACTAAGAGGATTATTAAACTCTCAAACAAGAGTAAGATCTTCCCACCAAGTTCTTTCCTCCTCTCCCCTTCCTTTTCTTCCATAACCTCCACCTCCCTTCCCCCTAACTCACAAACAAAGCCTAAAAGGCTAATGCTGTTTTATTCCAAGCCCAATTCTTCAACCAAAAATCCACCCTCATAAAATATAAGGAATCTAAGAAAAATAGCCTTATGTTTAGGCCTATCATATCTTTCATGATCTATGCTCAGCTCCCCAGATAAAATCAATACACAAGTAAAGCACCAAACATACCAGTTGATATCAAGTTATTAAAGTATCTGTCTGATATGATGTAAAGATGATAATTGTGCACACAATTGGATACTTTTTAGTTCTACAGAATCTGATCCAACTCCACAGGAAGTGTAATCTTGGAATCCTAAATAAAAAATAATGAAAGCAATTAAAATTAAATAAAAATAAAAACAGAAAAAGGGTAAAGTATGCTTGCAGAATGCAGAACCAGAGTGACTATGAAACCAAGCTTGAACGTAGTAAAAGTTATAACTAACACTAATTCACTAGACACTAAGCATGTATTACTAGTAAGAAAAAATAGTAGTTGTATAGAAAGCTTCTAAAATGCCATTAAGCTTAATCTTCGTTTGCTTAGATTTGTTTCTTAGCAAGATAATGATGAAAAGTATTCTGTAACAACCTGGTACCATCATGATAAAAAGAAAGGAATAGAACAGTATAGGTAAAAGACAAGAGTACAAAACAGGGAGATATTGAATATCAGTGCGTATCAACCTATTTCCCAAGAAAGTATAATTTATGAAAGAAAGATAGAAGAAGATGATATGGTAGCTTTTGAGAGGCTACCTCTCTCCCAAGGCCTGATTCTAGTCTAATTTCCATGAATCCCTACTCTAATCCTCATTCTTCTTCTTATTTGTAGTCCTTCTTCTCTCTCTCCTCTAATAGAATGAGCACAAACTATTTCCCCAAGATACCATAACATATACCCAAAATCTTTGTCAGCTAAATCAGCTACCATCTCAACATATTTCAAAAATCTAGCCTTGATGGTGCAAAACAATTATGTATTTAAGATTTCCCCTGATATATAAAGAGCAAAGAAACAAAAATGTCAGAAAAAGCATATGAAAATGCTTTTTTCTATTTCATGTATACTTTATAAAAAAAGTTGCAATTTTGAAATAGGGAACACCAAACAATCATGCTATTGGTCTCTCTTTCCAGTTGATGAGACTATATACCATTGGAGATTATGAACACAAGAAGTTAGAGCTCAATAGTTATTATTTTGGATGACATCTGAGCAAAAGTATAACATCACTTCAAAATTAATGACTGAACTTCATAAATATTTATAATAACTTCAACCGATTAAGAACATCATCATCTTAAGCAACCATCAGGCTCTGCACCACCAGTCACAGAAAATCCAATATACATATTTAAGATAAAAAAATAGGCAACAATGAGAGGAATGTATAGTTCATCATCTTTATAAGGCACCACAAGCAAGCTTTATACACAACATAAATACAAATTCAAAATTAACAAAATTGAATTAGAAAAACATCATCTCACCTTCATTGCTCCCTTATGCCAGCCACTGCTTATCATTTCTCGAAGAAGCTTCTCTGCCTTTTCATTCTCATTTTTTAAAAAAGCTCTTGCACAATTGTTGCATAACTAAAATATTAGGCTTACAATCATGCTCTTTCATTTTGACAGTAAGGTTATTGCTTCATCAAACAAACCCTCTTTACTGAGGCCATTTATCATAATATTATAAGTACAAACATCTATATGATAATTGTTGATCAAAAGATACTGGAAAAACGCTTCTGCAGTCATTAGTCTCCCACATTTGCACAATCCATCCAGAATAATACTGCACATGTATACATCTGGACTAATACCTGTCTCAACAATTTTCCGAAACAATGCAATTGCCTCATCAAGATGTCGCATTTTGCACAGAGTATCTAACACAATACTGTAAGTGATTAAATTAGGGGCTTGACCACTGTTTTTCATCTTATCAAGAATATCCTGCACATCAGATATTCTCTGTGATTTGCTTAAGCCATCAATTAGAGAACTGTATGTTATTGTATTAGGAACTAAATTTTTTGAAAGCATTTCTTTAAAGAGAGTCATGGCTTGATCCACCCTTTTGCTCTTGCAATATCCGTCAATCATAATTGTATAACTCCTAACATCAGGTGTCAAACCTGTTTTGATCATATTATCAAATAACTTTATTGCCTCATTAACTTCCTTGAGTAGAAAGTGTCCATCAATTAAAGCATTGTACGTGACAACATCCGGCGGCTGACCACTTCGCAACATCAGATCAAACAACTTTCGGGCTTCTGTTATATTTCCTTCTTTACATGATGCATCTATTAATATGCTAAATGTGTATGTGTTTGGCATGACCTTACTTTTCTTCACCATTTCATTCAGCAATCGAGAAGATTCTTCTATTCGACCAACACAACAGAAACCGTGAATTAGGGAATTGTAGGTGATAACATCAGGGGAAACCCCCCGTGCAATCATCCTAGAAAACAAATTCCCAGCCTCGGTTACAAGTCCATCTTTACACAACCCATCAATGATGGTATTGTACATTACTACGTTGGGCTTAATAGGCTGTCTCTCCAACTTCTGCAGCAATTCAATGGCAGCATTTGTTTTCCCGAACTTACAAAGCCCACTGATTAAGGTCCCATAACTCACCTCATTAAGCTGATATCCAAGTGCTCTTACTCTGTCGTGGAACACCAGTGCTTTCCTAACCTCACCATTAGTACAAAACCCTTTCATGAGAGTGGTCAAAGTTATGACATTTAATTGATACCCTCTCTTGATGATCTTACCCAATACGGAGAAAGCAGAATCCATGTGACCCAAATGGCAGAAACAATTGACCAAGATGTTGAGAGTAACCAAGAAAGGAGTGATTCCCCTAAACTCCAACTGGGCAAAAAGAGAGATAGCAGTGGGGTACTGCTTCATCTTAACAATAGACCCTAAAATCTTGTTGAATTCAACTATAGAAGGTGGATGGCGCCTATTGAGAATGGCCATGAAGGAGGAAACGGCGTCGTTGAAGATGTTCTTAGGAATTGGAAAAGGAGAAGAAAGAGAGAAAAACCTAACATTGAATTGAGCATCAAAGAGAGAAAGGAGCAAGTGAGGTTTGAGGAGTGCATACCTAGAAGTTGAACACAAAGCCATCTTCTGTTTTGTTTTTCCTGCTTCGATCGATTTACGAGAAATCTTGAAATACTCAAACTTATGGCAATGGGAAGGAAGTAAATTGACGCCAACATGGATGTTGATTTTACATATAAGTTGCATTTTATTTTCTAAGTAAATATTTCATAAAATAATATTATTTAATTGAGTTTAATTTTTATTTATAGTCCGTATAAAATAATTCTACACAATTATTCAATTATAGATTGACATATCAACAAAAGTCTTTAACTCAATTACCAATTAACTAAAAAGTCTTACAAATCAGTAGATGTGAGTAAATATTTTTACATTGTCAGTGCATCATAATTAAACTATTTTTAATTTTATTTTATTAATATTTTTATAAAATAATATTATTTAAATTATAATCTCTTGTAAATCTCATTTTAATTTATTAAAATATTAATATTATAGATAAATAGAAAGAAAGATAGAGAATTTAAATAGTAGAAGTTATAAATGAGAGTTACTTTTTTATTTTTTAATTTTTATTTATTCTATTTGTAGAGACAAAAATAATCAACTTTTTAGAAATTCTCTTTATAAGTAATAATAGATCAGATAAATTCCTCTCTTTAAATATTGAAAGTCATATAATGTAAAGTAACCATTTTAAAAATAAATTGTCATATTATTAGTTACTAAAAATAATAAAATAATGTTCAATTAGTTTCTATTAATTAGTAAAACAATTGGAGAAAGAAGTTCTTATTATAGAGATTAGAGTTTAATTTTGATTCACTAAAAGTGTAAATGTGTTATATATTGTCATTCAATCGAAACTCTTCATTTGTATGACTTTTAAGGAAGTGAAAGAGAAAATATTATCATGATTGACGTGACAACAACATGAGTTAATGATTGTATCAAAAGTTTGTACAGTGTCAGTGAAAGAAAATTAAATCCCAGAAATTAATTAGACCATTATATAATTTTTAGAAATCGTTTGTCTAATTTGATTTTGGTACCAATTTATTCAACTTAAACATTTGTAGTGATTAAAATCATAAATTAAAAGAAATTTGTAGTGATTAAAAAATAAGGGTTTAATTTTCATCCACCGACAGTATACCATTTTGTCTACAGTCATCCAATCATGTGCTGCCACGTCAACTGTGATTTTGTTTTCTCTCTCCAAAATCATACAAACGGAGCATTTTGATTGAACGACAATGTAATACAGTGTGAGTGGATTAAAATTAAACTCAAAAAGTAAATTTTTTTTTGGAAGTGATAAATGAAATAATATTACTTTAAACTTCTAGAAAGCTTTTTAAAAAAGAGTTACACATCTATGATTCAAACATACCCTAATTGCCCCAGTTAAATTACCAAATTTTGATCATATAGTGAATATCCTATTTAGTCCATCGGGATTAATTTTGGGAACAATTTAGTCTTTCATGATTTGAAAATGATAAAATAGTCCTCCAATATTAATTTTATAGGACACCTTAAGTGACAATTTAGTCCATATGTTAAGTTTATATTAACTAAGTTACAAACATCATGTAACTTAAATGATATGTCATACAATGTGTCATACACATAACTGCAACTCAATTAACAGAAACTTAACGGAGGGACTAAATTCTCATTTAATGTGTCATATATAATAAATCATGAAAGACTATTTTATCACTTTCAAATCTTAAGAGACTAAATTATCCTCAAAATTATTCTTGGAGGACTAAATAGGATATTTAGTCTTCAGCATATATGAGTTAAATAGAAAGCCTAGAGGGATAGAAAAGAAAACTGATTTGTCTAACATGGTTTCAACCTAACGTTTATAATCTGGTTTGGTTTCTCTTTCTACGTACAAGTGGCAGAAATTTACAAGTCAAATAATTTAGTTTGTTCCTAGAAAAAAAATTAAGTTGAATAAGCAAGTTACCTTATTCTTAGTTGGCATTTAGAAGGGTTCAAAAACCAAAGGAGAAATTCTTGCTATAGATACTAATTGCAATTCTCAATCGTTCTTCAAAAGAACTATTATGATTCAGTTCTGAAGTAAACAAATGAATTATATTTTACATAAGGTGGGCCCATTACAATTGTGAACTTGTGAACTACATGCAATGGCCAAATGATTTAAGACTTGTTACCAAGGTTCAGTGATTTCAATCTCACAAAGAACTTCAACAAGATTCATAACCTAGCAATGCCACAATTATCAGTAACAATTTAGTACTTTTGTGCAAGTAAATGTTGATTTATGCAGAACCCATATCTTGAACTGCAATCCTGAAGATGTCACAAAGGGAAATACTCATCTTTATATAATTAAGCTACAAACATTGTAATTCACAGCAAACACTTTAATGTCCGGGCTCCAAGCATCAAGAGCATCACAACTCTATTCTCCTTGCCTTCTGTGTACTTGATCTCAAAATCAAAACCCATTTTTGTTGACTCTCTCCAGTCATCTTCTGATCAATAAGAAATTTCAGATTCTTCTGATCTGTATGGACAATAAACTTCCTTCCAAGAAGATAGTGCTTTCGTTACTGTACTGATATCTACATCACCAGGTTGGTGCCAACTCTTCCCTAAAGACAGAATGCAAAACTACACATGGAAGAGAATATATAAGTATTTGATAAATCATAAGGATAACAGGTCAGAAATCAGAATTCTAGGTGCTATCAAGACATCCAAACAGAAACATTACATCTTATTCAATGACCAAGAACACTGCTTGAGTCAATAAACCCAACTCATTAGACTGATGCATTAATTAGCCAGTGGCCGTGCCATAAGAGGTCAAATAATATTCAATATACAAAGAGTAAAGAGAAATGTAAGTAAAAACATTCAAATAAAATTGCAGATTCTCTCATTACATACAGGCTAATCAAACCATCCTTACAAATTCAATGTTAATAACAAAAGTGTGAGTTAACTTGAAACCAATAAACCTTACCTTGTTCTCACCCTCTTGTTGCCATTATAGATCATTTCACAAAGTGGCTTTTGATCTCATTTTTTATATTATCTTGAAGAGAGCAAATGATATTATGCAAATTACAGCATTTAGCATGCAATCATCGTAAGACTTTATCTATCAAGCCCTGTTTACACAACAAATTCTCTAACAACAGTTGATAGATGCTCTTCAAAACTGGTGGCTTAAGGATTTTAAACACATATGCACCAACACACGACACTAATAAGAACAGCTGAACAGGCTAGTAGTGAAATGACCAAATGGTGCAGTATAATGTTGCAAACAATCTACATAGTGATGCAATAATTAAGATATCAGAAGAAAAAAACTCACCATTAAATAGTGGAGCAAGGACAAAAGGTTTGAAACACGCATGCAAAGGTCCGAATTAAGCTAGAAAGAGAATATAAAGAGAGAAGAAATGGCATCCATGGTTTGCACTAGATAGTATCCACCTAAGAAGATGGAAAGATGGACAATGTCTGCATCATTTGACACTCTTTGATCTTCTACATAGGTAGACTTCCTTTTCAAAAGTTTGATCCAACTCCCAAGGAAAGGTAAAATTGGAATCCTGCAGAAAAGAAAAGCATATACTTATGCTACAGAACCACATACTTAAGAAACCACAGGCGAACATAAATAGCTAATTAACTTGCACCTAAAAGAATGTGTTAAATATGCAATTATTCAGGTTTGATTTTGTTACATAGAAAAACCACTCATATGCCTTCACCAAATAGCTTACGTTTTGGGAAAAGTTAGTTTCTGCAATGGCATCGGATACGGCGCTGGAAACAAAATAATTGGGTATTTAAGATTTTCGTGATATACAAAGACCAAAGAAACAGAAATATCAGAAAAGGCATGTGTAAATGCTTGTTTCTATTTCATATATAATTTATAAAAAGGTATTAAGACTTTCAAATGGGGAACACCAAACAATCATGTTATTGATCTCATTTGACAGACGCTGAGACTGTATACCATTATAGATTATGAACACAAATTAGATCTCAATAGTTATTATTTTGGATGACATATGAGCTGAAGTCTGCAACATCGCTTCAAAACTAATGACGACTAAGAACAGAAGAACTTCATAAATATTTATAAAACTTTAACCAACTAAGAACAGCATCATCTTAATCAACCATTGGCAGCACCACTAGTCATAGAAAATCCAATACACATATATAAAATAACAAAATAAGCAACAGTGAGAGGAATGTATAGTTCATCATCTTTATACGGCACAACAAACAAGCATTTCATAGAATTAACAAAGTGAATTAGTAAAATATTATCTCACCTTCTTTACTCCTTTTAGCAAGTCTCTAGCAATAATCTCGTGAAGAAGCTTCAAGGCCTGTTCCTTCTCATTTTTATATAAAAGAGCATGAATAATTGTTTCATAACTTACATGATTTGGCATGAGATCACTGCCTTGCATTTTTGAGAGTGAGGCTATTGCTTGCCTGAACAGGCCCTCTTTACAAAGGCCATTGATCATAATATTATAAGTCCAAACATTTAGACGATAATTGTGGTTCAAAAGATACTGAAAAAATTCTTTTGCAGTCTTTAACCTCCCATATTTGCATAGACCATTTAGAATAGTACTAAACAAGTAAACATTTGGACTAATACCTGTCTCAACAATTTTTCGAAACAATGCAATTGCCTCATCAAGATGTCGCATTTTGCACAGAGCATCTAGCAAGATATTGTAAGTGATTAAATTAGGGGCTTGACCACTGTTTTTCATTTTGCACAGAATATCTTGCACATCAGATATTCTCTGTGATTTGCTTAAGCCATCAATGAGAGAACTGTATGTTACTGTATCAAGAACTAAATTTTTTGTACGCATTTCTTTAAATAGAGTCATGGCCTGATCCATCCTTTTACTCTTGCAATACCCGTCAATCATAATGTTATAACTCCTAACATTAGGTGTCAAACCTGTTTTGATCATATCATCAAAAAACTTTGTTGCCTCCTTAACTTCCTTGAGTAAAAAGTGTCCATCAATTAAAGCATTATATGTGACAACATTAGGCGGCTGACCACTTCGCAACATAAGATCAAACAACTTCCAGGCTTCTTTAATTCGTCCTTCTTTACAGGATGCAAGATATTAATATGCTAAATGTGTATGTGTCTGGCTTGACCTTACTTTTCTTCACCATTTCATTCAGCAATCGAGAAGCTTCTTCTAATCGACTAACACAACATAAACCGTGAATTAGGGAATTGTAGGTAAAAACATCAGGAGAAATTCCCTTCGCAATCATATTAGAAAACAATTTATCGGCCTCAGTTACAAGCCTATCCTTACACAACCCATCAATGATGGTGTTGTACATTACTACGTCGGACTTAATAGGTTGCCTCTCCAAATTCTGCAGCAATTCAATGGCAGCATTTGTTTTCCCGATCTTACAAAGCCCATTGATTAAGGTCCCATAACTCACCTCGTTAAGCTGATTTCCAAGTGCTCTTACTCTGTCGTGGAACACCAGTGCTTTCCTAACCTCACCATTAGTACAAAACCCTTTCATAAGAGTGGTCAAAGCTATGACATCTAATTCATACCCTCTCTTGATGATCTTACCCAATACGGAGAAAGCAGAATCCATGTGACCCAAATGGCAGAAACAATTGACCAAGATGTTGAGAGTAACCAAGGAAGGAGTGATTCCCCTAAACTCCAACTGGGCAAAAAGAGAGATAGCAGTGGGGTACTGTTTCATCTTAACTATAGACCCTAAAATCTTGTTGAATTCAACAACAGATGGTGGATGGCGCTTGTTTAGAATGGCCATGAAGGAGAACACGACATCGTTGACGTTATTGTGAGACGCAGAAACATTGTGGATAGGATTTGGAATCGGAATCGGAATCGGAGAAGAATGGGAGTGAAGGCTAAGATGATGAGCAGAATTATAATAGGAGAGAGAGTTAGGTATGAATTGGGCATACCTTGGACGCATAGCTTTATGATTCCCTCTCACTGTGTTGTGAATCAAGCTGAGTCTGCGTGCTCTCTTCTCCTTCTACGAGGTAGTCACCATAATTTAGGGTCTTTTGTCCAATTTCTATCGTGTCTGGTTTTAAGCTAAAATTAATTCTAGTACTAGTAGTAGTAAAAATTTATTACTTCCAGATTTCTACTCTTAATTTTAGTCAAAATTAATTTTCAGATGACACTTTAAATATAAATTATTTCATCTCAAAATCAATTTCAAGTAAAATCAAATTTACAAAAAAATCAATCATACTTTCAATTAATTCTACAAAAATAAAACAAAATATTGAGGATCTGATTAATTTTTTTTTATTTTTTTTATTTTATTAAAGAAATACTAAAAACAGAAAAAAATTAATAAAATAATATTTTCTTTGTTTTTAATATTTTTTTAAAAAATAAAAAATAAAAATCAATCAACACCTAAACAAATATAAGTAGTTTTTTGGGAAAATTGTTTAGTTTCAAAACTATTCACTCATATTTTATGAAATGAAAAAAGTAAACTTTTAACCTAAACTATTGTTGTACCCATGCAATGCATGGAAAAAGATAAATTCCTTAATATAATCTAATATTATATTTAATATTTAATTTGTTAAATAAATTTTTCATCAAAGTTTATAAAGTAGGTACTATTATTAAAAAATATTGATATGTGTTAATTAATTTGGAGCTAAATACCAAATTTTACATTCGATATATTAAGACTTATTTATCTTATTTCTTTTCATATTTAGTTTTATCACTTGTTAAATGGTCATTTACTCATTTTAATTTCAAGACAGTGTCTATATTTGTAAATATGTCGTTAAAAGTCATGTATCCCTCGTATATTATAAAAAATTTTAATTTGACTAACAATTAATTATTCTCAAAGGAAGATTAGTGTAATTTTTATAAGTTGAATGAACATGTGTATAAGATTTTGAAAATAGAGGAGAGTCGGGTGTAATTTCATAAAAGTTAATGTAATTTACCCAAACAGAGGAAGAAGAAGGAAGATATAAAGAAAGAATTGTCCCAAATGAAAAATATTCTAAATGACTTGATAGAAATTTAGGCTATGAAGCAAACTCTTCAAAGACTCAACTAGATCAACTTCATTAAGTGGTGAGGATTCAAGTGATAATGAAGGTTAAATGTTGAAGAATAGGGAAGAGAAAACACAGAATTACTGCAAAATTAATATTTATGAATTTTGTTGTAAATTTGTATTTGTAAATTTTAGTGCAAATTTTCACTTTTAAATTTACCTGCATGGTGTTATCATTGATTTTGTTGTGACAGTAGAAATTTGTAGCTAAAAACTATCCACAAATGATTTAGATACATATTTCTTTTTCACGGGACAATTCACATGAAACGACATTATTTGATTGAAATTCACAATAAGTCTGAAAGAAATTGATTTTTTTTTGTTGCCCCCTGCATCCGCAATTTCGTCTCGACTAATCCGTCACCCTGAGTCACATATCTGGGAACGACAAATGAGACTTCCAAATGAGATTTTTTTCATCTACAAGACTCAAAAATCTAAGGGTTGAGACCTTGCTTAAGGAACAAAGAGTCGCTTACCACTCATGCCAACTCATGTCACCAGCAGGAAATCGACTTTAATAGTGCAATATAACCACTTACTTTTATATTAACTCTCAAGGTAATCAACTAATAGCACAAATGTTTTAACAATTTTTGGAGACAACCTTGTGATACATGAAGTTTGTGCTAATTTCAAAACATTTTTCAATAGTAAGGTAAAAATGTAAAAGTGAAAGTGTAATGAGTATTATGCACGATTAATATAACAGGAGCATCCACACCCCAAATGGAACTGAACTCATTAAAAAAATCTTACATGTGCCTGCTGCTGCAATATCTTTTACATACTCCTTGCGCCTTGAGCTTTATGCCACCATTCATCCTGATATCACCTGTGATGTGAATTTGCATCCTCCTCTCATTATGAAAAATACTCATTGCAGATTCCTACCAATCAACTTAATCATCACATCTGCATATTTCTACCAGCAGCCTTAGAGCATTCTTGTAAGCATCAATTTTCATTAGAATCACACCAACCATCGCGCGACTTTTCAGTGAATGCTGCCATTTCAATTTCACAAAAGGATCTGCCCTTATGCGGCGATTCATAGCAGCAAAATGCGCTCCTCCTCATTACAAAGCACTGAAACCAATTAGCAAGGTAAATTCATATCTTGCATCCATCTATTAACTCGAGATAGAACTTGCCCTTTTGCATCGACAATTGGTGTCACATTTCCATCAAATACTTTCCCATTACGAGCTCTCCAAACCGCTCATATAACAGCAAAAAACATTATAATCCATACCTTTGTTGCATGCTTCCACACCAGGCTCCTCTGCCTAGTCTCAGAACACTCCCAAGGGCAACTTGGCGACACCCACCTCACTAACCAATGATCCAGCAGACAGAACCAAATCGACCTCGCAAAATTGCAATGGAAGAACAAATGTGTCACCGATTCTGATTCACTATTACACATCAGACATGAATCTTGACCAGCCAGCAACATACCAATATTAGACAGCCTTTGCTTTGTATTAAGCCTCTCCAATATTACTAACCATGTCATGATCTCGACCCTTGGACAGACAAACCTTCTCCACAACGATTTTGTAAAATTGTTAAGTGTTGAGCTCCATATCACACTGTATATAACAGATTTCTCAAACTTCCAAATCACTCTATCTACCCTTTCTTTTTGTAGATTGATTCTCCCCAAGAGCACATGCATGTCGTTTACCAATTCTTTTTCACGTTCTCTTAATTTAATTCCCTCCTCCAATGTAGACTCCACACCCAAAAGTGTCCATCCCAAAGACCACAGTTAGCAATTGAGTTGTCTTTTTGGGTTGAAAAATTCAATAATCTCAACAATCCTTCAATTGAAACTTAAAAGAAATATATGAAGTCTCATATTTTCCTCCATTCAAATGCTCTGAATACTTCTAGTTCCACTCTACAGTGATTTAAATGAAGATTTTCACAAGAATCTTGACTCAAGATCCTAAACCAGTTTAATGGTGACCCAACTCATATTTCAGGTTTATAATTTATTAATAGCACCATAAATAACGGAATTATTTCATTGCAATTCATTTAATTCATTGTAATTCATTCAAACCAGCATGTGAATCAAGCCCATTGAGGTATTGGTCAAGGAAAGTTGAGTTTTGTAGGTTTTTCTTGAAAGAAATAAAAATATACCTGTTTGATTTTTTATTTTTTTTTAAAGTGCTCATACTTAATGTGGCTGTAGTAGCTGAACAACACCAAATTTTTCTTAAGAGATCAATTACTTATTACTGTTAAGAACATAAAACTGAAGAAGCAGAATTCTCCTGAACCCGAGTTTCTGAAATTCAGTGATACTAATTCATAATTGAACTTTAAGATCCAAAAATAAATTTGCTGGATGATTCAGCTTGACTGTGGGAATGGAAATACGCAATCAAACATGCCTAGCACGCGACTCTCAAAACAGCATACCAGCAATAACCATAAATAATGCTTCTTTCTTAAAGGCTAATGATGTTTTATTCCAAGCCCAATTCTTCAACCAAAAATCCATCCTCATAAAATATAATGAATCGCTTCTGCAGATAAAATCAATACACAAGAAAAGCACCAAACATACCAGTTGATATCAAGTTATTAAAGTATCTGTCTGATATGATGTAAAGATGATAACTGTGCACACCATTGAATACTTTTTGGTTCTACAGAATCTGATCCAACTCCACAGGAAGTGTAATCTTGGAATCCTAAATAAAAAATAATGAAAGCAATTAAAATAAAATAAAAATAAAAACAGAAAAAGGGTAAACTTAAGTTTGCAGAATGCAGAACGAGAGTGACTATGAAACCAAGCTTTAACGTAGTAAAAGTTATAACTAGCACTAATTCACTAGACACTAAGCATGTATTACTATTTACTAGTAAGAAAAAATAGTAGTAGTATAGAAAGCTTCTAAAATGCCATTAAGCTTAATATTCGTTTGGTTAGATTTGTTTCTTAGCAAGATAATGATGAAAAGTATACTGTAACAACATGGCACCATCATGATAAAAAGAAAGGAATAGAACAGTATAGGTAAAGACTAGAGTACAAAACAGGGAGATATTGAATGATATCAGTGTGTATCAACCTATTTCCCAAGATAGTATAATTTATGAAAGAAAGATAGAAGAAGATGATTTGGTAGCTTTCCAGAGGCTACCTCTCTCCCAAGGGCCTGATTCTAGTCTAATTTCCCTGAATCCACTACTCTAATCCTCATTCTCCTTCTTATTTGCAGTCCTTCTTCTCTCTCTTCTCTAACAGAGTTAGCACAAACTATTTCCCCAAGATACCCTTACTTTCTATTTCTCTCCCCTAAACCATAACATATACCCAAAATCTTTGTCAGCTAAATCAGCAACCATCTCAACATATATCAAAAATCTAGCCTTGATGGTGCAAAAAAATTATGTATTTAAGATTTCCCCTGATATATAAAGAGCAAAGAAACAAAAATGTCAGAAAATAGCATATGAAATGCTTGTTTCCATTTCATGTATACGTTATAAAAAAAGTTGCAATTTTGAAATAGGGAACACCAAACAATCATGCTATTGGTCTCTCTTGCCAGATGATAAAACTATATATCATTGTAGATTATGAACACAAGAAGTAAGAGCTCAATAGTTATTATTTTGGATGACATCTGAGCAGTATAACATCACTTCAAAACTAATGAGAGAACTTCATAAATATTTACAATAACTTCAACTGATTAAGAACATCATCATCTTAAGCAACCATCGGGCTCTGCACCATCAGTCACAGAAAATCCAATATACATATTTAAGATAAAAAATAAGCAACAGTGAGGGGAATGTATAGTTCATCATCTTTATAAGGCACCACAAGCAAGCTTTTTACACAACATAAATACAAATTCAAAATTAACAAAATTGAATTAGAAAAACATCATCTCACCTTCATCGCTCCCTTATGCAAGCCACTGCTTATCATTTCTCGAAGAAGCTTCTCTGCCTTTTCATTCTCATTTTTTAAAAAAAGCTCTTGCACAATTGTTTCATAACTAAAAATATTAGGCTTACAATCATGCTCTTTCATTTTTGACAGTAAGGTTATTGCTTCATCAAACAAACCCTCTTTACTCAGCCCATTGATCATAATATTATAAGTCCAAACATCTAGATGATAGTTGTTGATCAAAAGATACTGGAAAAACGCTTCTGCAGTCATCAGTCTCCCACATTTGCACAATCCATTCAGAATAATACTGCACATGTATACATCTGGACTAATACCTGTCTCAACAATTTTCCGAAACAATGCAATTGCCTCATCAAGATGTCGCATTTTGCACAGAGCATCTAACACAATAGTGTAAGTGATTAAATCGGGGGCTTGACCATTGTTTTTCATCTTATCAAGAATATCCTGCACATCAGATATTCTCTGTGATTTGCTTAAGCCATCAATTAGAGAACTGTATGTTACTGTATTAGGAACTAAATTTTTTGAAAGCATTTCTCTAAAGAGAGACATGGCTTGATCCACCCTTTTACTCTTGCAATATCCGTCAATCATAATTGTATAACTACTAACATCAGGTGTCAAACCTGTTTTGATCATATCATCAAATAACTTTGTTGCCTCATTAACTTCCTTGAGTAGAAAGTGTCCATCAATTAAAGCATTGTACGTGACAACATCAGGCGGCTGACCACTGTGCAACATCAAATCAAACAACTTCTGGGCTTCTGTGATTTGTCCTTCTTTACAGGATGCATCTATTAATATGTTAAATGTGTATGTGTCTGGCTTGACCTTAATTTTCTTCACCATTTCATTCAGCAATCGAGAAGCTTCTTCTAATCGACCAACACAACAGAAACCGTGAATTAGGGAATTGTAGGTGATGACATCAGGGGAAACCCCCCGTGCAATCATCCTAGAAAACAAATTCCCAGCCTCGGTTACAAGTCCATCTTTACACAACCCATCAATGATGGTATTGTACATTACTACGTCGGGCTTAATAGGCTGTCTCTCCAACTTCTGCAGCAATTCAATAGCAGCTCTTGTTTTCCCGATCTTACAAAGCCCATTGATTAAGATCCCATAACTGACCTCATCAAGCTGATATCCAAGTGCTCTTACTCTGTCATGAAACACCAGTGCTTTCCTAACCTCAGCATTAGTACAAAACCCTTTCATTAAGGTGTTCAAAGTAATGACATTCAATTCATACCCTCTCTTGATGATCTTACCCAATACGGAGAAAGCAGAATCCATGTGACCCAAATGGCAGAAACAATTGACCAAGATGTTGAGAGTATAAAAGTCAGGAGTGATTCCCCTAAACTCCAATTGGGCAAACAGCGAGATGGCAGTGGGGCACTGTTTCATCTTAACAATAGACCCTAAGATCTTGTTGAATTCAATTACAGAAGGTGGATGGCGCCTATTGAGAATGGCAATGAAGGAGGAAACGGCGTCGTTGAAGATGTTCTTAGGATTGGGAAAAGGAGAAGAAAGAGAGTAAAACCTAATATTGATTTGAGCATCCAATAGAGAAAGGAGCAAGTGAGGTTTGAAGAGAGCATACCTTGAAGTTGAACACAAAACCATCTTCTGTTTTCCTGCTTCGGTCGATTTACGAGAAACGCTCAAACCGAAGGCAACAATGGGAAGGAAGTAATTTTACACCATTTTGGGGCTTTTTAAACCTATTTAATACCCCTAAAAAAATAATCAATTATAATGATGGTATACATCGATAAATCAGTTAATGTAGTTAACAGATTTATTTTAACCTTATTTTTAGTCCAAATAAATTTTAAAATTATAATGGACGGAACAATTATAGAGTTTAATTTTTAGCAATGACCGTGCACGTCCTATCAAAACGCTCCGTTTGAATTACTTTTTAGGTAGTGAGAAAGAGAAAACACAATCATAACTGACGCGACAGTATATGATTAGATGACTGCGTAAAAATAAATAATACACTGTCTATGAATAAAAATCAAATTCATAATTATACGGCTCAAAATCTCATTTATGTGTAAAACATCACCCAATCCATTATCATTGATTTAATTTTATCATGTTCGATAATTACATTGTTGTCCAATTTTGGCCATCTTATTCTTATAATTGTGGAACCACACAATTATATATTAGTTTAACTTTTGATGATGTAAAGATATTTTACATTGTCGTCAAATCAAAACGCTTTGTTTGTATGACTTTTCATGTAATGAGAGAGAAAATACAATCATGGCTAATGTGGTGGCACATGATTGGACTTTTTAGGTAGTGGGAGAGAGAAAATACAATCATGGCTAATGTGACAGCACATGATTGGATGATTGTGTAAAAAATTTATACTGGATGAAAATTTGTTGATATATATTTTTTAAGAGAGTTAATACTCAATTTAGTCCTCCACTTTGCACATGCGACCAAGGTAGCTAGGATCGAGATTTCATGTAAGATCGAAATAGACATACAAAATCGTATAATGTAAAATCGTGATATGGATCGTAAGATCCTACCGAAATAAAAATATGTAAAATATACATGATAAATAAATAAAATTGGTCATAACAAAAGTAAAAAATTCCAAATCCACAATTATCACCATTGAACTCCAATTTAAAATGCATAAAAATAATATCGAATAACAAATTTAACCGAAAATAATCTTAGATTATGAGACGTCATTAGAATTTTAAAAAAATAGGTCGAGTTATGTATGTTGAAATCGTATGATCGCAATGTAACTCGTAGATTCTACCAAGTTGAACACAGGGAAGCACGGAGGTGAGATGGGGATCGGGCAATGGTGGCGGGATCGTAAAATCGTGCGATTTTAAGAGTTAAATCGAGATCCTAGCTACCTTGCACGCGACTCAATTTGGTCCTCTACTTTAATTTTTGCTCAAAATAGTCCTCCACTTTGCATCCCGTAACTCAAGTTAGTCCTTCCGTCCATACTACATCTTAACTCCGTTACATGGCTGCTGAGGTGCCCGTTAAGTGTCACAGTGGCAGATGATGTGTACTTAGCAAAGTCAATAGCTCAATTTGGTCCTCCACTTTACAATTATTGAATCAATTTGGTCCTCTTCACTTTTCTAAAACTATGACAACCAAAATTTTTTCTTCATCCATTTTATTCTTCTTATTCTACTTTTTTATATATAAATATAAAAAAATTGTGAAACAAATTGATTATCTCAACATTAATAATATTTTGAAATTGAAATAGTTTTTTAGTTGAAATAATTTTTTAACCATAATAATAGCTTTTTATTTTTTTGAATAATCTAAAAATATAATGAAAAATAAAAAATAAGTTTAATAATAAAATGTAAATGAAATAAAAATATCAATAATGATTTTAAATTATAGTTGATATTGAATATCAACATTAAAAAATTAATATTATCTAATATTTTTTATATATTTTTTAATATTTTATTAATATCTTATATACAATTAAAGCACCTTAAGCTTTATAAAAATATTCCATTAATTAAAATATTTGCATATAATTAAAAAAATGTATAACCTAATATTATAAATTATATAACACACTTGTACAAAAAATAAATAAATTACATAACCTATATATATAGTTAAAATATATAATTCTGTTAGTACATCTAAATATTGATTACAATATATAAATATATTTTGTATTTAGATTTAAAAATATATTCATTTATTTATTTTGTTTAAAAAAATGTTTAATTTTATAAAAAATATAATTATGAATAATATAATAAAATAATAAAAATAACTAGCAACTTGACAATTAATAGAATAACATTGGATTAGTTACAAAAAATTGCTTGATAATTAAGATGGAGGTAATCTTATGTTGCTCTTCGTGATTCAATGAATCGGGAAGAATGAGAGACATGTGAAATTAGTTTATTTTCTTTTGCAAAAATGACTTGGTTAATAAGTGAAAGAGTGGTTATTTTTTAGAATGTATGAGAAATTTTAAGAAAAAAAATTGCTCTAAAATTAAATAGTTTTTTTTATTTAGAATTTTAGAGACCAAAGCATAACCGATTTTTTTTAATTCTCTTTATAGTATTGTAGAGATAAAATATAAAAAACATTATTATATTTTAAAAATGATTTGAAATAAAAAGTTTTCAATTTTAAAATATTATTAATATTGACAAAATCAATTTGTTTCACAATTTTAATATACTTAATTACATACAAAAGAAGAAGAAAAAAATATGAAGAAAAAATGATGGTTGTCATAATTTTAGTAAAGTGAAGAGGACCAAATTGATTCAACAATACTAAAGTGGAGTACCAAAATGAGTTATTAACTTTGCTGAGTACACGTCATGTGCCACCATGACACTTAACAGACACCTCAGCAGCCATGTAACGGAGTTAAGATGTAATATGGACGGAAGGACTAACTTGAGTTACGGAATGCAAAGTGGAAGACCAAATTGATTCGCGTGTGCAAAGTGGAGGACCAAATTGAGTATTAACTCTTTTTAAAACATTTGAATATTTATCCAATAATCAAGTGATTCTTTTATGGTAAATACTTAGTGTTAAAAAAATAGTCAAATCAGTCAACATATTATGCACAATATATATTATATAATATGAGTAATGTTACATGTACACCATAAAATCAATCACTATCAGCCATCATGGGTAATAATCCAACATTTTGAAACTAGTAATCCAACTTTTAAAAATATTGAATTAATATATAATAATAAAAGTTAGATTACTAGTTTTAAAATGTTAGATTATTACACATGATGACCGATGGTGACTGATTTTGTGGTATACACAAATTATTTTTTATATAATATATATATCATATGTCACATATTGTACATAATATATTACTTGTTGTGTGTATCATGTGTCACATGTTAAAAATTATTTTTTTTATAACATGTAATATATATTGTTTATAAGATAGAGTATATGAAGTGAGATACATGAATTTTTCAACGATAATTCAAAACCACAAACTTTTTGTTTAATTTTTTATTTTTAAATTAATTCAAAATCTATAAATGAAAAATTAAAAGGATTGGACATTGTCTTACAATCAAAATAGATTCAGAATATTGATCAAAACAAACTTTTTGCTTTAGGGCTTTGTTGATCAATATTTTGAATCTATTTTGATATGAGGTAATATGCATAGATTACCGGTAATCTTGCAATTAAATTATTTGGTAATCCAGATTGATTCGTTTGTTTTGATAAAGATATTGGTGATGTGGATTACTTTACCTCCAAAGTGGTAATGTGGATTACCTCCGTATCAGGTGGCAATCTGGATTACCACCCCTAAATAATCTTCTAATTTATTTTATTACACCATTACCCATCTAACATTTTATAAGTTTATAACACAAATCCTAATTTATCTCAAAAACCCACATAGCCTTTCTTGTTGGTGTTTTTTTTTAAAATTTATTGCGTTATATTTGTTTTTTCTTTGTTGCATTCTTTACAAGAATATTATAATTATTTTAATGAATTTTTATTTTTAGTAAATAATTATATTAATGTCAAAACTGAAAAATATTAATATTAAATTTAAAATATAATTATATTTTATTAATTCATTTTATAAATAATATATATAATATAATTATATTTGATTAATTCATTTTATAATTATTTAGAGGGTATTATAGTAATATATATAGATTACCTTGTAATGTGGATAATATATCAAATAAGGTAACGCGAATTACCGGTAATCTTATTTGTATATACCAAACAAGGTAATGTGGATTACCGGTAATTTAATTGGAGATAATTTATCTGTAAGTTAATCTAGATTACCGGTAATCTTCCTCGGTAATGCACCAAACGCCCATGCTTATTTTATTTATTAAGAGCAAGGCGGAAAGAAATTGAGTATATGTATTAATTTTAAAAATTAAAAATGCAAAATAAAATTTTTTAAATCCGATCTAATAGGTGAAAATAAAGGGGAATCGAAAATAGAGGTGAATCGAATTATTCAATTAAACATTCAATGGTTGAAAAATCTTTATTTCTTCAATCCTCTTTTTTTATATAGAGATAAAAAATAGGAAACATGAATTACTGATTTATTTAATCTTTATGCTATTAACTTCATTCCATTTTACATTGTAAAAATATTTTCTAAAAAAGATAATAGTAGAAATATTTAATTTAATAAAATCCTACTTAAGAAGTCATACATTTCTAAATATTGAAAAATGTGTTAATATACTTTATGGAGAAATGAGAAATGATAAACTATATTAATAAACAGAATAAATTACAATTATGACTTTTAAAAAAATTATAAGGTAATTGCCACCGTTTAAATTAATAGGGTTGACAAGATTCTTGTGAAGTTGAAGAGAAGAGAGCATAGAGAGATGGAGAAGAAAACTGAAGGTAAGGTGCTTTTTAGCAGAGTGAAGATGTAATTGAATCCAATATTCTTGGTTGGCTTCTAGAAGGGCTTAAAAACCAACATACAATTTCTTGCTATAGAATCTAACTCAATTCCTCAATACAGGTGGTAATATATCATCAAAAGCACAGGAAATTGAAATTCTCAAGATTTCCTTAAAAGAACTATTATGATTAAGTTCTGAAGGTGATGTATGAATTCAATTATATTACATACAGGTAAATGTTGATTGATGCAGAACCCTGATCTTGAACCAATTCAAACAACAAACCTTAAAGGTCAATTCAGGAACTGCATGATACTGATGCAATCCTGAAGGAATCACAAAGGGAACTATAACTCTCACAAATTAACAACCCTCTGCTAAAATAAGCATATACTAAAACAGGTATATAGCTTCAATCGGATAAAACTCAAAATGATTATGAGACAAGCATACACCTTTGCAATAAATTTAAAATTCAAAGGTTCCACTTACTCGTCGAATTTCTCAATTGTCACAATTTATTTTTCTATTTTTATAGATGAGTAAGACTTTGATTTCTTTTTAAAAATATATACATGGATCATTGAAACAATAATTACCAAAACTGATAAGCTATTTCAATACCTTCAACCCAACAATAGACATCAACCAAATATGTAGCAACTCTTCCCTAGCGACAGAGAATGCAGAACTACACAGGAAAGAGAATATGTAAGTACTGTGCATGATTTAAGCTTAACTGAGTCAAAACCAGGATTGTAGTGAACTGACAATTTGGTGCAGGATAATGTCGCATCCAATCTACATAGCGAAATAGTGATGCAATAGTTAAGATATCAGAAGGAAAAAAAACTCACCATCAAATAGTGGAGCAAAGAAAATATGCTCAAACATGCATGCAAAGGTCCAAATTAAGCTGGCAGGAAACAATATAAAGAGACAAAGAAATGGCATCCACATTTTGCAATAGATAGTATCCACCTAAGGACATAGGAAGATGGAGAACATCAGCATCATTTCATTTGACACTCTTTGATCCTCTAGATGGGTAGATTTCCTTTTCAAAAATTTGGTCCAACTCCCAGGGCAAGGTAGAATTAGAATCCTGCAGAAAAATAAGGCGCAAACTTATGCAGCAAAACAACAGAATTAAGAAACCATGCACATTCGTAATTAACTTAATAACTAATTAACTCACACCTAGAAGCGTGAATTAAATCTGCATATGTTCAGTTTTGTTTCTCTTAGATATAAAACCTATGGCTTCATCAAATAGCTTAAGCTTTGGGAAGAGTTAGTTCAAAACATGGCATCTACGTGGTCCTGAGTTTATTGACATGATTCTAATTAAAATATGGATATTAGCAAATGGAGGGTAGAACAGAACATTATCAATGCCTCAAGTTCAAAAGTGTCTTTGTGTGAATGGCTGAATGCTAGTCAATAGTGAGGAGCATTTGTTTCTTTTGACACAAAAAGTTTATTTTTTCCAACAATAAAAAATCAATTTTTGTAAATGTTATTCACATCAACTTTTACTCTAAACCTAGCAGCATTTTTTTTTTTTCTGTTTTGAATATAATCTGAGATAAGTAGCATCTATGAGTGTTTCTGTTTTAGTCTTCTTTTTATTTGGGGGGATGAAACAAATGCACCTTGACCAATAAATTAAATAAAAAAAAAACAAAGAACTCAACATTTTCAATAATATTTGTACTGAAACACTTTTGCGTAATCAGTGACTAAGAAACAATAACATCGTAAATGTTAACAAACATATTATAATTTATCATCGTCTCTTATACATACAAACACTTTATTCTGAGCATAGAAACAAATTCAACATAAACAAAAGTGCAACTTAAATGTATCACATAAAAAAAGGCGTAGTAAAAATTGAAAATGATGTATCTTACCTTATTCCATCCTTTTAGCAGGTCTCTATCAATCATCTCCTGAAGAAGCTTCAATGCCAGTTCCTTCTCATTTTTATGTAAAAGAGCATGAATAACTGTTTCATAACTAACACAATCTGGCATGAGATCACTACCTTGCATTTTTGACAGTAAGGTTATTGCTTCATCAAACAAACCCTCTTTACTGAGGCCATTGATCATAATATTATAAGTCCAAACATCTAGATGATAATTGTTGATCAAAAGATGCTGGAAAAGCTCTTGTGCAGTCTTTAGCCTCCCACATTTGCATAGACCATTTAGAATAGTATTAAACATGTTAACAGTTGGAGTAATCCCTTTCTCAACAATATACCGAAACAATGCAATTGCCTCATCAAGATGTCGGATTTTGCAGAGAGCATCTAACAAGATATTGTAAGTGATTAAATCAGGGGCTTGACCACTGTTTTTCATCTTATCAAGAATATCCTGCACATCAGATATTCTCTGTGATTTGCTTAAGCCATCAATTAGAGAACTGTATGTTACTGTATTAGGAACTAAATTTTTTGAAAGCATTTCTCTAAAGAGAGACATGGCTTGATCCACCCTTTTACTCTTGCAATATCCGTCAATCATAATTGTATAACTCCTTACACCAGGTGTCAACCCTGTTTTGATCATATTATCAAATAACTTTGTTGCCTCATTAACTTCCTTGAGTAGATAGTGTCCATCAATTAAAGCATTGTACGTGACAACATCAGGCGGCTGACCACTTTGCAACATCAGATCAAACAACTTCCGGGCTTCTGTGATTTGTCCTTCTTTACAGGATGCATCTATTAATATGTTAAATGTGTATGTGTCTGGCTTGACCTTAATTTTCTTCACCATTTCATTAAGCAATCGAGAAGCTTCTTCTAATCGACCAACACAACAGAAACCGTGAATTAGGGAATTGTAGGTGATGACATTAGGAGAAATCCCCTTTGCAATCATATTATAAAACAATTTTTCAGCCTCAGTTACAAGCCTATCTTTACATAACCCATCAATGATGGTGTTGTACATTACTACGTCCGGCTTAATAGGCTGCCTCTCCAGCTTCTGCATCAATTCAATGGCAGCATTTGTTTTCCCGATCTTACAAAGCCCATTGATTAAGGTCCCATAACTGACCTCATCAAGCTGATATCCAAGTGCTCTTACTCAGTCATGAAACACCAGTGCTTTCCTAACCTCGCCATTAGTACAAAACCCTTTCATTAATGTGTTCAAAGTTATGACATCTAATTCATACCCTCTCTTGACAATCTTACCCAATACGGAGAAAGCAGAATCCATATGACCCAAATGGCAGAAACAATTGACCAAGATGTTGAGAGTAACCAAGTCAGGAGTGATTCCCCTAAACTCCAACTGGGCAAAAAGAGAGATAGCTGTGGGGTACTGCTTCATCTTAACAATAGACCCTAAAATCTTGTTGAATTCAACTACAGAAGGTGGATTGCGCCTATTGAGAATGGCCATGAAGGAGGACACGGCGTCGTTGAAGATGTTCTTAGGAATTGGAAAAGGAGAAGAAAGAGAGTAAAACCTAACATTGATTTGAGCATCGAAGAGAGAAAGGAGCAAGTGAGGTTTGAGGAGTGCGTACCTTGAAGTCAAACACAAAGTCATCTTCTGTTCTTTCTGCTTCGATCGTTTTACGAGAAATGTTCAAATACTCGAACCTATGGCAATGAGAAGGAAGTAAATTGATCGTTTTATGCTTTGAAGTTTAACTAATTGTTCTCATTAAACTAAATCAAACGAATTCATGGATTTTTTCCCCCAATAAATACATAAAATGCATTAATTCTACAAACAAGCAAAGAGAAACAATAATTCCAACGATGTCCTGTTTTCTGGTTTATTAGGGGAAATCGTAGGAGTCCAGCCTGAAATCGTAGGGGTCCTACGATTTCAGTTCATTTCGGGTGAAATCGTTGGACTCCTACGATTTCTGTTATAAAAGTGGTTATAAAAGACCATCCCCGAGCCATTATTTGACATAGAACCATGGCTGAAAATTCACACTATGCACTCATACATTATCAAGGATCAATTGAAACTAATAGTCGGGGTAGTGTTATTTTCAAATCACCGAGTACTATTGGTTTCATTCTTAATGAATCAATTACTTTTGCTGAGCTGGAGAGTCAATTGGTTGAAGAATTAAGAGTTGAGAACGTGAAAAAGATCACTCAATTGTTCTATCGAGTGCCAGTTACAATTGGTCTTGGTAGGGTGGAGTTTGGATGTCAGCAATTGCGGGACGATAGGGATATTCGTAGAATGTTTTTCTCTCACAATACTTTTCCAGAAATTAGAGCTATAGAGCTATTTGTCGTGTTAGAAGACACGATCAGCTCACACGGATCCGTACCAAATCCTGCACGTGCATCACCTTCCGTGGCTCCTGCAAATGTTACTGGAGGAGATATCGGTTCTGATGAAGAAGATGATAATGATATCGCAGACATAGCAGGTAAGTATAATTTATTAATTTTATATGTTTTTTTTTTGTATAAAAATATGTTATGAAATTATTTTATAATGTAGAAAATTGATAGGTGGTTAGGAAAAATTAATTTTAATTGTAGCAATAGTTTAATTGTAATTTTTTATTTAATATTGTATATATAGTATAGGAGGTTACCATAAATTTTTAATTTGAAATGTTTTATAGATATATGTTAGGAAATGATTTTATTACGTAGAAAATTAATTGGTGCTTAGCATAATTTAATTTTAATTGTAGCAATAGTTTAATTCTATTTTTTTATTTCATATTGTATATATAGTATAAGAGGTTACCACAAATTTTTAATTTGAAATATTTTATAGAAATATGTTAGGAAATTATTTTATTACGTAGAAAATTAATAGGTGGTTAGCATAATTTAATTTTAATTGTAGCAATAGTTTAGTTTAATTCTCTATTTTTATTTCATATTGTATATATAGTATAAGAGGTTACCATAAATTTTTAATTTGAAATGTTTTATAGAAATATGTTAGGAAATTATTTTATTACGTAGAAAATAAATATAGGTGATTAGCATAATTTAATTTTAATTATAGCAATAGTTTCATTTAATTCTATTTTTTTATTTCATATTGTATATATAGGAGGTACATAGGAGTTAATAAATGTTGATAAAATTATAATAATATTATTATTAGATTAATTATTATTATTTTTTGTTTTATGTATTATCTATTGAATGTCTATATTTATAGGGGATGGACACATTGATCTTGCAATTCAAATTGCACAACCAGTGAATGTTGAACCTTCTCCAGTTCAGAATAATCTTCAGTTCCAACACATAGATTATGTTCCTGATGAAGGAGTCGATATTAGGGGAGATGATGATGATGATGATTTGCAGGCTGAGCATGTTTTATTACAACAACTGAGTGATGAAGAGGTTGCTGCAGAGCCTGATGTTCTCCCACAGTCTCAGTCTGTGCAATCACAAGCACGTGGTGGACATGTAAGCCAGTCTAGGACCGCAAGTATGATGCGTGGTGTCCCTGAACATTACACCAATTTGAATTTGGATGTAGAGGCCCCTCATAGTTCTACACAACCTTCAGTAGAATCTGAGACTTCAGATGGGGAGACTGAATTTTTCGTTGGTCAAATTTTTCCAGACAAGGAATCAGCAGTGTATGCCGTGAAGAATTATAGTATAAAGAGGCGTGTTCAATACAAGGTCCGGGAATCTGACCACATTAAATATCATGGGAGATGTGTAAAGTTTGGTGATGGATGCAATTGGAGCATACGTGTGAGCTATAGGAAAAAAAAGAGGCAATTGGGAGGTCCGAAAGTACACTGCACCACATACTTATGTCTTTGAACAAATCTTGCAGATTCACCCTCAGCTGGACAGCGCAGTGGTATGTGATTTAATTTTTCCTATGGTCAAGAATGACCCTAATGTTCCAATAAGAGTTTTGCAAGGTGCAGTGGAGTCAAGATTCAATTTCAAGATATCATATAAGAGAGCTTGACTTGCGAAACAGAGAGCAATTGCAAAAATATATGGAGATTGGGAACAGTCATACAATGAACTCCCTAGGTGGTTGTTGGGTGTTCAACAGTTCATGCCAGGTACAATATGTTTAAGTTACATATTTGATATTTGTTGGGTATTCTGATGAATTGCTAATGTTACAAAAATGCATATTGTTTTTCCTTAGGTACCATATTTTCATTGCAGACTAAACCTTATTATGTGGGTAATTTGGTTGATCGTAGTTGTGTAATGTTTCACCGTGTATTCTGGACTTATCCTTCATGCATAGAAGCATTCAAGTGGTGCAAGTCTTTTATATCTATTGATGAGACCCATCTCTATGGCAAATATCATGGGGTGTTGTTGATGGCAATTGCCCAAGATGAGAATTCAAACATATTGCCTGTTGCGTTAGCCTTGGTTGAAGGAGAAACACGGGAAGCATGATCATTTTTTCTGACTTTATTACGACAACATGTCACCCCACAGGATGGTATTTTGGTTATTTCTGACCGACACGGTGCTATAAAATCTGCTTTGAATGCAGAAGGAAGTGGATGGCAACCTTCGAGAGCATATCATGCTTATTGCATTCGGCACATTGTGGCTAACTTTGCGCTGCAATTTAAGAACAAAGATGCAAAGAGAATACTGACCAATGCTGCATACGCAAAGTCTGAGCGAGATTTTTTATATTACTTCTCACAACTGAGGGATGAGAGTGCAGCTATGTGTACTTGGGTGGACCGTATTCCTCGGTCTAAGTGGGCGCAATATGCTGATGAGGGTCGCAGGTATAACATTTATTAATAAGGAATATTGTTGCATTGTTTTCGTTATTTTTACTGAATATGTCATCAACATTCTTGAAATGTCACAGGTTTGGACACATGACTACAAATCTTTCTGAATGCATCAATGCTGTAATGAAGGGAACCCGTAATCTGCCTATCACTGCTATTGTCCAAGCGACATATTATCGTTTGGCACATTTATTTGTCAAAAAAGGAAGAGAAGCACAAGGACAGATTGCGGGTGGTCATAGGTGGTCACAACATCTTTTGAGGGCGATCCATGAGTCTAGCCAGAAGATCGGTCGTATGACAGTGACTGCTCTGACCAGAGATAATGTTTCTTTTATGGTGTCTGAGATCGAGACCGGTCACACTTATAGGGTCAACCTTGATAATAGAACATGTGATTGTGGGGGTTTTCAGGCGCTACATTATCCTTGTTGTCACGCTTTAGCTGCATGTGCTGATGCTCGTGTGCAGTGGGGTACCTATACCCACCAATGTTACAGCATGGATTGAGTGTTCAATGTGTATCGACACGAGTTTATTGCCATTCCCGATCAATATTTCTGGCCACAGTACGATGGTGCATACATCCGGCCAGATCCATCTCTTCGTAGGGCAACAGAGGGACGTCCTGTATCCACCAAGATTCGAAACGGCATGGACGAGACAGAGGAAAATCATCCAAAACGTTGTGGGATATGCAGGAATCCTGGTCATACTCACAAGACATGCCCAACTCTGCGGGCATCATCTTCTGCTGGTCCTTCTTAGATGACTTGTGATATTTGTCCACTGTGGTTGTTGATACTTGTTATTGATGTTTGTTTGCAGTTTTACTTTTTATTTGTTGTCTATTATTCCTTTTGCTCTACATTTAATCGAAGTTTAACGTAGAAATTAAACCATAGAAATTAAATACATTCACTCGAATATAACGTACAATTTAAAAAACTAGCGATAGAACCGAAATTAAAAAAACGAAATAAACCATATTTTAGGAAGATACATACAACTAAGTTAGTCGTCAGCTAAACTATTGTCTCCTTCATCTCCTTCAGAGTCGTACGAGACTTCAACCTCATTTTCGTCAAATATCTCAGCGTCAAATGTATTTTCTTCATCATAGTGGAGCCATACCGTGTAACCATAACACATTGAAAAATGTTGTACAAAATCCTTCCAACCGTCTGTGAACCATACCTTGTCACCTCTTTTTGCACATTTTATTTGCCATTCTTTTCCGGACGGAGTTTTCAATTTGATTTGACTAGGTAATCGTCTTCGATATTTTTGTGCAAATGACGGTGTAAGTTCCTACAAATTAACACAAATTATCAAATGTTAACTGAATTTTGTATTTAATTAATATATGAAAAAATACTTACATTTTTTTCTTCAGTTTCAGATCTTATCCATACCACCGTTACATTGTAAGGAATAGGTTCTATGGGGGGAGAAAAATTCATGATTAATAGAATTAAGTGATAGTGAAGTGTGCAATCCTAACATCTGAGTTGTGTTATTTATAAAAGTAGTACTTAATTGAAATCGTAGGATTGCTGCGA
The DNA here is from genome assembly GCA_013621005.1 of Aeschynomene evenia. Lineage (NCBI taxonomy): Eukaryota > Viridiplantae > Streptophyta > Magnoliopsida > Fabales > Fabaceae > Aeschynomene > Aeschynomene evenia. The sequence goes on along the minus strand of CM024264.1, from coordinate 18,808,431 downwards.
TTTTTTAACGTTTTGTATGCATTATTATCGTAGGATTGCTGCGATTTCTTAACTTTTCCTGTGTACTGAAATCGTAACATTGTTGCGATTTGTAAACGTTTTGTGTGCATAAAATTCGTAGGATTCCAACGATTTGGTAACGTTTTGTGTGCATTAAAAATAAAAATAAAAATAGAAAAAGTAAACATATAATAAAATAAATACAAATACAAATATGTACAGTCTCTAATGGTCTCTAATGAAAGGTACTAAAATAAAAATAAAAATACAAATACAATAAGTCTGTAACCCAAATAAATACAAATACATATAAAACAAAATAAAAATCAATCGCCTCTATCCCTCGTCGGATGTGGTACAATATGTGAGCCCGTGAGACAAGTACGCCGCCTGATCTGGCGCCTAGGTCGACCCTGATCAGGTGGCTGTCGTTGTGGCTGTGGCTGTGGCTGTGGCTGTGGCTCTCGCTCTGCCTGTGGCTCTGGCTCTGCCTCTGCCTCTGGCTGTGGCTGTGGCTGTGGCTGTGGCTCTGGATGTGGTGGCAGTCCATGTAACGCAGATGCAGGTGTACCAGACATAATATCAAACGATGCCTGGTTCAGGTCCAACTGAGCACCTCGTGCTGGGGTACTAACATCGCCACCGCTATGGAGCTGTCGACGAAGATATGCATCAAACATATCAAGATCATCATCAGTGATGGATATACCAATATCGTCCACTGACTCCATCGTCGGCCTATAACAATCACCGTCTCCCCCTGCTGCAGCCTGCAAGCTCGATCCAGGTGCATCGCGTGAGCTCGATCCAGGTGCATCGCACGAGCTCTGCCCAGGACCACTCCTCCAATCTGACGATAATCCAGCAAAAAACATAGATCCTCCAGCAGCTACCCTAGAGTCAAAGTGCATCTCTGTCTGCGTATCCGGTGCGACCTGCGACTGCTGGGGCAACTGGGTCTGCGGTGGTATCTGGGACTGTTGTCGTATCTGGGTACTAGTCCAGGACTGCGGCCGAGTCTGCGACTGCGTCTGAGTCTGGGTCTGGCACGGAATAAAGTAGTCACCCACATCCGCAGTCCCAATAGGGTACTGGCGTCTGCTCTGACGTGTGCCCGTCCGTGCTCTCGTGCGTGCACGTCTCCTATCAGGGGCTGCTGGTGGGTGTGGAATCTGAGGACCTGCACCAAGCCCAACTCCATCAGGCAACCTTGGAGGGATCTCGTCTGGGCCAGGAGGACCTCCGCCTAGATATCTAAACGGACTCAAGGACCACCACTGAAGATACTCTGCTGAAGGACGATAATCATGTGTCATCATCCTAGTGAACACACGATCGTATCGATCTCCCCATATATCATAATAATCTTTGTGCTCCCTCGGCCACCATTTCGAGGGACGTCCTCTCCCATCAATGCCATGAACGCGGCTAAGATCATCCGGAGGAGATGGGATATGCTGCATCATGTGGAACTGCCTCAACACACGATCAGACTGATGATACTCTACTATCTCGAACGAAAGCAAGGGAATAACTGAACGAAACAGCACAGAGTGCTGCTGGACATGATCTGGAACAATCTGCATCACGTCCATGTCAGAATATGGTGTCCATCGGAACTGCACAAATGTTTCACTCAACATTAGATTAATGACGACGAAGAATATGACACAATGTTACATACAAACATATGAACAAACATTTAAACAATGTGACACTTACCCCATCCATAGAGATGAAATCCAGTATCCGTCGATACTGCACCAACCGTGCACTGTTATCTCCGCGAGATGACCGGAGACCGCCCCACCTAAGCAACTCAAACATATGTACACAATTAGATAGTTAGGACAATACTGAGTACTACATTAAATTAGATATAATATAATGCAACAAAGATTGTACCTCCCAGCGAGCGGAAAGAAAAGATCATCAAAATGTGCCGGTCGTAGTGATGGGATGCGATAGTACGCCCAAGAAACAAGCAATGACAAGAAAGAACCAGTGTCAGTCACTGTGTACTTCGTCGCTCGACACATAGTCCTATACAAACAGGCAAGAACAGCGCCTCCCTAACACATCTGACCACATCTCCTGAAATCCTCGAGCAAAGGTAGAAATTTCAGGTGAACACGAGCACTAGACTTATCGGGGAACAGAAAGCCCCCGATAAGTCTCATAATGTAAGCTCTGGCATGCCGCTCGATCACCACCGGAGATGCTGAAGGAACTAACTGCGACTCTGGAAACTCTGTCTCGAACCAAGGAATACTAACAGAACTCCCATCACGCTGCTCAACAGGGGGGATAACACCGAGTAGAGACTGACAATAATCCCAGATGTTGCGGCCCTGGTGGTGTTCCGGCCAATGACCGATGCAACCAGAAACTGGCTCCCATCGATACGTAAACCCAGCTGCACTGCTACATCCTCCAGAGTGATGGTAGCCTCACCATATGGTAGGTGGAAGGTATGAGTCTCTGGATGCCAACGCTCAACCAAAGCACTAACCAGACCGTAGTCACAGTCGAATGTACGATGACATAACTGTGCTACCTCCCAAAAACCGGCTGTGCGTAAATGATACTCTAATAAAGGGTGCGGCCTAGGTGCGCCACAAGATCTAACTCGTAGTACACGTGTAGGCTAACGAATAAAATTAAAAAATTAAAATTAATAAAATCTACAAAACATTAGAAAAATAAAATATAATTGAAAATCTAACTAATCCTAAAAGAACTAAAATAAAATTTCTTAATCCTAAACTATAAATTATTATTAACAGTTAAATTAAATTAATAATAACTAAAGCATAAATTATTAATAGTTAAATTATAATAATAATAACTAAAGCATAAATTATTAACAATTCTATTATATTAATAATAACTAAAGCATAAATTATTAAAAGTTAAATTAAATTAATAATAACTAAAGCATATTATTTATTATTAACAATTAAATTCAATTAATAATAACTAAAGCATATTATTAACAGCTAAATTAAATTTATAAAAACTAAAGAATTATTTTATTAATAGTTAATATAACTAAAACATAATATTACTATTAACAGTTAAATTAAATTAATAATCACTAAAAATAAATTATTAATAGTTAAATTAAATTAATAATAACTAAAGCATAAATTATTAATAGTTAAATTATAATAATAATAATAACTAAAGCAATTCATTATTAACAATTCTATTATATTAATAATAACTAAAGCATAAATTATTAAAAGTTAAATTAAATTAATAATTACTAAAGCATATTAATTAGCAATTAAATTCAATTAATAATAACTAAAGCATATTATTAACCGCTAAACCCTAAACCCTAAACTAAATTTATAAAAACTAAAGAATTATTTTATTAACAATTAATATAACTAAAACATAATATTACTATTAACAGTTAAATTAATAATCACTAAAGCATATTATTATTAACATATAAATTAAAAATAACTAACCACAACCGCTAATTTCCGTGCAATATGAATCAGTGACGTAACTCCGAAATTTTCTTGTGCCATCGGGAACTACTAGTATCAACTCAAATACAATTTCTTTAAGAAATTAGAGAGAGAGAGGCGGAAGAATTCTAGAGAGAGCAGCGGAAGATTTGTAGAGAGAGAAGCTGAAATGCAACTGAAATCGTAGGAAGGGGGCCTTTATATAGCCGTTTGAAAATCGTAGGGATCCTACGATTTCAATGGAAATGATTTGAGCTGAAATCGTAGGGATCCTACGATTTCTAGAAACGTTATAAAATGTGCTGAAATCGTAGGGATCCTACGATTTCTAGAGAGATAATTAATTGAACTGAAATCGTAGGGATCCTACGATTTTCCCTAAGAAACCAAAAAACAGGACAAAGTTGGAATTATTGTTTCTCTTTGCTTGTTTGTAGAATTAATGCATTTTAGGGTTTTATTGGGGGGAAAAATCCCGAATTCATCTCTTATAATATTGAACGTCATATAAAGTAAAGTAATCTTTTTTAATATAAATATAAATTGTCATATTATTAGTTACTAAAAAATAAAAAATAAAAACTACTTTGGATTTTATTCGGTACCCAGAAAAATATAGGGTATCGATACCCAACACATGTATGTATCATGGTTTATAGATAAAATTAATTTAATTTTTTAAATTTATATAACTAGTAACTTGTTAGCTAAGTAATCTTCAAAAATTAATTTAATTTATATTGATATTCTTTAACTTTATCAATTTATGAAAAAAAACTCAATCCATAATCTGTCGCGATAGAGAGAACGCATTATGCAAGAGAGATGAAGATGTTTGATTATGAATGAGACACATCTAGAAAGGTTGCGACCGCGATCACCGTGCTCCGTTAGTACCAAATTATATTTACTTTAACATATATTAATAGGTTAATTATACAGTTGGGTACCAGTACCCAAAAAAAAATTGGGTACCGAATAAATCCCCTAAAGTATTAGTTTCTATTGATTAGTTAAACAATAGGAGAAAGAAGTTCTTATTTTAGAGATTAATCAGACCATTTTATATATTTTTTAAACCCTTTTGTCTAATTTGATTTTGGGTACCAATGTATTCAACTTAAACATTCGTATTGATTAAAATGATGGTTTAACTTAAATTAATTAGCATTTATTCAGTACCCAATTGTGTATTAAACATATTTGTATGTGCTAAAGTAAATAAAATTCGGTACCAACAGAGCACGGTGATCACAGTCACAGCCATCCGCACCTTATTCCTGGTCGCACCTCCTCTTTCTCTCTATCTCGCACAATGCTCTCTTTCTCTAGAGGTATGGATTGAGTTTTTATTTTTTATATAAATTGATAGTTTTAGAGAATATCAATATAAATTAAATTAATTTTTAAAAATTACTTGCCTAATAGATTATCAGTTATATAAATTAAAAAATTTTAAATTAATTTTATTTGTAAATCATTCACTACTTAACACACACATATGTTGGATATTAATAATTGGTACCATGTATTTTCTTAGGTATCGAATCAAAATTCCAAACTAAAAGAAATTTTTAGTGATTAATTAATTTTTTTGGAGATGATAAATAAAAATTATTACTTTAAACTTCTAGAAAGCTTTTTAAAAAAGAATTACACATCTAGTATTCAAACAGATCCTAATTGCCCCAATTAAATTAATAAATTTTGAGCATATCATCGAAAAGTCGAAAAGAGAGCCTAGAGGGATGGAGAAGAAAACTGATTTGTCTAACATGATATCAACCTAATGTTAACAATCTAGTTTGGTTTCTCTTTCTTACAAGTGGCAGAAACTTACAAGTCAAATAATTTCTCAATCGTTCTTCAAAAGAACTATTATGATTCAGTTCTGAAGTAAACAAATGAATTATCTTTTACATAAGAGTGGGCCAATTACAATTGTGAACTACATGCAATGGCCAAATGGTTTAAGACTGTAGATCCCAACTTGTTACCAAGGTCAGTGATTTCAATCTCACAAAGAACTTCAACAAGATTCATACCCTAGCAATGCCACAATTATCAGTAACAATTTACTACTTTTGTGCAACTAAATGTTGATTTATGCAGAACCCATATCTTGAACTGCAATCCTCATGATGTGTCACAAAGGGAAATACTCATCTTTAAATAATTAAGCTACAAAAATTTTAGTTCACAGCCAACATATCATCGGATTTGACTAAATTTTAGATTTAACACAACCATCCTCTTTTATCCGGGTTTGGAACAGGCTACATAGAAAAAATTGTTAGACACAAGAACACGAGGGATGATAGTATCATTCACTGAGAAAAGGGATCGACAATACACGCTAGGAAAGGTAGAGCACTAAGCAGCTCAGTCTCTCTATGTACAGCCAAGTGTAAGAACCCTCTTCCTGATATAGTTGGCAATAGAGTGGTACAGTAGATAATAAGAGATATAGAAGAATAGAAGTCAAGAGAGAGAAGGGAGAGAATCCACTAGATTTGGAGAATCAGTATGAAAACTTCAGATCGGTGGTGAGTTTATTCAGAAATGTAAGAATGATAAGGATAAATAATAATAAGATAATTTTGGTTTTCGAGAGGCCAATCTCTCCACAATTTTCACTCACTTAATTCTCTGCCCACTGATGCTAATTTCCTTTTCTTATTTATGTTAAGGAAACCCTCTGATAGTTTCCTAAAAAAACTCAATTCCAACCCCTTAATTTCAGCTAATTCCTGATTCTTCTCTGATATGTAAATTGAAAGGGATTATCTTTCCTTTGTTGTTCTCCTTCGATCTCGCTAATTTGATCTGTAACACAAAGCTAAAATATATTCATTCATAACTAACCCCTCATTCCTCACATAGCTGCCAGTGCAACACAACTTCATGAGTTAGTTAACTATAGGGCCCACTAGCCTCATTCTTCACTCCCCCACCTAAACCACCCAAGCTGTCCCTAAATTTCGTTCTCACTGTTCTAACTTCCAGGGGTTGCACCTTCGGTTCCATAGAGACGGTCGTCAATCCAAGCGGAAGAGGTTGACTCTTGGCTTCAGCTGACATGCATTTCTTCAACAGAGACACGTGAAAGACTTGGTGTACTCTTGAGCCTTCAGGGAGTTGCAGCATGTAAGCTACTCTTCCTATTTTCTGCAATATCGCAAAGGGGCTGTAGTGCCTTGGGCTCCACTTCTGGTTCATTCGAGTGGCCAAAGTCTTCATTCGATAGGGTTGTAACTCCAAGTATATCCTATCTCCCACCTCAAACTCCACGTCCATCCTCTTCTTGTTAGCTTGTGTCACCATCCTATCTTGAGCCGCTTCTGCTGCCATTTTAATTCATCTAATATCATGTTTCTTTCAGCCAATAACCTGTTCACTTTTACAGAAGACAGTCTCAAATCACCACGAATCAATGTTGGAGGTTCCCATACAGGATCTTGAAGCAGCAAGTATTGGCAGACGCTTTATAATTGGTACTAAACCAAAGTTCTGCCCAGCTCAACCATTCATGCCGCTGCCATGGTTTTGTACCTGAATAACGTCTAGGTAGGTTTCTACACATTGATTCACTACCTCGGTTTGCCATCCGTTTGAGGGTGGTAAGCGGAGCTATAACTTCAGTTTTGTCCCTGCATGTTTGAACAATTCCCCCCAAAAGGTACTCATAAAAATGGCGTCTCTATCAGTTATAGATGAGGGAAATCCATAGAGCCTCGCTATTTCCTCCACAAATACTTGGGCTACATCCTTTGCTAAAAAAGGAATGCATCAACCCGATGAAGTGTGCATACTTGGACAACCTGTCAACTACCACCAAAATTGTGTCCATATTCGGTGTCTTGGGCAGCCCCCAATAATATCCATAGATAGCTCCTCCCAAACTCTATGTGGAACTGATAATGGTTGTAGAAGGCCAACAGGGGACAGAGTCAAGTATTTATTCCTGTTGCACACATCACAGGCCCTGATATATTCTTGTATAGACTTCATCCCTTCGCACCACAGCAGGCCTGACAGCCTTTTGTACGTTCGGAAAAACCCAGAATGCCCCTCTAAAGTTAAATCATGGAACTCTTGTAAAACAAGAAGAATTGTAGGAGAGTCCTTGGAAATTACCAGCCTTCCCTTGTACAACTTCCCATATTTCAGCTAAAAACCAACATTCTCACCTGTTTCCCTAATCAGGTCATGAATAACCACCCTGAGTTTCGCATTTTCTATTCATGGAAAGACAGAGTTGATATGGCCCTGCAGTTCACTCATCTGGAAAGAGCATCTACAACTCTATTCTCCTTGTCTTCTTTGTTCTTGATCTCAGAATCAAAACCCGGGAGTTTATTAACCCGTTTTTGTTGACTCTCTCCAGTCATCTTCTGATCAATAAGAAATTTCAGATTCTTCTGATCTGTATGGACAACAAACTTCCTTCCAAGAAAATAATGATTACATTTCTGTACTGACATGACAATCACCATTAAATACCTCTCAAGGAAAGACTTTTGCTGAGCTCTCATGGAAACATTCTGACATAAGAAGGCAATTGGATGATCATCTTGCATCAGGACAACACCTAATCCCTTCCCCAAAGCATTAGTTTCAACCACAATTGAAAGCAAAGCCTACTGTTCAACATATAGGCAGCTTGAAAGGATCCTCCCTAGGTGCCACTAGACATCACCAGGTTGGTGCCAATTCTTCCCTAAAGACAGAATGCAAAACTACACATGGAAGAGAATATATAAGTATTTGATAAATCATAAGGATAACAGGTCAGAAATCAGAATTCTAGGTGCTATCAAGACATCCAAACAGAAACATTACATCTTATTCAATGACCAAGAACACTGCTTGAGTCAATAAACCCGACTCATTAGACTGATGCATTAATTAGCCAGTGGCAGTGCCATAAGAGGTCAAATAATATTCAATATACAAAGAGTAAAGAGAAATGTACGTAAAAACATTCAAATAAAATTGCAGATTCTCTCATTACATACAGGCTAATCAAACCATCCTTACAAATTCAATGTTAATAACAAAAGTGTGAGTTAACTTGAAACTGTTAAGGTATAGCTACAATCACAGTACAATAAACCAGAACAGTATAGAACCAGAGAATAGAGAGAGAAGAAGAGAGAAAGTACAGAGAAGGAAGAATAGAAGCAGTATATGAAAGTAACAGAGGGAGGAATGATTCAGCAAGAATATCCCTCAGCTCTGAGTATGTGATCCTGTATATTTTTCTGTAAAAGAGTATGAAGAACAATGAAGAATAAAAGATAGTGTCTAACTTTCGAGAGGCTAGACTCTCTCCCACATAAAAGTCCCCACTAATTCCCTGCCTAACAGAATTTCCCTCTTCCTATTTATATCACTGCTCACGTAACAAACGCACCGCACTCACACCTCAGGTAGTTATTTTATTTCCTCTCCTCCTATACGTGAATTTAAAAGGGGTGACTTCACTGTTTTGCCCTTCCTCCATACGGTCTGTGACAATACCCCCCCCCCCCCCCCCCCCCCATGAAGCGCCACCTTGTCCTCAAGGTGGAAAGTCGGAAAGGCAAGCTGTATTTTCTGAGCATCTTCCCACGTATTTTCGAAGTCAGGTAAGGCCTTCCACTTGATAAGGACCTGTAGCTCTCCTTCCTCTGAGGTGCGGATTCCCAGGAGCTCTTCGGGTTCGACCACCAATTCTGTCTCATCTGTGAGGCTGTCGGGTAGCGGCTGAGGCTGCAGTGAAGGGCCCACACTGCGTTTCAATAGTGACACATGGAACACCGGGTGAATTCTCGCTGAGTCTGGTAAACGCAGCTTGTAAGCGACCTCACCGATCCTTTCCAGCACCTCATAAGGACCATAGAAATGAGCACTCAGCTTTTGGTTTGGGCGAGATGCAAGAGAGCGCATCCGATACGGCTGTAGCTTGAGGAACACAAAATCGCCTACCTCAAAAGTCAACTCCCTCCGTTTTTTATCAGCTGCAGATTTCATCCTGTTCTGAGCTCTGTTTAATTGCCACTGTAGCTCTTCCAGAATCAAATTCCTATCCTCCAAAAGGACCCGGACCTCCTCCACCGCGGACTCCAAACCACCACGCAACAGCAGAGGGGGATCTCGCCCATATAATGCCCTGAAAGGAGTCATGTTAATAGACCCATGGTGGGATGTGTTATACCAGAATTCTACCAGAATTCAGCCCAGGGAAGTAAAGACGGCCACTGTTTCGGTCTGGAACCTGTAAGGCAGCGCAGGTAAGTCTCTAAACACTTGTTAACAACCTCTGTCTGCCCATCCGATTGTGGGTGATAAGCAGAAGACATTTTTAGAGTAGTGCCCGAATGTTTGAATAACTCAGACCAAAAGGCGCTAAGAAAAATCTTATCTCTGTCCGACACTATAGATGAGGGGAACCCATGCAACTTGACGACTTCTCTGACAAATAGGGAGGCTACATCCTTGGCTGTGAAAGGATGAGAGAGCGGAAAAAAATGGGCGTACTTGGTGAGGCGATCCACCACTACAAAGATCGTATCAACTCCGCGAACCTTGGGTAGGCCGCTGATAAAATCCATGGAGATGTCGGACCAGACCTGTGTGGGAATAGGGAGAGGTTGTAGGAGCCCTGGCAGGTTGCAGCGTCGAGTGTTTGTTCTGTTGGCAAGTGACACAGCCCTTGACAAACTCTAAGATACGCGATTTCATTCCTTCCCAATAGAGTACAGCCGCCATCCGCTTATATGTTCGAAAAAATCCAGCATGGCCTCCCAGTTTCGAACTATGGAACTCCTCCAATAATTTCGGGATGAATTTAGACGACTTAGCCAGCACAATGCGCCCGTGAAAGGAGAGTTTGCCGTTTACCAGAGCAAACCCAGCAGCTGTTTCATCCCCCAACAAGAGCTTCTACATAATACCTTTCAGTTTTGCATCCCCTAATACTTCCTGCTCAATTTCATCCCATTCTGCTGCCAAGGAAAAAGAAAGAGAGGAGAAGTGAAATTTGCGAGATAAAGCATCAGCAACTCTATTTTCGGTACCTGCCTTGTATTGAATATCGAATTGATACCCCAACAGTTTGGAGAGCCATTTCTGTTGAGCTTCATCTGCCACTCGCTGATCCAATAGAAATTTCAGGGCTTTCTGATCTGTGAATACCGTAAACCGCTGGCCCATCAAGTAGTGACGCCACTTCTGTATTGCTAACACCACAGCCATCAGTTCGCGCTCGTAAACTGATTTTTTCTGAGCCGTCTCCGAAAGTTTCTGACTCATAAATGCGATAGGGCGCCCTTCTTGCATTAATACAGCTCCAACTCCTTTCCCGGAGGCATCCGTCTCTAGCTGAAATGGTTTAGAGAAACAGGGAATGGCGAGCACCGGAACAGAAACCATCGCCTGTTTCAGGTGTTCAAACGCTCTGTCCGCTTCCTCACTCCATAAGAATCCATCCTTTTTCAACAGCTGCGTCAGGGGCCCTGCAATGCTGCCATAACCACGAACAAAACGGCGATAGTACCCAGTGAGGCCTAAAAACCCCCGGAGGCCTCGGATGTCACGAGGGCGGGGCCAGTCAAGCATATCCTGCAATTTCCGGGGATCTGCAGCAACCCCTGAGTGGGAAATAATGTGGCCCAAGTATTCAACACTGGCACTCTCGAACTGGCACTTCTTCCTGTTAATTAACAAGTGATGCTGCCTCAATAATGTGAACACCTGCTCCAGATGCTGGTGGTGGCTGGCCAAATCTCTGCTGTAGATCAAAATATCATAAAAAAAAACCAAAGCGAATTTGCGCAGGTATGGGCGAAGGATCGAGTTCATGAGGGACTGGAAGGTGGAGGGGGCGTTGGTGAGGCCGAAAGGCATTACAAGAAACTCGTAATGACCTTCATGAGTGCGGAAAGCGGTTTTGGGAATATCTTAGTGTTTCATCCGGATTTGGTGATATCCGGACTTTAAGTCAAGTTTAGAGAAAACGGCTGCTCCATCAAGCTCATCAAGCAGCTCCTCAATGATGGGGATCGGAAACTTGTCAGGGACGGTAATCTTATTGAGCGCTCGATAATCAACGCAGAAACGCCATCCCCCGTCTTTCTTCTTGACCAGAATCACGGGGCTGGAAAAAGGGCTCGTGCTTGGCCTTATGATACCCAGCTGCAACATCTCGCAGACAATCTTCTCCATCTCTTCTTTTTGATAATGGGGGTATCGATACGGCCGGATGTTAGGGATATCTGCTCCTTCCTTCAGTGTAATCGAATGATCATGAGTACGGTGTGGGGGAAGGCCTGAAGGTGGTTGAAATAGATCTTCATACTGCAGTAACAATTCCGATGTTGCTGTCGACAACTCAGCCTGGTGTGATTCGGTGGTGGCTCTAAACATAGGAGTCACCAAGAACCCCTCCTCATCATTCTTCAATGCATGTAACGTGGCTTTCCCATTAGCTCGACTCCTGCCCAAGGTAGGATCACCCTGAAGCGTGACCCAAACATCTCCTTGCATCCAGCTCAAAGAGGGAGAATTGTAATCGCCGACGAAACGCCCCAAGCTAGCCACCCATCCAGCGCCCAAAATGACCTCAGATTGGCCCAGCATCATAACCAAGAAATCTTGCACTATTGAAGTCCCCTGTGCCAGAATAGTGACGCCTGCGCATCCACTCACCCCCTTCTCAATGGCACAATTTCCCACCTCCACACGGAAAGGAGGAAGAGGTATCGTGCGTAGCCCCAGAGTAGAAACGAGAGACAGAGAGATGAAATTAGCTTCAGCACCGGGGTCCACCAACATAACCACTGCGGACCCATTAATGACACCCCGAAACTTCAAGGTGTGATGAGAGGTAAAGCCCCAGTAACTCAACGAAGAGAGGTGAAGAGGAGCGACGTTATCCTGATCGGCGTCGTCCTCGAGTGGAATATCTTCCACGAAGACTTCTGGAATCTCTTCGTCTTCCCCTAGAATGATCATGCGCTGATGTCGAAACCGACATGAATGGGTCGGATCCCATTTCTCCCCACAACGGAAACATAGGCCTTTTCGGCGCCGCTCGGCCCATTCATCGTTAGAGACCCAACGGGCAGGAGGCTTGGCTCCAGTAGAACCCGAGCCTAGAGTAGTTCCAGAATGAGAAGGTTTGGATTGAGAGCTCAGATTGGGCTTATTAATACCTGAGTTAGAGTGGAGTGGGTTGGGCTTTGTAGTGTCTGTAGGGAAAGAAGGATTGGGCCTGGCCCAATGAGCGGATCGAGCTGCCCCCCAACTCGACCGTGGAGCCCAATCGCGTCTACCTCCTCTGTCATCTTCTTCCCAAGCACGGTTGCGAGCTTCGATCTCCATGGCTCGATCCATGAGATCCTGTAGATTCTCAAATTGTTTCACTGAAATTTCCGCCCTAATTCTCGGATGAAGCCCCTCATGAAACATGCACATCAAAGTCATCGATCCCAAATCCCTAAACGAACGCGAGGCCAGTTCGAATTCCCGGCAAAATTCCATCACCGTACCCACTTTCTTCACCTGTAGCAGAGGCGAGAGGGGGTTTAGTTCCGATCCAGGCGCGAAACGCTTCGCCGCGCATTCCTTCAGACAGCGCCAAGTGTGGAACGCTGTTTGCGTCTCCCACCACTCGAACCACGTGAGTGCCTCACCGTGCAGGCCGATCACGGCGTGGTTCAGCCGGTCCTCCACCAGAATCGCAAGCGCCTTGAAGTAGCGGTCCATGCGCACTAGCCACCCGTGCACATCGGAGCCGTCGAAGGTAGGAACCTCCATTCTCCGTCCTGGGTCCCAACCCGCCTGAGGAGGCGTGGGACGGCGACCACCCCCTTGTTGGTCGTCCACCACCGACACATTATCTTCCGTGTCCGGTTGCGTGTGGTGCGGGGTGTGCTGCGGTGGGATCCGAACCGCGAGATCTGCCAACTGTTTCATCACCGTCTCCAACATCCGCTCCAAACCCTCCACCCGATTCTCCATGGTTGCCGATGACCGCGTCGTGACCATCCACAGGAAGAAGCCCCGGATCGAAGACTGATACCAATTGTTAAGGTATAGCTACAATCACAGTACAATAAACCAGAACAGTATAGAACCAGAGAATAGAGAGAGAAGAAGAGAGAAAGTACGGAGAAGGAAGAATAGAAGCAGTATATGAAAGTAACAGAGGGAGGAATGATTCAGCAAGAATATCCCTCAGCTCTGAGTATGTGATCCTGTATATTTTTCTGTAAAAGAGTATGAAGAACAATGAAGAATAAAAGATAGTGTCTAACTTTCGAGAGGCTAGACTCTCTCCCACATAAAAGTCCCCACTAATTCCCTGCCTAACAGAATTTCCCTCTTCTTATTTATATCACTGCTCACGTAACAAACGCACCGCACTCACACCTCAAGTAGTTATTTTATTTCCTCTCCTCCTATACGTGAATTTAAAAGGGGTGACTTCACTGTTTTGCCCTTGCTCCATACGGTCTGTGACGGAAACCAATAAACCTTACCTCGTTCTCACCCTCTTGTTGCCATTATAGATCATTTCACAAAGGGGCTTTTGATTGATCTCATTTTTTATATTATCTTGAAGAGAGCAAATGATATTATGCAAATTACAACATTTAGCATGCAATCATCGTAAGACTTTATAAATCAAGCCCTGTTTACACAACAAATTCTCTAACAACAGTTGATAGATGCTCTTCAAAACTGGTGGCTTAAGGATTTTAAACACATATGCACCAACACATGACACTAATAAGAACAGCTGAACAGGCTAGTAGTGAAATGACCAAATGGTGCAGTATAATGTTGCAAACAATCTACATAGTGATGCAATAATTAAGATATCAGAAGAAAAAAACTCACCATTAAATAGTGGAGCAAGGACAAAAGGTTTGAAACACGCATGCAAAGGTCCGAATTAAGCTAGAAAGAGAATATAAAGAGAGAAGAAATGGCATCCATGGTTTGCACTAGATAGTATCCACCTAAGAAGATGGAAAGATGGACAATGTCTGCATCATTTGACACTCTTTGATCTTCTACATAGGTAGACTTCCTTTTCAAAAGTTTGATCCAACTCCCAAGGAAAGGTAAAATTGGAATCCTGCAGAAAAGAAAAGCATATACTTATGCTACAGAACCACATACTTAAGAAACCACAGGCGAACATAAATAGCTAATTAACTTGCACCTAAAAGAATGTGTTAAATATGCAATTATTCAGGTTTGATTTTGTTACATAGAAAAACCACTCATATGCCTTCACCAAATAGCTTACGTTTTGGGAAAAGTTAGTTTCTGCAATGGCATCGGATACGGCGCTGGAAACAAAATAATTGGGTATTTAAGATTTTCGTGATATACAAAGACCAAAGAAACAGAAATATCAGAAAAGGCATGTGTAAATGCTTGTTTCTATTTCATATATAATTTATAAAAAGGTATTAAGACTTTCAAATGGGGAACACCAAACAATCATGTTATTGATCTCATTTGACAGACGATGAGACTGTATACCATTATAGATTATGAACACAAATTAGATCTCAATAGTTATTATTTTGGATGACATATGAGCTGAAGTCTGCAACATCGCTTCAAAACTAATGACGACTAAGAACAGAAGAACTTCATAAATATTTATAATACTTTAACCAACTAAGAACAGCATCATCTTAATCAACCATTGGCAGCACCACTAGTCATAGAAAATCCAATACACATATATAAAATAACAAAATAAGCAACAGTGAGAGGAATGTATAGTTCATCATCTTTATACGGCACAACAAACAAGCATTTCATAGAATTAACAAAGTGAATTAGTAAAATATTATCTCACCTTCTTTACTCCTTTTAGCAAGTCTCTAGCAATAATCTCGTGAAGAAGCTTCAAGGCCTGTTCCTTCTCATTTTTATATAAAAGAGCATGAATAATTGTTTCATAACTTACATGATTTGGCATGAGATCACTGCCTTGCATTTTTGAGAGTAAGGCTATTGCTTGCCTGAACAGGCCCTCTTTACAAAGGCCATTGATCATAATATTATAAGTCCAAACATTTAGACGATAATTGTGGTTCAAAAGATACTGAAAAAATTCTTTTGCAGTCTTTAACCTCCCATATTTGCATAGACCATTTAGAATAGTACTAAACAAGTAAACATTTGGACTAATACCTGTCTCAACAATTTTTCGAAACAATGCAATTGCCTCATCAAGATGTCGCATTTTGCACAGAGCATCTAGCAAGATATTGTAAGTGATTAAATTAGGGGCTTGACCACTGTTTTTCATCTTATCAAGAATATCTTGCACATCAGATATTCTCTGTGATTTGCTTAAGCCATCAATGAGAGAACTGTATGTTACTGTATCAGGAACTAAATTTTTTGTACGCATTTCTTTAAATAGAGTCATGGCCTGATCCATCCTTTTGCTCTTGCAATACCCGACAATCATAATGTTATAACTCCAAACATCAGGTGTCAAACCTGTTTTGATCATATCGTCAAATAACTTTGTTGCCTCATTAACTTCCTTGAGTAGAAAGTGTCCATCAATTAAAGCATTGTACGTGACAACATCAGGCGGCTGACCACTTCGCAACATCAGATCAAACAACTTCCGGGCTTCTTTAATTTGTCCTTCTTTACAGGATGCATCTATTAATATGCTAAATGTGTATTTGTCTCGCTTGACCTTACTTTTCTTCACCATTTCATTCAGCAATCGAGAAGCTTCTTCTAATCGACTAACACAACATAAACCGTGAATTAGGAAATTTTAGTCCCTCAAGATTCATGGAAATGGTCAAATTAGACCCTACTAATTAAAGATTTTGAAAAAATTAATCCTCCCATTATAGAGACCAATTTGACCATTTTCATAAATCTTGAGGGTCTAATTTGTCTATTTTTTTCTTGGAGGACCAATTTGTCCGGCATTTTAATTTTGGAGGGATATATTTTAAATTTTTTATTCTTGAGGAACTACTTTGTCCGATGAGAAGTTTTGCAGGGACTAATTTGAGTGTTTTGTCTTAAATTTTAGATCACACTTCAAATATAAATTATTTCATCTCTAAATTAATTTTATTAAAATCAATTCTAAAAATATAAAATCAAAGACACTAAGCTAAACTAATGGGTAGGCTTTTTGGGAAAAAATTGTTAAGTTTCAAATTTATTCACACATATTATATAAAAACGCAATTGAGGTAGTCCTTCTCTTTCTTTCTTTTTCTTTCCTTTAACTTAGGGGTGTAATCAGATCGGTTTGGATCGGATTTGAAGCAAAAATTAATCCGATCCGATCAATTTAAGTTCGGTTCGGATTGGATCGGATGGATCACTTTTTCATGAGCAAATCCGAACTGATGGATCCGATTAAAATGCGGTTGGTTCGGTTCTGATCATTGGATGCCCGATTTAACAAAAGAATTTAAAAAATTTCCAAAAAATACAAAAAAATTCTGAAAAAATTGTCAAAAATTCAAAAAAAAAACCGTAAAAATTGCCAAAATACAAAAATTCCTAAAAAGTCATTATTTAGGAATTAGAATTCCTAAAAAGTAATTATTTGGGAATTAGAAAGTACTTAATTAGATTTATTATTTTTTTTATTTATTATTTTTTTAAATTTTGATCAGAACAATCGGATGGTTCGGTTCCATTGATTCGAAATTTTTAAAATCCGATATCCAGACCTCTCAATGATCGGATTTATCGGATTTTATCCGATCAGACCCGATGATCCGATCCAGTCCGATCCAAACCCTTCAGATCAGTTCGAATTCGTCGGTTCTATCGGGTGGATCGCAACCACTTACACCTCTACTTTAACTTTCCTACACCAAAGCAATTTTGCATCTCGTATACTTTAACTTTCCTACACCAAAGCAATTTTGCATCTCGTATGTGAGTGTTAGTGAATTGAACACTTCAAAAATTACTTTGTCCTTGTGACCATGCAACTCCACTTCACTCTAAAATGGTCTTTTCCAATGATTAGAAAAGTCTCTCAATCTTCTCCCACATCAAGTGTTATGAAGCACACAAAACATCATTGATATTGTGCTTGTTAGAATGGACAAACTAACTATTAAAGGATACATAACACCTAATAACTATTAAAGGCACAACGCCATAACAAATAAGTCAAATGAAGTCAATGTCATTAATCTTTAATTGTTCTCTTACCCCGCAACTGCATATTAGCTCAAGCCACAAACCATAAAATTCACAAACCTGAGATCGTGAGTATTTTTTTCTCATAACATAAATCTTGGTCATCATTAGTATTTTACTCCAACTAGAATTGATATGTACATGCCAATGAGTTTTAGTTCAAATGACACCTTCCTTAACCCAAGTGACTAAGAGATTTGCTGGTCTAAGATCGGGGATTCTATTCCCGTCGTATGTCCATTCCCTTTTTCATTTTAGGAGCTCCTTGTAAACAAAAAATAAAATAAAATAAAATTGATGCGTGGGTTTTAAAGTTAAAAAAAAGTTTCACAAATGATTGTGATATTATGTGTTATAGTGAAAATGTGCTTTTTAGACCACATGAAAATGCTTGATTTTCTAAATTGGAAACTTCCATTTACTATATAAGAAAGTCACATTTCACATCTATTTTTCTTTGTATTTTTTTTTATTTTTATTTTCTAATGTTTTTTCACATATGAAGACAGACATGATCAACTTGAGTTTTCTCCTTACTCCACAGCCTGTATCACACTAATCCATCTATATCCCTAAGCATGGTCCTTAAGATGGTAGCATCATTGCATCAAGATCATACAGAAGAACAAGAGATAGTTATTCAACTCATCAGTAGCCAACTGTTGATTTGATTGCATTCAATATCTGGACCGAATAAGAGGCAGAAACTTCTTATCAGTGTATATAAAATGTAATCATCTCTCCTAAAAGCTTAAACTGACAGGAAGTGATATACGAATGAGATTATCAATTCTAATAGTGAGAAGAGTAAACATTGATCATTAGATTTACATCAATGTCTCAGCTTAAAAAATATGTGATTATTTTTTTCAAATAAACAGAAAATGATATATACTAATCTCTATCAGAAGATTAAGGTAAAAAGATGAGTTACCTTGTTCTTGGTTGGCATGTAGAAGGGCTTAAAAACCAAAGGAAAAGGAATGTCTAGACCACAAACTCTTGCTACAGGGGCTTCTAACTGTACCACAAGAAATGAAAGAGAGGGTTGAGAGTCGATACCACATGCCAAGGTTGAACTTGGCCGAGTATTCGGACAGAGAAATGCTTGTTGTACATCACAAAATCAGCTACGATCAACCACCATATGCAATAATTCAATTTTTTAAAACTATTAATCAAACTTTTAGTATTATACATTAATCCAACATTTTAAAAGTTGGATTAATAGTTTTAAAAAGTTGGATTATTGTAAATGGTAGTTGATGGTGACTGATTTTGTGGTGTACATATAACATTACTCATTTTGATAAGAAAAAATATCATTTTAAAAAAATGTATTTCAAGTCTTTTTATATGTTGAGTAAAAAATTTTAACAAATGCATAATCACTACAATAAGTTAAAAAAAGAACATGATAAAGTTGTTTAAAAATAAGATATTTTTAAGGTAAATTACACTGACATCTTCCGAGGTTTTCTGAAATTCATTCTAACTCCCCTCTTATGCACATTGCTCTGTGTGACCAAGGAAGAAGGTCAATATCATCCAAGCAAATAGAGAGGAATTAAGGTGATTTTCACTGATTCTCAAGGAAAGTAAATGTAACTCACCCTAGAATTTTTTATGTTAGACAAAAACATAAATTAGATGGCTTGAAACAAGTCTATAAGAATAATAGATTGTCTTGAAGCCTGTTAGAAACCATGGCATGTCAAAGGGTTGGAGCATACCCTTGAGAAGCAGCGCTCAACAATGGAAGCCGAGATTTCGGCGCCAAAACCTCCAGTTACCGGAGCTTCATGACTAATCTACACAGTCCAATCAAAGCAACGGTTAATATTAAAAATAGATTAATAGAATATACATGCATTATTCAACAAAATTATTTACTCACAAGTAGCTTTCCTGTCTTGTTAACTGAGGCCTCCACTCTTTCCTTATCCCAAGGTATTAGTGTCTTCAGATCTATCAATTCACAAGAAATTCCCTCCTGCAGGATATCAAAATAAATTCACAATTTCAATAAAAAAAAAGTAACATTTTATCTAAGAACAAATAAGTTTTAAGGTTCAAACTTTCTTCCATGGAAATATAATGTCTATGTTATGAAGTAAATACATAAAATATGAAGCGACAATTGTAGCGTAAAAGAATATCAACTTATCAAGTGATTGGAATCTTATTTTCCAGGGAAAATAAGAAAGAAGGATGATACTCTAACTAGTTTTTGTTAGATTTCAAATATATGTGATTATGCTAATCAATTAGGTCAAGTACAAAATAATACTTTCAGGCGAAGACATGATGTCCTTATTCCAAATTTAGTATATTCTGAGTTCATATGATGGAAATGATGATTCTTATTTTTGTTAGAATGGAAAATAGGCTAAGATGATGATTCCCAACCGAGCCACGATATTTGAATCACAATTTCCAACTGAAGAGGATGGATTGGCGATTCCACAAAAACTCGAACAAAATTCTTTTAATTTCTGCATGCACTCTTTGTATATGTGATAGTTAGATATCGAGGGAAATGTAATTTTAGTCCTTCACTTTGTACGCGTGAGTCACTTTGGTCCCTCACTTTACAAACTATGAGTCAAGTTAATCCCTCTCATGAGATCAAAATGGACAAAAAGAGGGACTAACTTAACTCGTAGTTTGAAAAGTGGAGGATCAAAATGATTCACATTTTGTAAAATGAATGATCAATTTGCTTATTTTGAAAAGTAAGGAACCAAAATGATTCACACATATAAAGTAAAGGATCAAAATGGCATTCCACTCGTTAGATATCCCTTACCAAAATTGAAATTTTGCTCAGCTGTATTAGCAATAGCTGCACCTTGTCATGTGTTTATTGACATGACATATAATAAATTAATAATGCACTCATCAATTTGTAGTCTATTTTCACCAAGTATTTTCATGTCTGAGAATTCGTAAATTTTTTGGAAATTTATCATACTTGTGTTTATTTGTTGTCTTAAATAAATTATGCACCAAACTAGCATCAAACACTAATATATATGTATATAACATATATTCCTAAATTATATGTGATATATTATTTTCTTCTTTATGCTACAACATCAACTAAGAATTGTCCCTCTAAGTGGGCTCGGATATGTGGATCAAATGATGCCATACAGCTCTATTATATATCATATTTCTGCTATTTGATTGAAGTTCCCAATCAGACCTAGGATGAACAAATTCCAACCCCAATCCTTTCCTTTCAGAATAAATAAATTCCGCATACCAAGTGTAAATTCTTCAGTGATAACTTGCCCGCATTCCCAAAAGTAAGTAGAATACTGAGTAATGTAAGAATCACTTACTTTTGCAGCATCAAGACAAGCTTGTTCCATTATAGATAATTGAGCTCCCCATCCAACAAGTGTAATATCACATCCTTCCCGAACAACCTGAGTACACATTTGAATATTTATCAGTATATGTTTATGCAGAAATTCTTTTCATTGTTGCATATAGTGTGACAATGTGACTTGTGGTGTACCTCAGCCTCAGATAAAGGCAACATATAATCATCCTCCGGTACTTCTTCAACAGCCAAACGATAAAGCCACTGAAATCAAGATTGACAAGATTTAAATTTCGCAAGTCACACATATCATAAATCTGTGGACACAAATTATTAAGGTGATTCTGGTTACAACCTTTTGTTCGAAAAATACAACTAGATTTGGATCTCGTATGCTAGATAGCAATAATCCTTTTGCTTCCCGGGGACTTCGAGGGATGACAACCTTCACAAGAAACACTCTTGAGTCACTTCACAAAAATGTAAAGAAGATAGTACTTAGAAGAAATTTGGTTCTACATCAAATGTATGACTTGCAATAATTCTCATGAAACCCTAAGGAGATTAGTTACATAAAGAACTAGCCCCCACCTACATATACTGTTGGAAGAAAACGACAAGCATTAGGTATGTGGACATCGTTATTTGCAAAAGAGGGACCATAAACATAACAAAAGTGCAAAAAGTAAGGTTTAACTAGCAAAATGAAGTAAATATAAAAGCACCATACTTTGCTTTGTATTTAGCCTCTCAAATATCACAAACCATGTCAAGATCTCGACCCTTGACGAACAAGCCCTCTCCACAACGATTTTTTAAAATTGTTAAGTGTTGAGCTCCATATCTTGAGGTCCCACCTTGTAATGTACCTGCAAAAAAAATCACACTGTATACAACAGATTTCTCAAACTTTCAAATCACTCTATCTACCCTTTCTTTTTGTAGATTGACTCTCCCCAAGAGAACATGCATGTCGTTTTACCAATTCTTTTTCATGCTCTCTTAATTCCCACCTCCAATATAGACTCCACACCCAACACCATCCATCCCAAACTCCACTGTTAGCAATTGAGTGGTCTTTTTGGATTCAAATATTGAATAATCTCTTAAATAAGTCCTTCAACCTTTCCTTCTTTTGCGGTTTGTGTACAATCCTTCAATTGAAACTTAAAAATATATATATAAAATCTCATATTTTCCTCCATTCTATGCTCTGAATACTTCTATTTCCATTCTTTCTACAGTGATTAAATGAAGATTTTCACAAGAATCTTTACTCAAGATCCTAAGCCAGCTGAATGGTATATGTTAAGACCCAAGTCATATTTAAGGTTTATTAATAGTCATTTAGCACCATAAATAATGGAATTATTTCATTGTAATTCATTCAAATCAGCATGTGAATAAAGCCCCTTGAGGTATTAGTCAAGGAAAGTAGATTTTTTGTAGATTTTTCGTGAAAGAAATAACAATATACCTGTTTGTTTTGTTTCTCTTTTTAGAAAAAAAAGAGTGCTCACACTTAATGTGGCTGTTGTACCTGAACAACACCAATTTTTTCTTAACATATCAATTACTTATTACTATCAAGAACATGAAACTGAAGAAGCAGAATTCTCATGAACCTGTGTTTCTGAAAATGAATGTTATTAATTCATAATTGAACTTTAAGATCCAAAAACAAATTTGCTAGATGATTCAGCTTGACTGTGGGAAAAGAAAATACACAAAATCAAACATGCCTAGTACATGACACTAAAAACAGCATGCTAGAAATGGCCATAAATAATGCTTCTTTCTTAACGGCTAATGTTGCTTATTCCAAGCCGAATTCTTCAGCCAAAATCCACCCTCATAAAATATAATGAATCTAGGGAAAATAGCATTATGTTTAGGGCTTTCATGATCTCTTAGCTCCCCAGATAATATCAATACACAGGTAAAGCACCAAACGTACCAGTTGATATTAAGTTATCAAAGTATCCGTCTGATATGATGTAAAGATGATAACTGTGCACATCATTGGATACTTTTAAGTATTCTACAGAATCTGATCCAACTCCACAGGAATTGTAATCTTGGGATCCTAAATAGAAAACATGAAAGCAATTTTAAAAAAACAAAACAAAACAAAACAAAAGGTAAACTTATGTGTCCAGAATGCAGAACCATAGTGACATGAAACCATGCTTGAATTTAGTGAATGTGATAACTAGCACTAATTCACTAGACACTAAGCATGTATTGCTGGTAAGAAAAAAATAATAGTAGTATAGAGATGTATTACAGATCATTATCATCTCTAATGCATTTTAACACTTTTTTCTAAGCATATAAACAAATTGAAACAAATATAAATGTAATTTAAAAGTTAAAAAAGGATAAACCGTAATTCAAAAAAAAAAAATTGTCTCACCTTGTTCTCTTCCCTTAGCAGGCCTCTACTAATCAATTCACGAAGAAGCTCCAATGCCATTTCATTCTCATTTTTATATAGGAGAGCAGGAATAATTGTTCCATAACTTACAAGATCAGGCAAGCAGTCATTATTGCTCTTCATTTTTGAGAGTAGGGCTAATGCTTCATTGAGCAAGCCCTCTTTACAAAGTCCGTTAATCATAATATTGTAAGTCCTAATAGTTAGACCATTACTATTGATCAAAAGATGCTGGAAAAACTCTTGTGCAGTCTTTAGCCTCCCACATTTGCATAGACCATTTAGAATAGTATTAAACATGGAAACAGTTGGATTAATCCCTTTCTCAACAAATTTTTGAAACAATGCAATTGCCTCATCAAGATGTCGCATTTTGCACAGAGCATCTAACAAGATATTGTAAGTGATTAAATCAGGGGCTTGACCACTGTTTTTCATCTTATCAAGAATATCTTGCACATCAGAAATTCTCTGTGATTTGCTTAAGCCATCAATGAGAGAGTTGTATGTTATTGTATCAGGAAATAAATTTTTTGAACGCATCTCATTAAAGAGAGTCATGGCCTGATCCACCCTTTTACTCTTGCAATATCCGTCAATCATAATTGTATAACTTCTAACATCAGGTGTCAAACCTGTTTTGATCATATCATCAAATAACTTTGTTGCCTCATTAACTTCCTTGAGTAGAAAGTGTCCATCAATTAAAGCATTGTACGTGACAACATTAGGCGGCTGACCACTTCGCAACATCAGATCAAACAACTTCCAGGCTTCTGTGATTTGCCCTTCTTTACAGGATGCATCTATTAATATGTTAAATGTGTATGTGTTTGGCTTGACCTTAATTTTCTTCACCATTTCATTCAGCATTCGAGAAGCTTCTTCTAATCGACCAACACAACAGAAACCGTGAATTAGGGAATTGTAGGTGATGACATCAGGGGAGACCCCCCGTGCAATCATCCTATAAAACAAATTCCCAGCCTCGGTTACAAGTCCATCTTTACCTAACCCATCAATGATGGTACTGTACATTACTACGTCGGGCTTAATAGGCTGTCTCTCCAGCTTCTGCAGCAATTCAATAGCAGCTCTTGTTTTCCCGATCTTACAAAGCCCATTGATTAAGATCCCATAACTCACCTCATCAAGCTGATATCCAAGTGCTCTTACTCTGTCGTGGAACACCAGTGCTTTCCTAACCTCACCATTAGTACAAAACCCTTTCATAAGAGTGTTCAAAGTAATGACATCTAATTCATACCCTCTCTTGATGATCTTACCCAATACAGAGAAAGCAAAATCCATATGACCCAAATGGCAGAAACAATTGATCAAGATGCTCAGAGTAACCAAGGAAGGAGTGATTCCCCTAGGCTCCAATTGGGCAAACAGCGAGATGGCAGTGGGGCACTGTTTCATCTTAACAATAGACCCTAAGATCTTGGTTAATTCAATTACAGAAGGTGGATGGCGCCTATTGAGAATGGCAATGAAGGAGGAAACGGCGTCGTTGAAGTTGTTATGAGACGCAGAAACATTGTTGTTAGGATTTGGAATCGGAGAAGAATGGGAGTAAAGCCTAAGATGATGAGCACAATCATAATATGAGAGCGAGTTGGGTATGAATTGGGCATACCTTGGACGCAACAAAACTCTCATAGCTTTATGATTCATTCCCTCTCACTGTGTTGTGTATCAAGCTGAGTCTGCGTGCTCTCTTCTCCTTCCACCAGTTCGAGCTAGTCACCACAAATTAGGGTCTTTTGTCCAATTTCTATCGTGTTTGGATTTTAAGTTGGGATTTTAGTGTTGGTTTGAATGCTATTATTTATTTAAAATAAAATATTTTAGTGAATTTTTTTATATGTTTGGGTGTTTATTTTTAGTAAAAGTATAATCACTAGAAGCTATAATTTTTTTTGAGTAAAAAAAGATCTTATGTGAGAAACTATAATTTTTATCTTCTGAAAAAAACATTTTCTATAATATAAAAAATATGTTTACGACTAAATAAAGATCTTTTATAATTACATCCAAACATAAATTAACTAGTTTTTAAACTCGTGCGATGCACGGGATGATATCAAATTTTATGTTTAAAATATTAAATAATTAATGAAATAAAAATATTTTTATAAAAATAAATTAAATAAAAATATATCATTTATAAAATTTATTTTACAAATAAAAAAAATATATAAATGAAATTATTCTTATATCAATAAATGCACATAAAATTGAAAAAGAATCTTGATGAAGTGTATAAGACCTACTTATCACGTAATATAAATATGTAGTTTTTAAATTATTTTTGTAAACAAATCATGCATATTGAATCAACATATACGAAACATAGGAAGTGATTATTGCTACACCCTTTTATCAATCACTAAAAATCATCATATTCTTATTCAATCATGTAATTATTTTTTCTTTCAATCTCGAATTCTTATTCATAATATTTATATTTATTCTCTTTCAATAATCAACTAATAAAAATGTTCATAATTTACGGATTATCAATCACTAAAATTACTGAAATCATAAAAAATATTAAAAATTATTAATTACCAATCACTAATAATTACTAATTATTCATAATTATTCTCATCCAACAGTCAACACAAATATTGAAAAATTTACTGATTCACGTTCATAATTATTCATAAGTAACAAAAAATTAAAAATCTCTAATTATATTAATAATTACTAAGTATTCATAATTATTATTTTAGAACAATTAAAAAATTCAATAAAATGATATATTCATTATTTATATTTTGCATTTCCCATGTGAAAGTTAATTAATCAATAAATTGATAAAAAAAATGCAGCATCTTCCTATATTTAAAAATCAATTGAATTATTGAGTAAGATGAAATAGATAAAAGTTGCTATATTAAATAATTATAATTAAGTAAATAAATTATAATATTTTAGGTAAAAAAATTTATTATGGAAAAATTGGAGATCGAGATTACACCATATTGTTATTAACTCAAATAACAAATAGTGATGATAATAATATTATGACTCCTTAGATGCATTTTTAAAGTTTGGAAGTCTCCAATACATGATTACTCTAACTTTTATTTTCAATCATGTTCTGTATTTCTTGCATTGATATCCTTAATAAGCGAATCAGTATTGAGGATAAAAAAAATATATAGCTCTACCGAGTGATGAGGAATAATTTGGTGATAATCATATAGAATATATATATTGAAAATATATTAGTGGAAAATTAGTGGAAAATAAGTAAAATGGTTATTGATTACAATTGATTATGATTACAAGTGTAATTTGATTAGCATTGATTATTATGTCTTTGCAAATTGCAAGAAGTAAATAAATCATGAATTATAATTGCAAGCTTAATTAGGATTGATTAGCCCTAATTGTTCATTTTTGGCAAACCTTGATCATGGTTGTGAAATGCTAATCTATTAAATAATGTTTTTTTATGGATTACAATTAAATAATAACATACTTTTGTTAGCCTTGATTATGATTAGCCTTGATTATTATTGCAAATAAATAGTTGATTATGATTGCAAGTTTAATTAGGATTGTTTAGCATTGATTAGCATAATAATATGTTACATTAAAAAATATATTCTAGATTCCTTATTGAGCATGAATAGGTGTTCCATAATTAGATGAAAAGGTAGAATTTTTAGAATGACACATGACATTCTTTAATAGCCATTATCTCTATTTTATAATACTAAGATAGATAATATAAAATTATTTTACACTATCGATCTATAACAATTTAAGAAAGTAATATATCATTATGGTTGTATCACTGAATTCCACCTCTGCCCCAACATACTTTGAAGTTTGAATACACAACTCATGTTCCTGACTGTACAAAGAAGAAAATGCTTCACAATTAGAGAGATAGCACAACCCATCGACCAAGAAAATATTTGATGAAATGCTAACAATTTGATGATTTCCTTAAATATTAACATCACCCTAACCTCACCATGATCATAATATAGATAATAATAATTATGTTTGTAATATAAAATATTAAAATGATTAAACTAATCAAAAGATAAAATAAAAAAGATAATCACTGACAATTATTATAACACAAAAAGAACATAACAACAACCTAAATTAAACTACAAATAGGGATTGTGCAAGAAAAATTCAAATGAAAAGAGAAATTGGAGAAAAATTTGAAAAAAAATAGTAAAGGGGAGAAAAAGTAAAATATCTTGAAAGAATCATCTTGTGAAATGATATGGTCTCAGAACCAGCCACTAATGGAGTGATCTACATGGTGCCTTGTTAGTTGTTTCTCTAGCATGACCTCTCTATTCAATTAGATATTCAGAGTGAGAGATCGAAAATCATTCATCAAATTTGGGATGAATTGGTTGAATTGAAGAGAGGGGGTTCACCATTTGCCATCATCATCATTCTTCCAACCAAATACAAAAAAGAAAATATTAAACCAAAATAAAATTAGTGAAAACCTAATAATTACAGTGAATGATGGATATATATACTTAAATTAGTAAAATGGTGATAACCTAATAGAACATATAGAATATATATACTGAATAGAATAGTTAAGAATTAATGGAAATGCAAATAAAAAAAGTATTGAAAATAATTGATTATGATTATGATTGCATGTGTAATTTAACTAGCATTAAAATGATTTGCTAATCAATATTATTGATTAGCATTTTTATTGTCTCGTCTATTTATTGTATCCATAGTTTACGATTGCTATAAAATTATATTATATGAGATGCATGAAGAGATTGCCAATCAATTAATAAAATTATATTATATGAGATGCACGAAGAGATTGCCAATCAATTAATTTATAAAATTTAATTGTCTCGCCTACTAATAACCATTTACTTATTGATATAAAGTTTAATTATCTCGCCTACATGAGATACTTATAGTTTTGTCTACTAATAATCAATCAATTAATTTAATTGTCTCCCCTATTATATAATGTTTATTGTTATCAATCATTATATTATTGCAAATAGCTTTGATTGCTATAAAATTAATTTTCTGTGATTAAAGCATATAACTTTGATTGCTATAAGATTTGTTAGCAAAATATATGTAAATCATATATTTGTAAATAAATAATTGATTAGATTTGAAAGGCTAATATATTATTACTAAAAATATAAATATAGTTTTGATTTTTATAATATTGATTAGCCTTGATTATGATTATGAATGCAAATTATTTTGAAAGACTAATCTATTTGATTATAAATTACACTGATTGCCTATTTATTAGTATTGATTAGAGTATGATTAACTTTGATTGCTATAATATTTAATAGTATTGATTAGAGCATGATTTTATGAGTAACAATCAAGTGAAATGATAGTTTTACACAGTGACACGTGTTATGATATGAGAGCCATTAATATTGTTTTACAATACTAAGAGAGAAGAGAGATTTTATATCCAAACATAAAATTATTTTTACTTCTTCAAAAGATCTTAATTAAAAAGATCAATTAAAAAAATATCAATTAAAATTATTCTACTAGCTTGTTTGAATTATCTTCTATAAAAAAATCTTTTTCTAATTGATAAATAAAATCTTTATAAGAAGTAGATATAATTTAATGTTTGGATGTAATATAATTTTTTTTTACTTAATCATAAACATTTTTATGTATTATAAAAATGTCTTTTTTCATAAGATGAAAATTAGTGCTTGTTTGGATGTCATTTTATAGTTAAAATAAGATCTTTTTCAATTAAAAAATATTTTATTAAATTTTTTGATATGTTTGGATAATATTTTTTAGTAAAAGTAAAATCACTAAAAAAACAGATTTTTTCAGAAGCTGTAATTTACATCTTATAAAAAAAGACATTTTTTATAACACAGAAAAGATATTTACGATTAAGTAAAGATATTTTTATATTACATCCAAATATAAATTGATTTTGTATCCAAACGTTAAATTACTTCTACTTCTTCAAAAGATCTTATTTAAAAGGATCAATTAAAAAAAAGATTTTTTCTAGAAGTTCATCCAAACAAGTCTTTACAGCTTCTGAAAAAAATCTTTTTCTGCTTATTTTAGTGATTTTACTTTACTAAACAATGTTACCCGAACATATCAAAAAATTCAATAAGATCTTTTTTTACAGCTTCTGAAAAAAGATATTTTTCTGCTTATTTTAGTGATTTTACTTTTACTGAAAAAATATTACCCAAACATATCAAAAAATTGAATAAGATCTTTTTTTAATTGAAAAAGGTCTTATTTTAACTATAAAAAGACATTCAAACAAGCTCTTTTTCAATTTATCTTAATAATTAAGATCTTTTGAGAAAGTAGAAGTAATTTTATATTTTGATACAAAATTAATTTACTTTTGGATGTAATATATAAAAAAATTTTATTTAATCAAAAACATCTTTTTTATGTTATATAAAATGTCTTTTTTCAGAAAATGAAAATTGTGCTTGTTTGGATGCCATTATTTATTTAAAATAAGATCTTTTTTAATTAAAAAAAGATTTTATTGAATTTTTTGATATGTTTGGGTACTAATTTCAAGTAAAAGCATAATCTCTAGAAAAAGTAAAAAAATATTTTTTTTCAGAATTAAAATCTAGAAGACAGACATGATCAATTTGAGTTTTCTCCTAACTCAAATTAATTTGAAGACAGACATGATCAATTTGAGTTTTCTTCTAACTCCACGGCCTGTATCATCACACTAATCCATCTATATCTCTAAGCATGGTCCTAATGATGGTAGCATAATTGCATCAAGATCATACAAAAGAACAAGAGATAGTTATTCAACTCATCAGTAGCCAACTGTTGATTTGATTGCATCCAATATCTGAACGGAATAAGAGGCAGAAACTTCTTATCAGTGTATATAAAATCTAATCATCTCTCCTAAAAGCTTAAACTGACGGGACGTGATATACGAATGAGATTATCAATTCTAATAGTGAGAAGAGTAAACATTGATCATTAGATTTACATGAATGTCTCCGCTTAAAAAGTTAACATTATGTGATTCTTTTCTTCAAATAAACAGAAAATGATATATACTAATCTCTATCAGAAGATTAAGGAAAAAAGATGAGTTACCTTATTCTTGGTTGGCATGTAGAAGGGCTCAAAAACCAAAGGAAAAGGAGTGTCTAGACCACAAACTCTTGCTACAGGGGCTTCTAACTGTACCACAAGAAATGAAATGAAAGAGAGGGTTGAGACTTAAGAGTCGATACCACATGCCAAGGTTGAATTTGGCCAAGTATTCTGATAGAGAAATGTTTGTTGTACATCACAAAATCAGCTACCATCAACCACCATATGCAATAATCCAACTTTTTAAAACAATTAATCAAACTTTTAGTATTATACATTAATCCAGCATTTTAAAAGTTGGATTATTATAAATGGTAGTTGATGGTGGCTGATTTTATGGTGTACATATCATTTTGATAAGAAAAAATATCATTTTAAAAAAATGTATTTCAAGTCTTTTTATATGTTGAGTAAAAAATTTTAACAAATGCATAATAACTACAAAAAGTTAAAAAAAATTGATAAAGTTGTTTAAAAATAAGATATATTTAAGGTAAATTACACTGACATGTTCCGAGGTTTTATGAAATTCATTCTAACTCTCTCTTATGCGCATTGCTCTGTGTGACCAAGGAAGGTCAATATCATCCAAACAAATAGAGAGGAGCTAAGGTAATTTTCACTGACTCTCAAGCGAAGTAAATGTAACTCAGCCTAGAATTTTTTATGTTAGACAGAAACATAAATTAGATGGCTTGAAACAAGTCCATAGGAATAATAGATTGTCTTGAAGCCTGTTAGAAACCATGGCATGTTAAAGGGTTGGAGCATACCCTTGAGAAGCAGCGCTCAACAATGGAAGCCGAGATTTCGGCACCAAAACCTCCGGTTACCGGAGCTTCATGACTAATCTACACAGTACAATCAAAGCAACACGTAATATTAAAAATAGATTAATAGAATATACATTCATTATTCAACAAAATTATTTACTCACAAGTAGCTTTCCTGTCTTGTTAACTGAGGCCTCCACTGTTTCCTTATCCCAAGGTATTAGTGTCTTCAGGTCTATCAATTCACAAGAAATTCCCTCCTGCAGGATATCAAAATAAATTCACAATTTCAATAAAAAAAAGTAACATTTTGTCTAAGAACAAATAAATTTTAAGGTTCAAACTTTCTTCCATGGAAATATTATGTCTATGTTATGAAGTAAATACATAAAATATGAACCAACAATTGTAGCATAAAAGAATATCAACTTATCAAGTGATTGGAATCTTATTTTCCAGGGAAAATAAGAAATAAGGATGATGCTCTAACTAGTTTTTGTTAGATTTCAAATATATGTAATTATGCTAATCAATTAGGTCAAGTACAAAATAATACTTTTGGACAAAGACATGATGTCCTTATTCAAATTGAGTATATTCTGGGCCAGTAATGGTATATGTACAACAATTATACATTCAATTAGTATCCAACGTATGCTATGTATTATACGTAATGTGTGTCATACGTAACACACATTACCTATTTACGTATGACACATAGCACATGTTGGATATTAGTTAGATGTATTTCTGTTGTACAATGAACACTACTGTATTCTGGGCTCATATGATGGAAATGGTGATTCTTAATTTTGTTAGAATGGAAAATAGGCTAAGATGATGATACAACTTCCAACTGAAGAAGATGGATTGGTGATTCCACAAAAACTCGAACAAAATTCTTTGATTTCTGCATGCACTCTTGTATATGTGGTAGTTAGATATCCCTTACCAAAATTGAAATTTTGCTGAACTGTATTAGACACTAGCTGCACCTTGTCATGTGTTTATTGACATGACATAAAACAGTGCCCTAATCATTTGTTGTCTATTTTCACCAATATTTTCATGTCTGAGAATTCGTACATATTTTGGACATTTATCATACTTGAGTTTATTTGTCCTAAATAAATTATGCACCAAACTAGCATCATAAACTAATATATATGTATATAATAATATATATTCCTAAATTAAATGTGATATATTAATTTCTTCTTTATGCTACAACAACTACATCAACTAAGCCTTGTCCCTTTAAATGGGCTCGGATATGTGGATCAAATGATACCATACAGCTCTATTATATATCATATTTCTGCTATTTGATCGAAGTTCCCAATCAGACCTAGGATGAACAAATTCCAACCCCAATTCTTTCCTTTCAGAATAAATAAATTCCACATACCAAGTGTAAATTCTTCCGTGATAACTTGCCCGCATTCCCAAAAGTAAGTAGAATACTGAGTAATGCAAGAATCACTTACTTTTGCAGCATCAAGACAAGCTTGTTCCATTATAGATAATTGAGCTCCCCACCCAACAAGTGTAATATCACATCCTTCCCGAACAACCTGTGTACAGATTTGAATATTTATCGGTATATGTTTATGCAGAAATTCTTTTCATTGTTGCATATAGTGTGACAATGTGACTTGTGGTGTACCTCAGCCTCAGATAAAGGCAACATATAATCATCCTCCGGTACTTCTTCAACAGCCAAACGATAAAGCCACTGAAATCAAGATTCTCATTATTTGAATTTCGCAAGTCACGTATCATAAATCTGTGGACACAAATTATTAAGGTGATTCTGGTTACAACCTTCGGTTCGAAAAATACAACTGGATTTGGATCTCGTATGCTAGATAGCAATAACCCTTTTGCTTCCCGGGGACTTCGAGGGATGACAACCTTCACAAGAAACACTCTTGAGTCACTTCATAAAAATGTAAAGAAGACAGTACTTAGAAGAAATTTGGTTCTACATCAAATGTATGACTTGCAATAATTCTTATGAAACCCGAAGGAGATTAGTTACATAAAGAACTAGCCCCAACCGACATATACTGTTGGAAGCAAACGGCAAGCATTAGGTATGTGGACATCGTTATTTGCGAAAGAGTGACCATAAACATAACAAAAGTGCAAAAAATAAGGTTCAACTAGCAAATGAAGTACATACGAAAGCACCATACTTTGATACCAGGAACATGGCAGAAGAAAGCCTCGGGGGATTGAGAGTGGTAATGCCCACCATGACCCACAGCTCCGTAAGGTGCCCTGATTGTTAAACCTATAGGAGAGATTAAGACTTTTTTTAATGCAACAGGTGAAAATAAACCAACAATTCCAACACTTAAGCAGTAAAAGAAATTACCACCACAATTGAATTGGTTCCCACTTCGGTATCTGAATTTAGCAGCTTCGTTGACAATCTGGAAACCAAATTTGTCAATTACTGATCAAAAGTGGCTTTGAATAAAATAAAATTAGCTGCAAGAAGGGAACATGCCTGATCAAAAGCAGGGAAAATGTAATCTGCAAACTGGATTTCTGCTATGGCTCGATTACCCTGCCATGTAAAATACAAACGGAGCTTAAACTCTTTTTTGATTTTTTTATTTTAAATAAAAAAAAAACTAATAATACCGGACTGTAATAAGGTCTGGTGGTAAAACTAGGAAGTACATTTGTTTAGGCTCTTCAACTCACCATTGCTGCCAGACCAATGCCAAAGCCAATGATACCCTGTGAATAGTATTTCGGTATCAAAATTTTCAATCAGTCGTTAACTCGTTATGAATTAAGATATGACAATTACAGATAACTAGAAAATAAAGAAATACAATGAACTATTAAAGGGTCTTTTGTTTCTTGAACATATCTTTCCTAGAACTTCATACTGAGATTTCAGGATCATGTTTCCATACTCCATAATTATGAATGTTTACAGGGGAGAATGAGAGGAGAGAGAACATATTAAGTGCAGAACAGGAAATAAATAAATACCTGCTCACAGAGAGGAGTATTGAAAACCCTATTTTTACCAAATTTGTCCGCTAATCCTGTTGTGCACCGGAAGACCCCGCCAAAACCCACATCTTCTCCGAATACATAAGAACTGCAACCAAGTGCAACAAGATAAGAGAAGGATGTACACAGGAATTGATGTTAATAGATATAAAATCAACATAATTTCAACGTATCATCAAGAGAAAGAGAAACATATGTTAACAACTTATAATAGTGCAACATATGGAACTTTGATAATACAGACACTTCCTCTCCAATTCAGTTCAACAACTGAATTGAATTAATTCTAAAAGAAACAAACTCCAACAACTTTACAAACACGTTAAATCATCATTAAGACACATAATATATGAGTACTTGAATACAGTTTGTTCCTTTCAGTTTCAGGTATTCAAATACAAAGCTTCATATGGCAAACTTAGTAAAAAGTTTCGGTTCGATTAAGTGCGCATAGTGCATTCGTGTTAGAATGAGCTGAAGAGCTTGCAGTATGAGTGGTTCAACTGTCCTCATGTCAGTTCAGTTACAGATAAGTAATAGTTCAGTTATATAGCTAGATTGTTACTCAAAGCTGAAGGCAATAGCCTATGTATAAATAACTGAAGCAGAGCTTTAGTAACATTCAATTCCGAAATACAAGTTCTTCATCATTTTCTTTCTATCAGGTTCTTCAGTTCTCTCACTTTCTATTACTCTAGCCTAGGAAAATTATTTTAGCATAGAAATTACTTCCTTGATTTAGGAAAAAATTCACTTTACCTCCATGAACTATAGCTCATGTGCACTTTTAGCCTTCAAACTTTAAATATATGCATAACGACCCTTTAACTTTGGAACATGTGCAAATTGACTCTTCTGAACTTTCCTAAATATACAATTTGATTCCCTAAGATTTATTTATTTTCCACATATCTCGGTAAACAATAGAAAAATAGTCAAATCAATCAATAACTCATTTAATAGTCTTTTGGCTAAAAAAACTCCCTTTCGAGAAATTAGTTTTTAGTGAGTCGAATAATTATGACCCAAAATCTCCATATTAACCGGTATTAGCTAATTTTTTAGTGTGCAAATAGCATCTCTCAATCCAGAGAGTTCAAAGGGTAAAAGTGAAATATTTTCCTTGATTTATTACCTACATACAGTAGCTATAAGAGATATCCAATAAACTTATTTGAGAAGAAAATATTGAAAATAAAGAAAACATTATAATAATATTTTTTCTATCAATATTTTCTTCATAAAGTTCTGAAATCAGATAAAACAGAAAATAAAAATAAAAATTAAACGAGTTCTAAGATATCAGCTCAAAACAGAAGGCAAATAATCATCATCATCATCATCACTTACCGTGGATCAGAGTCCAAGGCAATGTGGAGAGCTTGGTTAATGGCAGAATAAAGGTTCAATGATTTCACACCTTGCTCAGCAGCACCACCACCCTTTTGAATGCTTGAAGAGCTTGAAAACCCTCTCTTGGAAACCATAGAGACCCATCTCCCAAATCTCCTCACACAGGTTGCTGACATGTCTATTGATGAGATTGTGATTTGTGATTGTTGAAAAAACTTGCTCCCAATAAGTTAGCTAAGCCCAAAAAAACAAAAAAAAAAGGATTTTTGAACTTGGAATTTCAATTCACCAATCTCTTCCCTTTCTTACTCAAATCTAAAACTTGGGGTGTCCCAAATTTTTGACTTGGAGGTGTATATGTGATTTATCAGAGCTTCAAAGCTTGTTCAATGGCGTGCATGTTTGGTGAAGGTGGAGAAAAACAAATCCAATGACAAAAATGAATAAATATAAATGAACAAAGGAGAAAATATAGTTGCAGTTGTAAGAAGCACAAAAGACACGTGGTTTAGTTCCAAAATGTTGGTGTTAGTAATAAATTAACAATTAATAATAATAATTACAATAACAGTAATATTTAATATACAACGTAAATATATCCAACAACTAACTTGGGTTGGTCAAATGGTTAACTCACTTGTCCGTTTAAGTAAGGATCGAGGATTCGATCCCCGCCTTGTGTATGCAGCAACCCATTGACCAGTGGCAAACCCTTAAATGAAGCTCAAATCCACGATGGATTACTACTTAGCCTTTCGGGCCGGGAATACCATGGGAAACAAAAAAAAATGTCCAACTAATATTCAATATATGTTATATAACACAGAATATATATGATATATACGTATATTTTACATATGACAGATATTACATATTATGTATAATATGTATTTAATAGAATATATTTATATTATATTACATTCATTATTGTTACAATAATTATAAAAGGCAGATAAGGTTTTGTTCCGTGTGTGTGTGAGTCAGAGTCCCCCTCTCTATCACCTCTTCGCTAAATGCTAACTCAGCATCATAATCTTCATCTGACTTGGATTATATATTTAATATTATATCATATTATTAATCTGAGTTTTGCTAACAAGTATTGAGTTTAATTTTAATGAATGTAGTTTGTAAAAATATTTTATATGGTCGTTCAATTAAAACATTATGTTTATATGACCTTTTAGATAGTGAAAAGGAAAAAACACAATTATGATTGATTTGACAGTACATGATTGAATGATTGTGTAGAATAATTTTACACTATAAGTCAATAAAAATTAAATACATAAGTATTTTAGAATATTTATTAATTTATTAATATAGTAAAAGCATAAATATTTATACTAAAATATGCATTTTTATGTTTTAAAGGCAAGAACACTCCACAATATTTTAAATTTTGTCAAAATCCATATTTTAAACATCTTTAAAAAAATTCTTTTGGACTCTAGTTGACAATTTGCATAGCATTATTGTGTCGTATTTCAAGTAAGATTTATGCACCATCTAATAATTGATAAAATATTCATGAATGTAAAAAATTATACAAATAATTTTTTTAACATCCAAGACTTATTACTAAATTTAGATTAAATATTGATTATAATTCTTTTAAATTGACCAAATTAATTCTTATAAAATAGATTGACCAAATTAGTTCCTCTTAAATTTAAATTTCGAATTAATTGATCTCTATTGAAATAATTGAACAAGATAGCCTTTCAAAATTCATTAAAAGGTCAAATTGATTTCTACGAAGAAATAGTAGTTTAATTGGTACGAGTTAATTTAATTTCACAAAATTCCTCAAATTAGTCACTCCAAAATTTATAATCGGATATTATAGTCCCTCTAAAATGAGAAAGTAAAAATTCATCCATCCACATATTAGACGTCGGACTTACCTCGACTGCCCGTGTAATCTCGACTAATCTTTAAATTCTCCTCTCTTGGCTAATATTTTCTCAACTGCGTTAAATTTGGGTGCTAACATAATGCCCCCTAATATTAATTAGTTGAGATTTCTCAATTGGTTAATATAACCAACATCCAAATTTTCTTCTTTTTTCAAAATTTAAAATAGTAGATTTTTCAGCTTCAATGACCGTTATATCAGCTACAGTGGTCGTTCTGTAAATCCTCATTGAACCCCTTGTGGCTTTACTCATCTTTTATTTTCCTCATATCAGGACACCTTCTTTGATAGTTCTTCTCCGTCTCTTGATTTCTCTAATCTTTTCCTAAACTTCTCAATTTTTCCAATTTCTTCAATGCATCTTCAATGGCATCCATCTTTACTGCTTTTAACCAACACAAAAACTCTATCAACTTCGCCGTCTTTTTTCTCCTGTTGAGGACAATCGAAATGATCTGAGGAAAATTTTCTTTCCTCACTAGATTGACCTACCCATAACTTTGCCTTCCTCCACACTGACATTGTGCCCAACCACCCTCAGGGCATCGCCGAGAGTGACTATGGAGTATGAGTAGTGGTTTCACCATTTAGAGCTGACTTATTGTAACACCCACTACTGAAAGGTGTCCGTGCGAATGGCTCTATCCCTACGTACACGATACTAAAGCATAACATAAAGACTAAACATAATATCACATTGGGCCATAAAATAAATAATTTGATATAAGTCTGAATAAATAACTATATAATATCTGAATGAATACTGCAAATCATCTGAAACATAAATATTGGTCTGTATATTGTATTATAACTCTAATCAAGGAATCTTGCCTCTAAAGTCTGGACCAAAA
Organism: Aeschynomene evenia; assembly: GCA_013621005.1. Lineage (NCBI taxonomy): Eukaryota > Viridiplantae > Streptophyta > Magnoliopsida > Fabales > Fabaceae > Aeschynomene > Aeschynomene evenia. The sequence continues at coordinate 18,769,908 of CM024264.1, read as the reverse complement.
CTACTACATAGATCTGTATGTAAAATTATAAATTAAACATAGACAGTTATCAAACTGACTAGACTCCACAGAAAATGCAAAGCTCACAAAAAAGAAACTGCAACACGACCTATACTGGATCAACGGTCCCTTGTCTGCGTCCTAATCATTCTCTGAAATAAAATTACGGTGGAATGAGTCGCAAGCTCAGTGATGGAGTATCATGCATGTCATGCAGCACATATAACATGTTATCAAACACACAAACATTGTCTTATCTACATAGTTGCGCTTCTCAAATATCCCACTCTGAAACAAAATTCTCAAAAGACGCATGTGGTTCACGTTCACAACATTTTTTAATTTATTTTTAATTTTTTTATTGCATCCAATCATCTCAAAATCTAATAGACCTTGCAAGGCCAAAGGGTCCTAATAAATTGGGCTGAAACTCTTTTTATTTTAATTGAAAAAAAATAACATTGGGCTGATATACTTTTTATTTTATTTTTTGTTTTTTTTAACACATAAAATTGGGCTGATTTTTTTTTTTTTACTCAAATTAAACAAAGTGAACTATATATAAAAAAGAGGGTTTTTATGCATTAATTTTGTAAAGATTAAAAATGGACCAGTCAAAATACGGTGTTCACAACTGGAAAGCACCACTAGCTCCGGCTCCAGTTATCGGCATCACGTTTGTACCTGACACACAAAAGACCCATCAGAACCGCATAAAAGAAAAACCAAAATCTTTGAACTAGGTTGCACACTGTGCCTTCGCTAGCGAGCTACACCTGCTCGCTGGCGACGGGTAGCTAGCTAGCGGCCAGCATGCTGTCAGGGACAAAAACGTCTTTTCACTCACCTGTCGGGAACTTGTTCGCACGAAGATATTCTCAATGTGTCAGACGCACACTCCACTAGAGTTCCTCTTAAAAAGGACGCCCAAAACATTGCTCTGATAAGGCAAGAGTATGAGGTGTGAAGGAAAAGCTATTCTGACAGCTCATATATATAGGGGGAGGGTGGAAGCTGACTAAATTGCTCTGAGCGATGTGGGACTCACTCCGGTCGCTAGCGACTAACTCATGGTCACTGGCGACCACCCATTCGCTAGCGAGCACCTCGCTGTCAGCAAAACTAAGACGCGTTCTGATGCGTCCTGTTGGGTCCTAACTGAGTCCTTTTTAAGGGATACTGTGATACGGGGTATCACACTTATGCTGATGACTGTATAATGACTAAAATCTATGATGCGTTGAGTCCTTCTCTTGTATATTCTTTGGTACAATTTTGGAATCCGAGAGTGAACAAATTTATTTTTCCTTTTGGCATGCTCACTCCTATGATCATGGACGTGGCTGTCATTCTTGGGCTCCCTTGCCACGATATTGAAATAACTCTGGCGTACCCCTCTCTAGTGGATTTGAGTATCATCTTTGATAAAAACCACTCCTCCTATTCAAGCTTCCTCACAGCCAACGCCTACCTCAGAACCAAGAAGAAAACAACCCCAAAAGAACATTATGCCTTTCTTCTATATTGGGTATGTAAATTTTTATTTGCACCAACTCAACTGCCATTGTTGTCGACTACTCCTTTCTAGTCGAAGCCCTTCTTTTGAGTCAATGTTATGACATTGCTTCTTACTTTTTGTTCACCTTGTATAAAGAAAGAATGAGATTTTCTACAATTTAGAAAACCACACTCCTTACACTACTGTCTCCGGTCCGCTTAGGTTTCTCAATTTGTGGGTCACTTTGTACCTCGTAGAACTCCTTCCTTTTGATATCTATAAGCACGACCAATTTAGCATTTATTGTCGCATGTATTTGGTTGCACCCATTTTTTCAAAAACTCTCTTTGATTATGTTAATATAATCCTCTCCATCTCATCTAGAGATTCTTCTTCTTTTGTTTCCTTATGCTAGTCGTGAAACCGGACTGAATTGGGTCTGCGTTACTTCATCTCAAGCTAACACTTTTCAGGTCCTTCTACTTAAGGAATATGGCCCCTCAGTGTTCCTGGCCAGGGATCTCCCTAATGTATTAGACTCACTTCTAGGAATAACAAAACGTCAATAGAGCATTATGTTGGGAAATCACGCATAAAGGTGCAGCGGAAAACAAAAACTTTTATACAATTCCCACCCAAGGACCCATGTGAATGAACATGATTCATCTATGAATTACATGTTGAAGCGTTATCGCAATACAATTTGCGAACAACACTTGTTCTTGAGTTCTTCAAAAGTTCTTGTTCTTGAATTCTTCAACTCTTGAAATCTTGAATTCTTGAACTCTTCGATTCTTGAAGTCTTCAAATCTTGAACTCTTCAATTCTTGAATTCTTGAATCTTCACAAAGAGCTATGTCAAACTCTTCCGTTGCAAGTGTAGCAACGGCCTAGAGATATCCACACAGCAGTTGTGAGTGTCAAACACTCACCTTGATGCTTTTCTGAAACTCACTATGCTAGTAGCGAGAAACAGAGAAATAAGGATTTCTAGAAAGGGAGGCTAAAGTGTATGAAATCAACAACCAACACAAAAGGCTCCTTAGGTGTGTTATTTATAGTCAACACTTAACTTAAACCTAAGCCTTGTTGGACCCATCTCATGGAAGCTCAATTAGTAACACTAACTTCTCTTAATCCTTATTAGGCTCATCTTATGAAAGCCCAATTAAATTAGTCACATTAATTTAGTCTTATATTTTATTAGGTCCATCTCATGAAGCCCAATTAAATTAGTCACACTAATTTATTCTAATTTAGCATCAATATAAAACAGCTTTAGTGTGCGACCCTATATGTTCTTACAACGTTGGCACTATTATTAAATCTCATTTAAATAATATAAACAGTAAGCGGTATCTAGCAACACATCACTGCTATCCAAGTTATAAGAAAGTCAACGGTTTGACATAACCTTTCCGTGATTGACGTTACCGTACACTTCAGTCCCTTTGTCTAAATATCCAGATTTAACACAAGCATGGAATTAGTCATCTTGTATAGTTAAATCATTAGTTTCTTGATCTCCGAGTAAACTGATAAAATAAATGACATTAATGTCACACATTAATTCATTTCAGCATGGCCATGCATTTACCCAGTCCTACTCATCAAGGGGCCACTGATATATCTCTCGTAATGGGAGAAGACAAATTCTATGTACGTTACTCGCACCGCCCACATGATTCGTGATATGCCTGATGACTGACTTTATAATTACCCTGTTACGGATAACGTTTGACGGTATCAAAGCACACGACTCCTCATGCAGCGGATCACAGTAACTTCAAGTCAAACGACTACATGTACCATCATCACTATGAGAATCACCTATGACATTCACATTACTATCCAAGTGGTGTTCTCATGGCGGGTCAGTCCAATATATATCACCATATATACCTATGTGCAGACTTGATATCACATATCCATAACTTCTGAGAAAAGGTTATCAGTCCATACACATACTAGTCTCAACGTATCTCAACGTATTACTATTGTCTTGTTGTTTACAATAATACTTGACTAGGGACATTTAAGAATGAAGTCTCACTATTAGGTTATGTACCTAATCTTTATTTCATTCTAAGGACATCATAATGTTTATTAAAATAAATAAACAATTAATGAAAGCAATGCCTCATATATATATATATATATATATATATATATATATATATATATATATATATATATATAAAATAAAATGTCACAATATCATAATAAAATGCAAGTATGATTGGCCCTCTAGGGCATATACCAACACATTATTGTCCTCATTGGTTCTCTAGGCAGTTTGGGTTGATGCAGGGACTGTCAGGATTTGCACTCTCCCTGTCCTCACTAGATAAGAAACTAGTTCTTACCTTAGTTGGCCTGTCTCAATTTGCTAATTCACTACAGTAGTTGATGGATTGCTTCAATATCTGCCCCTTCAATTCAACACATGCTACCCACCAGAATATGAAGTTTGATGGATGGATCTTTACTCTTTCATCTACCACCAATCGTTCGATTCTTTGGTGAGAAAATTTGTTTTGGATTCAGCTGACCCTCCTCAGCAAACGAAACGAAAGGCAGTCGACAACCCCAGTTCTTAACCGAAGAAGAAGAAGAATCAACCAGGTATATCTCCCTTAACAATTTCATTATCATTTTTCTTATATGCTCTAGTTATTCCTAACAACAGTCATTCTTACAACACCTCCTTCAAGAACAACAAGATCAACCCAACCCGCTCTAGCACTAGAAACTGATGATGAAGAATACGAAGAAGAGGATGACCAAGTCCCTCCACTTTAGAAAACAACATCTCTTCGTTAAACTGAGTCTTTTAATTTTCAGCCTGTTAATCCTGTGTCAAACAAGGATGACCATATTGACATCCCAACTGAGGATGATGACCAATCCAGTTCCCCCTTAGACAACAAACCAATTTCCAGCCTCTTTCCAAAATAATCTCCAACTCAGAACTAGAGTCGATTCCCTCACCACCTCCTTCGGGGACTCCTCTTATTACAACCATTCTCCTCTTCAACTCAAAGGCGTCCGCTGAAGACATGGAGCAATATTTCTCTAATCCTCTTCCACAGGTCCAACCAACATACTCTCCCTCGGTCAGCCTTTTGGAGACTACTAAAAGGATTCTCTCTAGTGAGGAACTCCTAGACTCGGTTGAACTGCAAGAGCTTCAAGATGCAGTGACTAAGTTGGAACACTCAAAGGAAATTACTCTAGAAGCCAAGGAGGAATGACATGCCCTTTTCCCTTAAGCTGGCTCCATTAGTATTTTCACATAATACCAACACTTCACAGATAGACAAGAATGAAGAACAACTAGCTCGATACTCGGGTTTAGTTTAGCAGAAGACAAACCTCCTGGATCAGTTCTATACTCAAGGGTCTTTCAAACAGGAAGCCACCATCCAAAGGGACCAAACCCACATCCGAATCCGAGTTATTGAAGAAGAATTTGTTGCATGTTTGAAAATTTTTAAATCAGTTATAAATTTGGTCGGAGAAAATTGTGGTGAGTGAGAGAAAAAAATCAGGAAACGAAAAGAAAGAATAATTAGAAAAGAAATAGATAATAATCAAATTTTCTATTTTATGTAAATGGATACATTTTGGGTGTAAACTTAGTGGGATTGAACACCCACCTACAAGTCCTTAAGGAGTCTTGAGATACAAAAGCCTTCAAGGCCATACGCCTCCTTAAAGGTTAATATATATTAGTTAATATATATTAGTTAATCAATGAAGGTATATATAGCTAAGTTTGATAAGTGGAGAAGAACTAAAGTAATAAAACTAATTGTTTATGAAAGGTTAACAAACGTACTTATCATATAGTATTATGAAAAGTCAATAAAATTATTCTCCTATTAAGGAGTGTATATGTCATTTTAATAGTTAATTAGATGTTATTTCTATAATATTTATATGGGATTAATTACAAGACTCTAACAATGTAAATACATTCTACACTATTAGTTAATTATAATGCGACACATCAATTGTAGTGAATATTTTTTAAAATTCAAGTAGTAATTGGTATTAAAATAAAATACGTATAAGTTTTTTATTAGCTGACAGTATAATAAGAATTTTAACATTATCAGTAAATGATAATTATTAGCTATTTATGTACATAAGCTAAAATGACAATAAGGCTTTTTTTGTATAATCTAAGCTTAAATTAACCTTTTGTTAACTTCTTGATAATTAGTTTTCAAAATACTTAAATTAATATTTTTGTTATTATACATTTAAATATAAAATTACTTATTCAAAAATTACCTTTCATATATTACTTTTACACAACAACTTGAATAAACAATTTACTTAAATTGGACCCTAAATTCTATATATAAATTTTGATTGTAAAATAAGAAAAAGATGAGATATTACTTCCTTGATAAATAACTTTCTTTATGTGTGAATTTTAAGAAATAGATCAATAAAAATAAATAATCTCTTGATTTCATTTTTTAAAATAAAATATATTTAACTTTCAAATCAAAGATACAATGTTTAACAATATTGATACTTAAAATATGAAATAAATGAGAATGAATACAAACTAAAATAAAATGATACAACATATATTACTCTACACAAACTTTCACAATATTTCAATGCATCATATAAACACACAATAATAGTATATGTACAACAATTATACATCTAACTAGTATCGAACGTGTGCTATGTATCATACATAATTGTGTCATACGTAATATTTGTTACGTATGACACACATTACATATGACACATAGCACATATTGAATATTAGTTGGATGTATTTTTGTTGCACAACAAACATTTCCCATAAACACCAATCTTATTAATTATGAGAAGAATAAAAAAAAAAAGGTTTTGCTAACAATAGTAACTTTAGAAAAAATTTAAAATATAATGGTGGATCCCTTATATAGAAAACATAAAAATACATTTTTTTCAAGATGAATGTTTCTATTTTTAGTTCCTTAACGAGTGCCATGGTAGAAAACCCTAAAAAAAATGCAACATTATGTCTCATTCTATTAATTCCGTGGACATTGTCATCAAGGATAGTGAAAGATATATATATATATATACCAAAAATGCAATGTTGGTCATACAACAGAAATACATCCAACATGTGTTATACATAATACATAATGTGTGCTATACGTATGTTTACTATACATGTAGCACACATTGGATACTAGTTGAACGTATTTATGGTACGTTAAACATTGTTGAATGCCAAAAGGATCTTACAATTAGTAGTCAAGAACAATAGGAACCTTCATATGATCAAGTTCAAAATCCATAATTAGGCCAAACACAAACTCCAAGTGAACTATTAATTATTTGGTTGAATCAATTCAATCATTAATAGTAGCAATGACAAAAGGCACCGACACACATTCCCCATGCCGAGGAACCATATTTTCTCCTACAATTAAAGTCACAAAAGATGCTGTCCCTTGGGCAATTAATGTCCATCCAAGAATCGGAACCCAAGCTAGCCACTTCATGATGATTTATCATCGAGATAGCTGTAAAATATTAATTAAAATAAAAAATTATGTGTGTATGTCATGAGTTTTGGTGTAATTCATTGTTTCTACCTTATATTACTAAAATTTACTTAGGAGATTCCTAAATTTATAAAATTATTACACTAAGTTCTCCTAAAAAATTATACTAACATCCCCTATATTGTACATAAATAATGCATTTAGAATAGCATGTTGATGTCACCTTAACATCCAGAGGGGAGTCAAATTTAATTATAAAATCTAGCTAGTTAAGAAAGTAGATAATAGAGTAAGGATATGAATCTAGTACTATTCCCTTTAGACCAAATTAATTATTCGTATTTCAATTCTTTTGTTCTAAAATAATTGTTCATTCAAAAATCTTACGTAATAACATTTTTATTTAATTTTTCCTAATACTCCTAATAGATGACTTAGGTAAATATTATAACTTAAAAGTGAATTTAGGAAAGAAAAGTTTAATTAAGGATAATTTACTCTGATTATACAAATTTATCCCGAATCAACATGATCTTAATTATTTTCTTAATATCGAGCATAATTATATTTGGACAATTATTTTCGTCTAGAGGAAAGTATAGTATATATATCTACTAAAAAAGATATTTTTGAATATTAATTAAGAAATACGATGAACGAACCTGTCAGTAATAGAACAAGTGCGAAAAAGTTTGTCAAAATCAACTTGGTCATCCTTCTAGCAAGTGTAGTATGAATAATTTTAACTAATATTGAAATCTATTTTGATCATATGTGTGTATGTGCTTTTGTGCAACTTTAGAAGATGATAGGAATATATTTGGATGGAGATCATTTGGTATTGTTGAAAGGTTAATTAGTGTACTATCACTCAAACTTTATGAAAAGTTAACTTAGTTAATCATTTTTTTATTTATGAAAGGTTAATCAACAAATGATACAACTGAGGAGTCATTAGCTTTGGTGGTGCACTTCCCCATGTATGTTGTTGTTGCTGCATTTTGAAAAAACCTTCACTAGATTGAATTAGAATTATTTTTTTTGGTTAAGGTTCAAGGGCACTACAATTATTGTACTTCGTAATGTTTGACGTACAACAGAAATACGTCCAACTAGTATCCAACGTGTGTTATCCATGTTACAGGATGTGTGTTATACGTATTTGTGATATACGTATAGCACATATCCTGTAACATGGATAACACACGTTGGATACAATCAAGTTGGACGTATTTATGTTGTACATCAGACATTATTGATTGTGCTAAATCCTCTTAGGCATAGTAGACAAGCAATTCAAAGTTGCTACATTGTGAGAGAACCACATATTGATTGGTTCATGTATTTTTATCCCATGGTCCAAAATATTACCCGATCTTTTAATTATTATCCAACACAATGTTAATTACCTACTCATGAAACCTCTTCACTCTCTTTTTTATTTTCCTCTCTGTTACACTGTAACTTTATTCATCGTTTTTGTTTTTTGCAAGTGGGTTGGGTTGAGAGAATGAGAGAAAGAGACAGTTGTGACGCCCGCAACTGTGTGCGAGAGAAAGAGAGGCATTGTGATGACCGTCCGACACAACTGCAGGAGATATACTTATGTTAATTTTTTTAACACAATATTAATCAATAATGCTTGACGTACATTAGAAATATACTCATCAAGTATTCAATGTGTGCTATACATGATATGAAATGTATGCTATTTATATACCACATGTACGTATAGCACATATATCATATCATATATAGCACACGTTAGATACTTGATGGACGTATTTCTAATGTACGTCAAGCATTATTGTTGCAATATTAATAGATGTGTTAGATTTTGGTTGGTGAGTTTAGTTTTCTTTGGGCCTTAGGTCGCGCTGTGTATAAAAAAAATAGTTTTGTTTTCTCAATTAGTTTACTTATGTTGAATTATTTTTAGATAATGGATTAAATAGTGCTCCAATAGTGTATATATTTCTACAATTAATGATCTAATAGGAATATATTTTCATATGAAATTTTTGTGTGAAATTTGTTGGTATAATTTTAATAAATTTGTGTACATTTAGTTTTTTTAAAATAAATTTAGATGTTATTATCGAAGTTTGTCGGTACAAGGAGGGGGTTGCTGTAACCTCCAAGTAATTATCCCTTAATGCTTAAGTCATCTTATGCCAATCATCAAGTGTCACATCCTGATTTCACAACTTGTTTCTTTCGTTCAAATAATATACGCGAAAAATACGTGGGAATTTATTTTTGAAAATATAATATAATGAAAATATGGGCAATCGTCAATATATAAACGCTATAAATAATCATACACAATATATTTGTACAATATATACATGCAATACAACTCTAACCTTAGACATACATAACAAATAATCTCAAATGCATGAATCATAAACAATTATCTAGTATGATATATTACTATTCCAAGATATAAATATCGTCGACTAACAATGGTCCAACCTTAACAAAAAGTAAATATGCATGTAAATAGAGAGAAAACATATAAAACAATGTAAACTCTATGCGCATCCATCTTCACGTCCATTGTGAGTCTCCGTAACCAAAGTCACGTGATTCATTAAAAAGTTAGGGTGAGCAAGTGGGGAGTAACTCAGTAGAAGTGGTTGCCCCAGGTTTATTCAAAAATAGTGAAGCATGCCAGATTCATTTCAAGTCTTAGTTAAAAAATATCTTTCTTCGGAACGTCCTTGCCCTAGGTGCGTCTTGCTTATTTTATACATGCATATAATATTACATATAATATATCTCTATGCGGTGTACTAAGTGCACCTAAACATATACATAACATAACATAATATTCTTTAACGTTATCTTTCTTTAACTTTGTCTTTTGGCTTGCCCACCATCTTTGTCGTTTCCTCCACATTTACCGGTCCCTAGACATAAGTTCATCCTAATATTTTGAGGAGAGGAGGTCTCATATTCCCTTAACAATGAAGTCAGTGACCGAGGTTATCATCCCTCCCTTACCAACACCATTAGCAGGGGCGAAGCCAGAAAATTTTTATTGGGGGGGGGCAACAGACTAAAAACTTTATCTAAAAACTAATGCTAAATAAATGTACACGAAAAATTTAAAAAAAGTAAGCTGTAATTTAAAACTTTAGGGTGTGATTGGTTTACATGTTTTCTATTTTCATTTTCTAAAAATTTGACATATTTTGAAAACATGATTGGTTATGTTTTGTAGAAAATGTTTTCAAAAAATATTTTCTAAATATAACCAATTTTAGAAAACAACATTTTCTTGTTTTCTCTAGAGATTGAGATAGAAAAAGGAAAATATTTTCTTTAAAAACACGGTGACATACTTGTAAATAACTGGAACTTTGTTTTAAAAATTGATGAAAAAGTGCTCTCTCTCTCTCTCTCTCTCTCTCTCTCTCTCTCTCTCTCTCTCTCTCTCTCTCTCTCTCTCTCTCTTCTCTCTCTCTCTCTCTCTCTCTCTCTCTCTCTCTCTCTCTCTCTCTCTCTCTCTCTCTCTCTCTCTCTCTCTCTCTCTCTCTCTCTCTCTCTCTCTCTCTCTCTCTCTCTCTCTCTCCTCTCTCTCTCTCTCTCTCTCTCTCTCTCTCTCTCTCTCTCTCTCTCTCTCTCTCTCTCTCTCTCTCTCTCTCTCTCTCCTCTCTCTCTCTCTCTCTCTCCTCTCTCTCTCTCTCTCTCTCGTCTCTCTCTCTCTCTCTCTCTCTCTCTCTCTCTCTCTCTCTCTTTATCACTCTCCACTCTCTTTCTCTCATGTACTGAGCATTTTTCTATGTTTTCTTAATTTGAAAACAAAATTTATTTTTACAAACCAAACATATTTTCTAAAAATTAAAAATAAAATTATTTTCAGAAATAAAATAGAAATATTTTTACAAACCAATCAGCACCTTAAAATTCCAAACGTGTTGGGTGTGGCTGTTCGCCTGTTCCAATCTTACAATTGCAGATTTGTGGGGACAGTGCCACAATACTGACTCGTTGAGTGTTGCCACGTCCGCGTGTACGATGGATTGAATTGCTTGACTATGTTGTTGTGCCCTTGTGTGGATTATTCCTAATCCTATTAATTTTCATCAAGCAAAGGCAATAGGCGGCAAGCTGTGTTGTGTGCGTTGTTCCCTTGTGTGAAATAAGATTATTCCTAAATCCTATTAATTTTTATCAAGCAAAGGTAATAAGCGGCAGGCGGCAATAGCAAATTGAAATGTGAGTATATCATATATTAGTAAGAGAAAGGGGATGTGGGTTTATATTTTTTTAATTAAGTTGGGCTAAAATTTTTTTTTTTTTTTAGAAAATTCAGGGGTGCCATCGCCCCCCAAAGACTAAAGTAGCTTCGCCCCTGATCATTGGTGACCGAAGGCTACAATGTTTTAACATTAACTTTATTATTCCACAATCACATGGTTATATAACATCACATAACTTGGTACATATTACATATGTCAACATATAATCATTAATTATTGTCATAATATCATGCACCATTCATATTCAAATCAAGCATATCATGCACATAAGTTGTAAAACAAATTAGAGCACATAAATGGTCAACACAATTTATTTCATAGAACTTTCAGTGATTCGATGTAATCGATTACACCATCTATGTAACCTATTTACAGAGAGCATATTTTCTCATGATTGGAAATTCACAGCTCGTAATCAATTACGTACTCGATATAATCGATTACAAACCCGAAAAGTCATTAACTAGGGTTTCAAAAATACGTTTTTCACAAGTCAGTGACTAAAACTTGATCTAGAACCTTTCCAATTGGTAGAAAACAAAAACACACATAAATCAAAAGGTAAAAAATCAATTTTTAACATAACCCAATTGATAAAACTTGGTTTCTTGAAAATCAATCGGTAAAACATAACTCTTTCATGAACCTAACGGGAAAAACGAGTTTTCACTTAATTCATCAAGGGTCATGTCCTGATTTCACAGCTTGTTTCTTTCTTTCAAATAATATACGCGGAAAATACGTGAGAATTTATTTTTGAAAATATAATATCGTGAAAAAATGGGCAATCATCAATATATGTAAACACTAGATATAATCATACACAATATATTTGTATAATATATACATGCAATATAATTCTAACCTTAGACATACATAAAAAATAATCTGAAATACATGAATGATAAACAATTATCTAGTATAATATATTACTATTCCAAAATATAAATAACACTAGCTAACAATAGTCCGACCAAAACAAAAAGTAGAGGTGGCCGCATCCAAAGTCACGTGATTCACTAAAAAAGTTAGGGTAAGAAACTGAGAAGTAACTCAGTAGAGGTGGTCGCCCCTGATTTATTCAAAAATAGTGAAAGATGTCAGATTCATTTCAAGTATTACTTCGAAAATATCTTTCTCTCCAGAACGTCCTTACCCTAGGTGCGTCTTGCTTATTTTATACATCATATAACATTACATATAATATATTCCTGTGCGATGTACTAAGTGCACCTAAACATATACATGAACATAACATAACATAATATCCTTTAACTTTATCTTTCTTTAACCTTTGTCTTTTGGTCTGCCCCCCCACTTTGTCATTTCTTCCACATTCACCGACCCTTAGGCATGAGCTCATCAAACCCTAATCTTTTGGGGAGAGGGGTCATACATTCCCTTACCAATGAAGTCAGTAATCGAGGTTGTCATCCCTCCCTTACCAACTCCATTGGTGATCGAATGCTACAATGTTTTAACATTAACTTTATCTTTACATAATCACATGCTTTATATAACATCACATAACTTGGTACACTTTACATATGTCAACATATAATCATTCATTCATGTCATAATATCACATACTATTCATATTCAAGTTAAGTATATCATGCACATAAGTTGTAGAACACATTAGATTAGTAAAAGTCAAAGTTTATTTTATCAATAAGTGACTTTGATTAGTAAACTTGGTCAACAACTTGAATAAATTTCTAAAGATTATTCTCTAGCTAAAAAAACTCCAATCGATTAAAATCAAGATTGATTGATATGTTAATGATTGCATGTTTTATATATATATATATATATATATATATATATATAATAGTAAAAGACATGTAATGGTAACTTATCAATTAGTCATTTCATTAAAACTCCTAAATTGTGTCATGTAGAATAATATTAGTATCATTCTAAGATTTACTCTATTTTATATTGTGGTGTAAATATGAAAATTATTCATGTTACATAATATATCTCAATCCGTATATAATAAAATTAAATCAGACGAAATTAAATCAATAAATTTTTAAAAAAAATTCAATCATTCTAAATTTTAAATATATTTTTTTAATTATAAATAATATTTGATATTGATATTATATTTTCTTCCTCAATCCTTTAAATTTTATTTTTTTCTCTTCCTCTTCCATTATTCTTATTTTATCATCTCTCATTCTTACTATCCCTCTTTTTATTTATCTGTTCTTTTAATATTTTTTTATCTACATTTTTCTTCCTCATTCATCTTTTTTGTATTTTTTATTTTTATTCCTTCTTCATTTTTTCATAATTCTTCTACACATTTTTTTGGTTTTCTTCTTCTTCTTCTTTTTTTCCTCCACCTCCACCTCCTCTTCTCTTCTCTTTTTTTTTTTTAATTTTTTTACCTCATTCTATCTTCTTATTCCTCCTCAATTTTTTTCTTCTCTTTTTGTTTATTTTGCTTCATTTTATTCTTTCTTCCTTCTTTTTCCTCCTTCTTCCTTCTTAACATTTTTCTCATCATCATCTACTTGCTTTTTTTCTATTTTCTCTTTCTCTTTTACTCAAGGTTCTGAAAATCGGACCGGACATTGAACTAGACGAGAGAGGGGTTCAAAGATTTAGAGGTTTAACCGGTTCAACCGGATATAATAAAATATATATTTATTAATAAATATATACACATATGATAAATTATATACTATAGAAAAATTAAAATGCATGAAAAATATTAACAAAAGTGAAAATATATAGCATTTGATAAATTTAGAGGTTTAATGGTCCTTAATTTTAGTAATTAAAGTGTATTATATATTAATTTATTATAAAATAGTTATTAAATTTTAAAAAATTAAAATTTTTATTTTTATATAAGTTGACTGGTTCAACCGGTTTTTACCGATTTTCCCGGTTTTTACCGGTTTTTGATCAATTTTTCCGGCTTTTGACCGGTTTTTAAGGCTCACTCGGACTGGACAGGGGTCCGGTTCCTGGTTCAACCGATCAGACCGGCCGGTCCGATCCGGTTTTTAGAACAATACTTTTACTATCTTATTCTCTTTCATCTTTTTGTGTTTTTGTCATGGTCATCTTTTATATTTTTATTTATTTTTACCACCAATTTCTATTAATAATTATTTTTTACTTCTCTTTTTTTACGATTTAATTTTTCTTCTTCTTTGCTTGAATGGATGGTGAAAGCGACTTAGACCCACGACTGCGAAGAAGTCTCTTGATACTTTGTTTTCTCTTTTCTCTACTCTTTTTATTGTTTTTTTAATTAAATTGTTTTTATTATGACATTAATGACTCTTTTTTATTTTTTAATATTTTATTTTGTTTTAAGGAATGAGAAAATCAAACAATTTCTCTATGGAAATGTATTTTTGTTTTTTATTAAAGATAAAACCTTTCTATTTTTACTATTGTATTTTATAAATGAAATAACTTTTTTTTAAAATTTAACTTGAATGACTCCCTTTTTTTTCTTTTTTAATTATGTAGCATAGAATGAGAAAAAAATGTCAACTTTTTTATATATATGTATTTTTTTTCTTTTTTAAAAAAGAAATTTTTTGTTTGTTAATAAATATTATTGATATCAGTTAGTATTTTTACTTGAATAAATTTTAATTTTGTATGGTCTAAAATAATCCAATTTACTTTTCTAATCCAATTTTGTTTGTTTATATTTCTTAATTTATTCTACTAATGAAAGTTTGATAAGTATCTACCTATTTAGAATATTATAGTTATCTTTTAAAATTTTATTAAGAAAAAATTGTCTGATTTTATCCCAATAATTTTATTTATTTTTTTACTAGCTCTCTAATATTTTTTTAATTTTCATTTTTCATTAATATATTTATTCAATAAAATCAATTTTTATTTTGTAGTATTTTATGTCATCATATCATTTCAAATATTTAAATAAATGTAATGGTTTATATTTGAAAAGTTTTTCATAATTATTATATTAGAAATACATGTTAGTTTTCTATTTTTTGGAAATACTCAAGTGATTTAAGTGGATACAAAATTAGTAATATTTTCTTATATATGATTTAATATACAAAAGACATACTAAATATACACATTCTATATTTTGTGAGACGGTGAAATAGGGTCTTTATTTTTCGATCTTCTTCTGCACAATGAGATACTTTATCCTATCACAATTATCTATATTTTTTTGAGCTAATAAATATAAGTTCTTAACGAATTGTATTTATATACACATGTTCATTCATTTGGAAAGACTCTCATAAAAACCTACAATATCATTATTTTTAAACACACCTAAAAAATCTATACTAAATAAGAAGCTAGATAAAATTAAATTTGGCTAAATTATTAGTTCAATTATTATTAATAATAACAATGACAAAAATTACCGTTACATATTCCCCAGGCTGAGGAACCATATTTTCTCCTACAATTAAAGTTACAAAAGAAGTTGTCCCCTGGGCAATTAATGTCCATCCAAGAATCGGAACCGAAGCTAGCCACTTCACGATGACTTATTATCAAGATAGCTGTAAAATATTAATTAAAATAGAAAATTATGTGTATCTGATGAATTTTGGTGTAATTCATTGTTTCTATCTTATACTCTCTCCGTTTTTTTTTAATTGTCCAACTTAGAGTTGCGTGCGTTTTTTTTTTAATTGTCCATTTTAAATTTTGAGACAACATTTATTATTTTCTTCCCTTTTTATCCCTATTTAATACTACTCACCAATCTCTTTTACTCTTTTACCAAGTAAAGTAATAAAGGGTAATTTAGTAAAGTAGGTGTACATTTTGTTAATTTTTATACTATACCAATCATTTCCTAAATACCCACGCTTATTTAAAACTGGACAATTAAAAAAAACGGAGGGAGTATTATTAAAATTTACTTAGGAGGTCCCTAAATTTATAAAATTATTACATTGAACTCCCCTATAAATTATATTAACATCCCCTATTGTACATGAATAATGCATTTAGAGTAGTAAGTTGATGTCACCTTGACATATATACAAAAGGGAGTCTAAGACATAAATTTATTAATATTCCTTTTAGACCAAACTAATTATTCATATTTCGATTTTTTTCCAAAATAGTTGTTACTTCATTTAAAACACTTAGGTAATATTATTATTTATCTTTTCCCTTATACTCCTAAGAAATGATTATTTAGGTAAATGTGATAACTTAAAAGAGAGTTTAAGAAAGAAAAGTTTAATTAAGGATAGTTTACTTTGATCAAACTAATTTACTTAAATCAACATGATCTTAATTATTTTCTTAATATTGTGCATAATTATATTTTAACAATTATTTTTGTCTAGAGGAACTATAATATATCTACTAAAAAGGAGATTGTTGAATACTAAAAAATACAATAAACAAACCTGTCACCAATAAAAAAAGTGCAAAAAAGTTTGTCAAAATTAACTTAATCATCGTCCTTTTAGCAATTGTGGTGTGAATAATTTTAACTAATCTTAATATCTATTATGATGATATATGTGTATTTGCTTGTGTGCAACTTTAGATGATAGGAATATATATATGGATGGAGATTCGATTTGTATTATTGAAAGGTTAATTAGTATATTATTATCACTCAAACTTTATGAAAAGTTAATTGAATTAATAAATTTTTATATTTATGAAAGGTCAATAAATATACATATTAATTGTTATGTATGAAAAATTAGTGAAAATATGGGTATTATTTATCATTCTCCCTTTCTTTCATTGACGTAAAATCTATTATATTCATGATTATGTAAATATAATATAATATGATTATTATACGGAGGGATGACAACTTCGATCAATGACTTCATTAGTAAGCAGATGTGAGTTACCTTCTCTCCCAAAAAAATTAGGATAAACTCATGACTAGGGGTCGGTGATGTGGAAGATATGACAAAGAGGACGGACAAATCAAAAGATGTTAAAAAAAGATAAAGTTGAAGAAAGCTATAATATAAATTACAGATATTGCTTATGTATGTCCATTTAGAAAGTAAGACATGCATGTCACTTATATTTATATATTCTCACATGATTAAAATTAGGAACTATGACACACTTAATTAGATTAAGTTGCTTCGGGAACTAAATGTTCATGAAATCCTCATAATTGAACCTTTGTATGTTTCACTTATTTCATATATAATAAACCCAGAGTGACACTTCTATTGAGTTAACCTCTCAGTTTCTCACCCCTTCTTTTCCCCTTTTCTTAGTAGATCACGTGAGCTTGGATGCAGAGAGACTCTCGGTGGACGTGATGAAGATGGACGCGCATAGAGCTTCCATTGTTTTATTTGTTTTTCCTTTTATTTACATTTGTCTTACCTTTTATTAAGGTCGAACTATTGATAGTCGACGATATTTACATTTTTGGATTAGTAGTATATTATATACTAGATAACTAATATTGGTTATGATTCATGTATTTGAGAATTATTTATTATGTATTTCTAAGGTTAGAGTTATATGTATTGCATGTTTATATTATACCAATATATTATGTATGGTTATATATATCTAACGTTTATATATATTAACGATTGACCCTATTTTTACGATAATTTTATTTTCAAAAACAAATTTTCACGTATTTTCTGTATATATTATTTTAAATAAAAGAAACAAGCTATGAAATCAGGACGTGATCCTTGATGATTGACTTAAGATGACAAACATTAAGTGCTAATTAAGTAGGCATTACATCATTTCTTCGTTCTAATTTAAGATAAAATTTTTCGAGGTTTTCAAGAATGTATGTAATTAAACTTTTTCTTATTTTTCATGGCAATGATATTTGATGTTTATTCAATCAATTCTAGAGAAAGTCTGAATGCATTAATGGTACTATTCAATTTTTCTATACACTAATACTAATAATTTTTCTGTCGTTCTATTTTTCATTTTATTTGATTTGAATTCTTTGATCATAAAGATTTTTTCCCATTTTTTTATTTGATTTTTATTGATTATAAATTATATGGTTATTATATTTTAATGTGCTAATCTACTTTTTTATTTTATTATTTTCAAAATTGATCATTTGATGTTAACATTGTTTTTCTTTATGTTATAGCTTGGGTAATACACAATTTTATATTTTGATTATATTCTCAATTTAATATTTGAAAAATATATTCTTGCATGATTTCTAGTATATTATATTTCTTTTTTATTCAATAATGAATTTTCAATTCAGTTGGTGCTATTATTCATTTTATTGTATAAAAATATTTGAGAAAACTCATATGTTACTTTTTTTATTTTTTAAAATATTTGATTTAAGTTTTATTTGTGTAGAGATGAGTATTTACTTTTTAACAAGTCAACTTTTTTTCTTCATTATTCATTTTAATGATGAGATATATGTGTTTTTATTATTGATTAAATAAAAAAAAATTCACATTACTGTGAACATGAAATTAATTTTTAATTTGATGTAGTAACTTGAAATTTTTTCTCAAATTAAATTGATGATTATTTAAAAAATTTAAACAAGTTTTATTGATATTATTTGTTAAAATAATATATTATTTGTAATCATTTTAGTATATATAATCAATTAAAATTATTACCATAATCATTCAAAATCATTGGTTAAATAATTTTATTAAAGAGAATAATATGTTTTGTTCAGATTCACTTTTTATTTTTTATTTTTATTTGAGACGGGTGAAGTTGATATTGTTGAAAGTCCTGTACACACAGCTCATAGGGAAACCCAAAGAGAATGAAAGTGAGGATGAAGGTGAAGCTGAGACCGATGAGGATGAGAATGATGATGAAATTGTTGATGAGTGTAACACCCCGATTTTTATTATTAAGTTCTAATTAAGTGAAATTAAGGGTAATTGACCTTGGTTAGAATTCAATTAAGTTTGGGTGGATAAGTTTCTCCTAGATAACCCTTTGTATGCTATGTGTACTTATGTTGTTTTATTTGTATTTTAATGATGCATGAGGTTAGGTATGGTATATGTAAGATTTTTGTATGAGTTCGGACATTTTTAGGGTGTTTAGGGGCTTTTTCGCAGCCCAGTAATCGATTACACAAGTTGGTAATCGATTACATGGCCTAGATTTTCAAATCTGGGCATTTTTGCAGGTGGTAATCGATTACAGCCCGCGCAGTAAGGGTTTTTTTGTGCGTTTTTAGTTACATGTTGGCCCCACAACGTCTATATTATGAGCCTGAGCGAGCCACTCTGTGTACACCCTAATTTCCACCATCATAAACACCCCAACACTCTCTCTAAACCTTGTGCCTCCACCATGCTTTCTCTCTCTCAAAAACTCTAAATCACAATTACAACCATTCCATAACACCAAACTCACGTCAAACCTCACCCGATCACATAAACGGCCACATATTCTTAATCCTTTCATCAAATTACACCTTTCTACCGTTTCCAATTCTTCAAGGGATCGTTTTCATAATCCTATCATTCGTGGGGCTAGTGTGAGAAAGAGAAAGAGAAACGGGTAATGCTTCTGGAACAGGTGTCAAAACATATAGCTTTGGAGGTCTACAAGAGGTAGGGTTTTAGATATGCATGATAGTATATGATTTCGTGAATTATATGATTGTTTTACCATTTGAATTATTGTAAACTCGTTTTTCCCGTTAGGTTTCATGAAAGGGTTATGTTTTACCAAATGATTTTCAAAGAAAATAAGTTTTTACTGATTGAAATATGTTTAGAAATTAAGGCTTTTCAATGATTGATTCACGTGTTCTTTCGTTTTCTATCAATTGAAAAGGTTCTAGATCAAGTTTTAGCCATTGACTTATGAAAACTTGTTTTTGAAACCCTAGAATCTAATTTTTCGGATTCGTAATCGATTAGGAGCTGAGAATTTCCAATTGTGAGAAAACAAAGCTTCTGTTAGTCGATTATAGAGGGTCTGTAATCGATTACTGTAATTTATTACGACGTTTCTGTAATCGATTACAACACTGTAATTTCTGCGAAAATGAATTGTGTTGACCCTTTATGTGCCCTAATGTGTTCTACGACTTATATGCATGATGTATTTGATTTGTCCATGATTTATGTATGATATTTATGAGTTATATGCATGATTATATGTTGATAAAGCTTATGATATAATTTTGAGAGATATTATGCTATGTTATTATGATGTTATGATATTATGCAATGTTAAAGTTAAAGACATTATGTTATAATGCAAAGTTAAAGAAAATGTTAAAACATTGTAGCCTTCGGTCATCAATGGAGTTGATAAGGGAGAGATGACAACCTCGGCCACTGACTTCATTAATAAGGGAAGGTGAAATCCCCTCTCCCCGTATGTTTAGGATGAGCTCATGCCTAGGAGCCGATGATGTGGAGGATATGTACATGAGGGTGGTAGGCCAAAAGATGTTAAAGCAAGATAAAGTTAAAGAAAGATAAAGCTAAATGATTCTAAGTTACGTTCCCTGTATATGTTTAGGAGCACTTAGTACACGCACAGAAATATATTTATATATGTTATATGTAATGTCATAAGTATGTATAAAATGGGCAAGACGCACCTAGGTTAAGGACGTTCCGGAGAAAGATTATTTTCGAACTTATATCCGAAATGAATTTAGCATGCTTCATAATTTTAAAATAAACTTGGGATGGTCACCGCTACTGAGTTACTTCCCAGTACTTACCCTGTGTTTTTTCCCCTTTAGAGGATCAGATCGAGCAGGACGTCAAAGCTAACGAGGAGCACGAGTAGACTTAGATAGTTTTATATTTCAATTTCGTTATTCTACAGACATGTTGCGCTTTATATTTCTTCAGATATTTTGGTTTTGCTTGTTTTATATTTCTAAGTCCGGACCTATGTTAGTCGGCCACTATTTATATACTTGTATTTTAGAGTCTCATTTGTCTCGTTTTTGGGCTTATGGGATAACACATAGTATTTATTCATGTTTTGGTACTTTATGGGAGTTTATTCATGATTTATATGTTACGACGATGATTATTATTCAGTATGTGATTGCATTATGTTATTTTAAAAGAAAGAAACAAGCTATGAAATCAAGATGTGACTCTTAATAGTTGGTCTAAGATGACTTAAAACATTAAGTACTAATTACTTGAAAGTTACAATGAAGCATAAAAAACTACAACATTATATCTCATTCTATTATTAATTTCCTAGACATTATCATCAAGGATAATGAAAGGTATATATACCAAAATGATCTAACAATTAATAGTCTTCAAACATAGGAACCTCCATAAGATCAAGTTCAAGATCCATAATTAGGTCAAGCACAAACTCCAAGTGTGCACTTAATTATTTGGCTGAATCAGTTAAATCATTAATGGTAGCAACGACAAAAGGAACCGCTACACATTCCCCAGGCTGAGGAACCATATTTTCTTTTGCAATGAAAGTTACAAATGGAGTCGTCCCCTGGGCAATTAATGTCCATCCAAGAATCAGAACCCAAGCAAGCCACTTCATGATGACTTATCATCAAGATAGCTGTAAAATATTAATAAAAATGTAAAATTACATATGTATCTCTTGAATTCGGGTGAAATTCATTATTTCTACCTTATATTACTAAAATTTACTTAGGAGGTCTGATTCCTAGATTTATAAAATTACTACACTGAGCTCTTTTGAAAACAATACTAACATCTCCTATATATTGTACATGAATAATGCATTTAGAGTAACAGGTATATGTCATCTTAACATACAGAGGGGAGTCAAGCTGAATTATAAAATGTAGTTAGTTAATTAAGGAGAATATATTTTGATATCTAGAGTATTGTGTAATTCGTATAAGCTTCATTCACCCAATATTATCTGATACGTTGGGAAATGATAAATTATAATATATTAAAATACAAATGTATCAAGCTATTTTGGCATCTCGACACAAAATTGTGTTCAGATTATAAATTTTGTAATTTATGAAAGTTATTCTATTTTTCAATGTGTTAGATAGTATTTGACAAAGCAAGAAGATAATAGAATAAGGACATAGAGTCTATTAATATTCCCTTCAGACCAAACTAATTATTCATATTTCGATCTTTTTTTGCAAAATAGTTGTTCATTTAAAAAAACTTAGGTAACATTTTTATCTATTTTTTCCCTAATAATAATTTGGGTAAATATGATAACTTAAAAGAGAGTTTAGGAAAAAAAAAGTATAATTAAGGATAATTTACTCTAATCATATAAATGTGCATGATCTTAACTATTTTCTTAATGTCAAACATAATTATATGTCCTGACAATTATATTATTTTGGTACGAAGGAAGTATAATATATCTACTAAAAAAGAGATTGTTGAATAATAAGAAATATGACAAACAAACCTGTCAACAACAGAACAAGTGCAAACAAGTTTGTCAAATTTAACTTAATCATCCTTCTAGCAAGTGTAGTGTGAATAATTTTTTACTAATCTTGATATCTATTGTGATGATATTTGTGTGTGTACGTGCTTGTGTGCAATTTTAGAAGATGACAGGAATATATATGGACGGAGATTCGATTGATATTGTTGAAAGGTTAATTAATTTACTATCACTTTAACTTTATGAAAAGTTAATTGAATTAATAAATTTTAATATTTATGAAAGGTTAATAAATATATATATTGATTGTTATGTATGAAAAATTAGTGAATATTCTCATTCTATGGTATTATTCTCATGTTCTTTTATGGACAGAAAATATATTATATTCACGATCTATGTAAATATGATATAATATGATTATTATTACAACTAAAATTTAAATTTCTATCTTCAAAAGAACTGTTTTTTTTTTGCAAATTAAACTATTTTATAAAATACTTCGTAAGACTAGAAAAACGGCAAGAATAATTGTGTCAAACCTCTTAAATTATGCACATATATTTCAATTATTCTTTACATAAATACTATAGCCAATAAATTTAATTAGATGTTTAGAAGATTTTCTATATATGTAAACTTTTAGGCATTTTATGTCATCCCGATGAACAAAATAATTATTCTCAATGAAAACCCCAATTTGATACAAAATAAAATTAAGAAACTATGCTACACTGCTCCTGATTCAATAGACAAATTGTTTTCTTCATTGATAGCATAAAATGCATATATATATATATATATATATATATATATATATATATATATATATAACAAATAATTCATTCTATAACATTTATAATACTCATCAACATATATATAGTATGCTCTAGATGGATGATCCAAGGGAAAGAAGCATGTCCAATCTACATGAACGGCACAAAATCATTTACCCATAAGTATGGAGGAACGAACTATTGATTAGATTGTCATCGAAGGTTCTTAGAGGATGATCATCCATATAAGCGAATCATATATGGATTTAAAAAAATTATCTTGAAAATGATCCACCACCAATTAGACTAAGTGGTGTAGAAATCTGAGACAAGGTTTAATATCCTCCAGGAGAAGTGAGAAGATCAACTTAATTGCTAGGGTATAACGAGAATGATAATTTGATTAAACAAACTATTTTAAAAGATTTTCCTTATTGGAATGGTCATTTAGTTAGAAATTGTTTAGAGGTTATGCATGTGGAGAAAAACATTTTTGACAACATAACAAACATTGTAATGGACATAGATAAAACAAAAGAAAATGTGAAATCAAGATTAGATCTAGCTGAGTATTGCATATGTCCCAAGTTGAATTTACAAGAGTTACATGATGGTAGGATATGTAAACCAAAGACCTCATATAGTCATATGCTTTGAGTACGTCAGAGAGACAAAATGTTTGTAAATGGGGAATGAGCTAAAAGTGCTTGAATATTGAGCCTTTTACTTACAAAAATGTATTAATATTGCTCAGGTAAATTTTTCAGGTTTAAGAGTCACATTTCTGATGTCTTCATGGGGTGTTTTCTTCTTATCATGTTTAGAGAGCTGTCTGAACTTGTTTGAAAACCATTAGTAGAGTTAAGTGAGTATTTTAGTGACTTATGAACCATGACATTAAGGTTGAGAACCTTCTCGTAATGAAAATGAATATTGTAGAAATTCATGGTATCTAACCTCAAGATAAAGTAAAACTCAATGAAAGTGATAGCGAAAAATTCATTGAATAAGAAAGTGATTTCTGAATACAAGAGATTAGAGCTTTATATAGGCTAGAGAAACAACTAATCATCTAATTACAATGAGTGAATGACTAATAATAATCCTAATCATAACCTCCAACACCCCCTACAAGCTGGAACATGTGAGAAATCGAGCATGACCAACTTAGGAAGGAAGTATAATACATCAAAACAAAAGAAATACAATGAAATATGAGAAATACAATCAACATGAAAGAAATTGTAATCGATCATGAGAATGGAGTGAATCGGCTCGTCAGAAAGAACATCAGTCAAAAGCTGCTCCTCAAAGAAGATGAACGAGATTAGAGTCGTCTTGCCGGAAAGAACATCAGTAAAAAGAAGAGTAAATATCCAAATCCGTCCCTAAACTTTTTCTCAGTGCCCACTTCTGTCCCTGATTAAATTTTATTAGTTCCGCAGTCCCTGAACTTGAATTCCGTGAGACATATTCATCCATCTGTTAAATCCTCCGTTAATGAGTGACAGAGTAGTCCTACGTGGACCGTTAACTTTGTCCTACTTGGATGTTAAGTGACACGTATGTAATAGAGTTTCTAATAGGAGACAAATTAGTCCTCAGAGTTTCTAATAGGGGACAAATCAGTCCTGGAGTTTCTAATAGGGGACAAACCAGCCCCTAACTCTTGAACCAAAACGGTATGGTTTTGCAAATCTTCGATTACCTTCTTCTTTCTTTCTCACTTGAAACCCTAAACCCCCATTGCAGACCCCCACAGTCGCGCCTCCATCTCCTCTTCTTCCTCCTTGGTTCTTCTCCTCAACCTCCATTGAAACACCTCCTTAAAATGGAATCTTGAGGTTGGGTAGCTGCTATGATGGTGTAACAATGGAATCTTGAGGTTGAAAGAGGTGTTTCAATTGAGGTTACAAGGGGGGACAAGAAAACAGAGGATAGAAGAGAGGGAGTGGCGGTGCTGGTGTGATGATGAAGGTTTAAAGAGGTGTTTCAATGGAAGTTAAGAGAAAAGAACCAAGGAGGAAGAAGAGAGTGAAGGTGCAGTTGTGGGGTCTGCAATGGGGATTTAGGGTTTCAAATAGGGAAGAAAGAAGAAGGTAATCGAAAATTTGCAAAACGATACCGTTTTGGTTGAAGGGTTAGGGACTGATTTGTCCACTATTAGAAACTCCGGGGACAGATTTGTCCCCTATTAGAAACTCCTTTGCACAAGTGTCACTTAACGTCCACGTAGGACAAAGTTAACGGTCCACGTAGGAATATTCTGTCACTCATTAACAGGGGAGTTAACAGAGGGACGAATACGTCTCACGGAATTCAAGTTCAAGGACTGCGAACTAATAAAATTTTATCAGAGACGGAAGTGGACACTGAGAAAAAATTCAGGGACGAATTTGGGTATTTACTCTAAAAAGAATGCTCTCAAATGCTTAACCACCATTTTTTTTAATGGCAAAAGCTCCTAAATGCCTTATATAGGCTATACAATTGAACATATTTTTTTTGTTTATCTACCCTATATATAATGGATAGAAGCTAGATGAAACAATATATGAATGTTATGAATAATATGTCTTTAATCTTGAACACAACAACAAATCAATAAGTTTCCCAAAACAATACTTGAATCCAATATCAAATCAGAAGACTCCAAAACAGAGTAGCAATCAGAAATAAAGTTCTGAAGATAACTCAATATGAACTAGTGAAAAACATTTAAAGGCTACCTAGAAAATTTGTGAAACACTCTATGCATTATCTTGAGCAAGAACAAATATCCTCAAAAGAAAACTTGCATCATTGAGTCAATATAAGAGGAAATCTTGAAAATAAACCAAGAAACCTGATGAATGAAGAACCAACAGAGGATCAAGCTTTCAAATTGGACCTTGCCTGATTCACCGTCGTGCGGGAGATAAAGAAGTTCCTCCAACCAAATAAGAAGATGAACTTTGACGAACCCATGCTAGAGAATTGGACTAGAGTTGAACTAGTTTTGGAATTGATGGTTTGTGGTTGTTTGCCTTTGGGGTTTTGCAAGAGGGAGAGAAGAGAGGGGGTTCTAAGACCTATACTATTATACTTCAATCTTTGTTTTTGAAAGGGTTTTAATTTTTTTTTCTTGACACCACAAAAAAAAAAACATGAGAAGGGTTTTAATGTGTGCTATCCATGTTACAGGATGTGTGCTATACGCATATGTAAACATCTGGTCCTTGCCTCAACGCTAGATGCGGTCAATGGAACCATATTTATTTTGATGAGAAGAAGGGGTAGTTTTTAAATTTCCATTTATATATCAATAATTCTCTTTTAATTAACTTATTATTATTAACCATGTGTTGAATATGTTTGTTTATAAAAATAAGCGGAAACTCGTGAACATGGGATGTTCGTTTGCTGACACGGGATATGTGGAAGGAATAGAAGGTAGTTAACTAATAATCTCTTATTCAAATAAATTTCATATATGCTTATTAATTTGATAGTAACTAATTAACTGATTTTTTTTTATTTTGTGCAGAAGAATTTCTCCATTTTCCCTTAGGAAAAGGTCGTGACATATGCATCAAGTAGGGTCGTCATATTTTTATTCGGTACCCATTAAGAGACAAAAGCCTTCAAGGTCATACACCCCCTTGAAAGTTAATATATATTAGTTAATCAATGAAGGTATATATAGCTAATAAGTTTAATAAGAATAGAAGAACTAAATTAATAAAACTAATTGTTTATGAAAGGTTAATAATTGTACTTATCACATAGTACTATGAAAAGCCAATAATAAATATTCTCCCATTCAAGAGTACATGTCATTATAATAGTTATTTGGATGTTATTTATATCATATTCATACGAGACTAATTAGAACATTGTATATATATTTTACACTATCAATTAATTCTAATGTGACATGTCAGTTGTAGTGAGTATTTTTTAAAATTTAAGTGGTAGTT
This sequence comes from Aeschynomene evenia, assembly GCA_013621005.1. NCBI lineage: Eukaryota > Viridiplantae > Streptophyta > Magnoliopsida > Fabales > Fabaceae > Aeschynomene > Aeschynomene evenia. Next base: position 18,742,533 of record CM024264.1, on the reverse strand, counting down.
GGTATTAAAATAAAACACATGTCAATTTTTCATTGGTTCATAATGTAAAAATTCTTACAGTGTTGGTGCATGATAATTATTACTTATTTTATAGGGATGACAATGAGAATTTATTTACAGTAATATCCTGGGGATCCCCATATTTGGGGCCACGCGGTCGAGAATATTTTTCCTGTGACAACAGAGATGGGGTAGAAGTCCCCCAAGGATTTGGGGATGTTGATGGGACTATGCTCCCTCTCCCGAGTGTATTTTTATCATTTTATCTGTAAAGTATATAATCAATTATTAGCATAATTACACCCTAACCCTAATTCATTCTTCACAACCCCCTCTCTCCCTCTTCCGTTCTCACTCTCACCAACCAAGCCGCGTTGCCTGCCATTCTCCTTCTTTCTTCTCTCTCTACTTCTCTTTATTTCCTCATTATCACAAGTTCACAACTCACCACTCACCTTCACTCACCAAGTTGTCTCCCTCCCTCTTTTTGAATTTTTCCTTTTTAAGTTACAATTCCTCATTTGGGATCTCAAGGGGATCAAGGATACATGGGGATCGAGGATGGGGACAATTTTTTACTCGAGACGGAGATCTAGAATTAGGATAAGAATCTTTTCTATTGTTTGGGGCGGGGACAATAACACTACTCCTCACACATTTCTCGCCTTGTTGTCATCCATACCTATTTATATACATAACTAAAATGACAATATAAGGCTTTTTCTATAAACTAATAAGCTTGATAAATTAAACTTTTGCCCAACTACTTAGCTTGTTGATAATCAGTTTTCAAAATACTTAAATTAATATTTTTGTTATTATATATTTAAATATAAAATTACTTATTCATAAGTTATCTTTTATATATCATTTTTATACAAAAACTTGAATAAATTATTTACCTAAATTGGACCTAAATTCTACATATGAAATGTGATTGTAAAATAAGAAAAAGATGAGATATTAATTCCTTGATAAATAACTTTCGTTATGTGTGAGTTTTATGAAATAGTTTAATAAAAATAAATAATACCTTGATTTTATTTTATAAAATAAAAAAATTGACTCTCAAATAAAAGATACAAAATTTACCAATATTGATACTTGAAATATGAAACAAATGAGAATGAATATGAAACAAAATAAAAATTATACGACATATACTGTTCTACTCACCAAACTTCCACAATACTTCAATGCACCATATAAACACATCAATCTTATTAATTACGAAAAGCATAAAAAAACCAATAATGTTTTACATACAACAGAAATACGTCCAACTTGTATCCAAACGTGTGTTATCCATGTTACAGGATATGTGTTATACGCATATCACATATGCGTATAGCACACATCCTGTAACATGGATAACACACATTGAATACAAGTTGGACGTATTTCTGTTGTGCGTCAAATATTACTGAAAAAAAAAAACAAACTGCAACATTTTATTTCATCTTATTGCTTGCTAATTCCCTCGACATTATCATCAAGGATAGCGAAAGGTATATATACTAAAATGATCAAACAATTAGTAGCCAAGAACAATATAGGAACCTTCATATGATCGAGTTCAAGATCCATAATTAGGCCAAACTCAAACTACAAGTGTTCTCTTAATTATTTGGCTGAATCAGTTCAATCATTAAAAGTAGCAATGACAAAAGGAACCACTACAAACTGCCCATGCTGAGGAACCATATTTTGTTCTGCAATCACGTTTACAATTGGAGCTGTTCATTGGGCAATTAATGTCTATCCAAGAATCGAAATCCAAGCTAGCCACTTCATGATGACTTGTCATCAAGATAGCTGTAAAATATTGATTTGAAATGGTAAATTACGTGTGTATCACTTGAATTTTGGTGAAATTCACTGTGTCTACCTTATATTACTAAAATTCACTTAGGAGGTTCCTAAATTTGTAAAATTATTAGAGTGAGCTCCCTGAAAATTATACTAGCATCCCCTATATGGTATATGAATAATGCATTTAGAGTAGCATATCGATGTCACCTTGACATATAGAGGAGAGTCAAGTTGAATTATAAAATTTAGCTAGTTAATTAAGGAGAAGATATTTTGATATCTAGAGTATTGTGTGATTAGTATAAGCACTCTTTATTCATAATATATGACACGTTGGGGAATGAATATATTATAATATATTGAATATCAATATATCATCAAGGAATTTTGACATCTCGACACAAATATTGTATTCAGATATATTAATTTTGCAATTTATGAATATTTAACAATGTGTTTCATAGTCTATTTATGAAAATTAGTCTATTTTCCAATCTATATTTTTCCCTTAATTAATACTCCTAATAAATGATTTAGGTAAATGTATTGACAAGTTAAAAGAGAGTTTAGGAAAGAAAATTTAATGAAGAATTATTTACTTCAATCATATAAGTTTATCTTAAATCAAGATGATCTTAATTAATTATTTTCTTATTTTCGAGCACAATTACATTTGGATAATTATTTTGGACTAGAGGAAATATAATATATCTACTAAAAAAGAGATTGTTGAATATTAAGAAATATGATAAATGAACCTGTCAGCAACACAATAAGCGCAAAAAAATTTGTCAAAATTAACTTAGTCATCCTTTTAGCAAGTGTAGTGAGAATAATTTTTAATTAATCTTGATATTTGTTGTGATGATATATGTGTGTATGTGCTTGTGTGCAACTTTTCAAGATGATAGAAATATATATAGGCGGGAATTTGATTGGTATTGTTGAAAGGTTAATTAATATACTTATTACTCAAACTTTATGAAAAGTTAATTGAATTAATAACTCTTTATATTTATGAAAGGTTAAATTGAATTAATAACTTTTTATATTTATGAAAGGTTAAAGAATATACATATCCATTGTTATGTATGAAAAATTAGTACAAACAATGAGTATTATTCTCATTCTATATGGTATTATTCTCATTTTCTTTTATGAACATAAAATCTATTATATTTATGATCTATGTAAATATGTATGGTTATTATTCCAACTAAAATCTATTAAAATTCCAATAAAAAATTTATAATTTTTATTTTAAGACATTTTTAATTTTAGATTTATTTTCTTTTTACTTTAATTTTTATGTTATATTTAATTTCAATTAATTTTATTTTTAATTTTTTATGTTATATTTAATTAAAATTAAAAATTAAAAATAAAATTAACATGCATATAAAGTTAAATTAAAAATAACCCCAATCAAATATACCCTAGTAAATCATTTTTCCCACCCCATAGTTGGTATAGTCTAGTCTTAACACTCGCAACTATTCCCTATTCTCCTCCTAAGCTAGGAGTCTCCATAGAAAATTGAAGATATCTGATATAGAGTAAGAGTAACAAAACTTTCATATAGTATTATATATCATTATTTGCCATTTTCATTGCCATTGCTCATATAGTAGTATACAAGAATGTTCACATATTTTCATAATTAATACAAATCATAGACGACGACAACAACAACAACAACAAGCCTTATCCCACTATGTGGGGCCGGCTACATGAATCAAACGACGTATTGCGCTAATACAAATCATAGACAAATGAGCATAAAATTTGTAACCAGGTTTGTAACATCTTAGATGCAGAGTTACAAAGGCAAATTAGATATCCATCTAGTGAACATGGCAAAACCTTCATCAGGCTTGTACTCAGGAGCTGTATGCCCTGCACCCTGCAATTAAATAAAACAAAGCAAAAGCCAAATTTGGACAATCCCCAAAACAAAAAGAAGCTTAAATCATCCACCAAAGCTAGTTTCTTTTTTACCATTTTGGTCCTTTCGCAGATAAATTAGTTTCTCAAGATCTAAAAGGTCGACATTAGTCCTACAAAACTCTGTACAGACTTGTACGTAAGGACTAATTTGTCCAAATTTTTTAATCGTAAGGGACCACAATGGGATTTTCAATTTCAGTGGAACTAAAATTGAAGTTTAGTCTTTCTTTTTTATTAAAAAAAATAAAGAGAGCATGTATAATTTAAAAATTGCATGTTTTCTTACCTTCACAGTTGCAAATGTCATTTGATTTGAGTAAGTCCTTGTGTATCTGCTTGAAGGGAAAAATATTAATCAAGAATTCAGTGTATGCTGTCTTAGGCTATTCTTGGTAGGAAACATGAAAAAAGAAATGAGCTCTATGGGTTATCAATAATGTTGGTCGTACAACATAAATACGTCCAACAAGTATCCAATGTATGCTATACATGATATGGGGTGTGTGCTATTTGTATAGCACACGTTGGATATTTGTTGGACGTATTTCTGTTGTACACGTAGCATTATTGGTGTGTTATTTTACGCACGGTGTTCATTCATATTACTTTTACCCTCATTTTTACTCGTTAACCATACACATCGCCCTAAAAGTTTCATACTTACCCTGCAACTTGCCCATTTACAAGCCATGGCCTCCAATCATCTACAATGGAGTAGTTTAGAGCTCTGATCCACGCTTGAGTCGACATGAAAGGAACTTTCGCGTCATGATCCCCGCTGCCAAGACGACATAAATTGCCATGTGAAATGAACTTGTTGTTATGTTAATGACCCCGATATCGGTACAAGGAAAAGAATACTAGAAATATGGAAACAACAAAAGTTTACAGAGAAATAGAAACTGATGATCTAAAAGCTGAAATTAAATCATCACCTATATATCAAGGAACGGTAGCCTTTTGCACTGAGATTTACATGAAACTCAAAGCTGCTAGGGATTTCATATTCAAAATTATCAACGTAACATCGTTCCCATTTTCCTACTCCCTGAAAATTGAGCTAAACACATTAATATTTGTGATATATCCATTCACAACAAGGCTTATTTGGCCTATGATTCATGAAGTTGGCATTTCAAATTGGACATAATCTATGAACATTGCTATATGTACAACCAAATATCAGTCAAAACAACTAATATATTGTGCACATCATATATCATATGATGTGCACAACATATATCACATATAAAAAAAGATGATATTGCAACATATAATATATGGTGTGAACAACATACATGTGATATATGGTATGCACAACATGTGATATACGTTGTGCATATTATATTATATATGTTGTGCACGATATATTGACTGGTTTTTAGTTGCATACCAAGTATTTACTCATAAAGTATTTGTGGACAAGTACTCCCTCTATTTCATAATATTTGTTGTTTTGATTTTTTTTAGTACATTAGTAAATATTATGAAACAAAGAGTATGATACGGAAGTACCTTTCTACTAATTATACCCCCTTCATTCTCTAATATCTTTCCATTTAGAAATTATGGATATTACTAAAAAAGTTCCACTATATAGCTATTAAATATTAGGGTAAATTATGGATATTCCTACTGCTGTCTGCGACTCCGACTCCGACTCGCCACGCCTTCTGCTGCCTGCGACTCTGGCTCGCCGTGCCACAAGCTCTGCTACCGTCGACTTTGGTGCTTCAAAGGTATGGTCTTGTGGAAGAAAATTCAGAAACCTAAGGTGTTTGGCGGTCTTGGTATAGGGGATGTCATTAAAAAAAATGCAGCATTAAGAATTTGGAGGCATATGCAGCATTAAGAATTTGGAGGGTGGGATAAGGAATATAGTGGATAAGGGCTGGTGGTGGATGGTTGGTGATGGAGCTAAATGCAGATTCTGGTTGGACAAATGGGTTGGTAATGATACTTTGCAAAACCAGTTCCCTAGATTATTTATGGTATCCTCTCAAAAGGATAATGTCGTGGCTGATTGTGGTTTTTGGAACGACTCGAAATGGGTTTGGACTCTTACATGGAGAAGAAGGTTATGGGATTGGGAAACACAAGCATTTATGGAATTACAGACAACCCTTTCGCGAGTTGTCTTAAATCAGGAAATTAAGGACCAAGTTGTGTGGAATTATGCTCAAAATGGCCTCTTCTCTGTGAACGCTTTTGTGAAGGAGCTGGAGAAGCAAGAAGGAAACACTGTGGAGATCAATAATATTTTTGATAATTTGTGGAAAGGTTGGGCTCACCCGAGAGAGGAATTTGTGGTTTGGTTTGCAATGATAGGGAAACTGAAAACCAAGGAAGCCTTGGCTAGGAGGAATATTGTCCCAATGAGTCAAACTTTATGGCCTGTGCAAATTGTTCAGTGAGAGTGTGGATCATATCATGTTAACATGCCCAATTTCTTGGCAGATTTGGCATAGATGCCTGGGTTGGAGGAGGTTAAAATGGGTGAGTTGTGGTGACTATAAGAATCACTGGTTGTCTTGGTCGTGTGTTGGGATTAAGGGGATCAAAGCTAAACTCTAGATGAATTTATTTTTTATTATTTCCTGGGTCATTTGGAACACTAGGAATTGTGTACTGTTTGGAAAGAAAGTGGCTGATGGAGAGGAGATGTTGTTCAGAATAAAGTTCAAATGGAGGATGTGGGCTAAATTTAAATGGAAGCATTTGGTTGCAGATCCAGAAATTGTATTTGCCTCTAATGCAAACTGTATGGAGATGATGCTGCCGAGGATGATATTGCATTCAGGATCCACAGATCATAATAAAAACTATCTTTTGCAAGCTTCTATGAACTTTGATAAAGGGTTGTGGTTGTTTGTGGATTTTGTCCCAGTATTAAATACTTATGCTGTTGGAGGGGTTATCTCAGATAACATTGGAAGAGGTCAGATATGCTTTATTGATTTTTTCAGTGAGGTATCATTTTCTACTGCTATGGTGAAGGGCCTACAGATTGCTCTCCAAGTTGTGGTTGTGGAAGTGGGAATGGATCCAAAAAACATGTTGATCATATTAAAAAACAAGTTGCTTATTGAACTTAACAAAAAGGATATGGTGGTGGGCTGGGATCTACGTTTTGAAACGAATTTTTTTAAAAGGAGTAATTCAAAGATTTGGGGATGTGCAGTTGAGGGTTGATGCAAGGTTACACCATAAATGGAGCCCTTGGTGGAAGTTTATGAAAGAAAATTATAAACAAAGACAAATTATTTGGTGGCAATGATATTGGTGGCAAAATAGTACAACGTGTGGCCATGATAAAGATAGGAGAATATGGTTGTTGAAAGTCTTAGAGTGTTGAGCAATATGGATAGTATGTTCGGGAAGATGAGTGAAGAAGGCCCCTGAAAGCATGATTGGTGACATAAGTTTTATATGAGGGGTATAGGAGATGTGTCATGTGTAGACCACAATGCATTGTAGGATGATGGGTGTAGATTAGTGTAAATCAAGACATGAGTCTGTTTTTTTTTCATGTGAGGTTGATGATGTCCTTACATTGTAAGTTTTGTGGGCTTGATGCTATTTGGTTTAATTCACTATGTAAGCTTGGATCCCATTGTTTTATTACACTCTGGTACTCTTTTTCCTCAATAGGTTAGTATTTTATAGGCTAGGAGATTTTTTAACGAGGCCAAAGGGTTTTATAACTTGGGTGTGCAAATTGTATAGTGATTAGATGCAAATGGTGTTGAGCCTTTGGTGTGTTGATAGGAGATGATAGGGCATTGCAGTTAGGTGTTATTGGTGATGAGCCCTTGGTGGCGTGTTGTTATTTAAATTGATGATAAAAGGTATGTAATACTGCAATGCGGATGATAGGGCATTGCAGTGAGGTGTTATTGGTGTTAAGCCATTGGTGGTGTGTTATATTTTAGATTGATGGTTTCTTTTCCGTAATCAAATTTTGGGTTTCAATTTCTTTTTTTGATTTTTGCTTTGTGGGGTTTTTCTTTTGCCAATTTTTATTTCTGCACTCTGCTTTTAATTTTTTTGGTTTTTTATTTAAAATTTCTTTCTAGGTTTCATTTGTTTATTTCTATTTTCTGGATTTTCTAGACAAAAGTTCAATTTTTTCTTTTTCATATTCTAAGTTCTTAATGGTATTATGTTGTAGGATTTATGGAAGAGCAACAAAAATTTGGTCCAGCCAGCCATTGGGAATGTTATGAACAAGGGAAGTGCAAAAATTATGGCTATGGAAATAAATGCAAAGCTGGGTGCTTGTTTGAGGAGTTTATCGTGGACATTAACTTATACCAGAACAAGGAGGGGGATACGATACAGGGGGATCTAATTGAGTTGATTGAGTGTTGGCGTAAAGTGTGTAAATGTGGAATCAATTGGTGTGAATTGGGAACAAAATTGGTGTAAATTATGTTTGCTCTGTGCCAATGTGGTACCCATACAAGACTGGAGAACCTGGGTAGTGTTTTAGATCGTAAATTTGTAACTGGTTGTGACTGTGTTTCTTTCCCCGATTGAGATTATTTAACTGTCAAAAAAAAATTTAATTGAATTTCCTTTTATCATCATCACTGCAGTAGGTGAGAGGGATGTGATATGGAGGTGTGATGTTTGATTTATTGAAAAAAATACTACAAAGGTTATTTTTGTACTTTTATTATAAAAAATAAAGTCAATATTCACAAAAGTGCCATTAGTAATCATGTGTCATTCACATGTCTATTTGAGTGTTAGTTTGACTGTTAGTCAAACTTTTTTAGGGGAGGTTAGTGTAGGTTATTAAAAGTTTAAGGACTTTATATGCACCTTTTTATAATAGAGGAGGACTAAATGTAGTTTCATCAAATCTCAGGGGAGATCAGTGTAATTTACCCTAAATATTAAGACTTTTAAATAAGTGAGAGAATGATGAGATACTAACATAAGGTCATTATAATAATTTTAATTAAGAATTCCCTCATTTCGACACAAACTAATCATTTCTTTAATGAATGTGAAAAAAATGCAAAGTGGACATATATAGCACACGTTGGATACTTGTTGGACGTATTTCTGTTGTACGACCAGCATTATTGTATTAGAAAACAATTAGAAAATGGTGGGAGTAATAAGAATGGAGAATTGTTATATCAAACCTCTCGAACATGCAGTGCCTCGCGAACACTCTCATCGTTGGCCCATTGAGTGCCAAGGTAAAAACCAAAAATCTGCAACAATGAAAATACAAGTCAATTTTGTAAAAAACTATAGACAAAATGACTTTAAACCAACACAAAATATGCAAAACTACTTGGCAGCTTATGTCTGGCACTGAATCTGTGAGATCGTCAGAACTAAGAGGTGCCTTTAGCTTCTGGTTCAGAGATCTCCTATATAGCAATTCATTTTTCTCCGGCATCGACGAATCCGTGCAATAGGTATCCAAAATGTCGAACAAATTAACTCTAGAAAGGCACTGAAGAAAAGAAGAAAAAATATGATGAACAAATTCAACCGAGCTGAAAACCAAGTGTAGAAGTGAATATCATAATAAAATTGGACTAAATATCTTATTTGGTCCCTCGAGATTAACACGAGGATCAAAATAGTCCCTGAAGATACGAAAATGACATATATGATGGACAAAATAGTCTCTCCAAATTTTGTCCATCATGTCAAATCTTGAGGGACTATATTATTATTTTCATATCTTGAAGGATTATTTTGTCTCTCACGTTAATCTTGAGGGACTAAATGAGGTGTTTACTCATAATACTGAGATGGCCTTACTTTGTCATAGTATTGCATGTCTCTTAAACATAATTCATTAGTGGAATCTATATCTGAATACTCTCCTTTACAATTTCTCTGCAATGACTGTCCATAGACAAAAAAAAAAAAAAAACAAATTAGAATCATTAGCATTTCTTTTTGAGATTTTTTTGCAAATTTAACTGTAAATAAATCACTAATAAAACTCAAAACAAAAATGATATTCCAACATTTAAAGAAAAATTCAAGCACAAACACATCAGCTTTATATACCAAGTTTATAATGAATGAACTACTATGCTTGTAGCATTACTAGCCAGGAATCATTGTCATTGAATAGTTAAGAAGAAACATTATTTACCCAATAGAGTTCATCAGAAATAAGTCCCATTCCATGTACAAATGGGATTTGATCATTTAGTTCTTTCCTCGTCGTTACGGGGTTTCCGAGTAGATATCCCTGTGAAAATTAAGACCGATATATTTAGGCTTTATATTAGTCACGACACCCCGAAAGCGTACCTGACGGGGTGTTGTGACTATACTTTATATAGCAAGAACTAAAAATCAACACTGCACTTTTAAAAGGGTGAACTATGTGATTTGGGAATCACAATGCACTTTCTATATTATTATGTCAATAGTAAAAACATAGTCAAAGGAACTGAAATACAAACCTGGAGATTTATCCGGGGTTGTAGACCTTTCTCATTTCCTATTAATCAAATAAATCGAATAACAGTTAGCTTAATTGATAGATATATGTGAGAGTTAAAACCTTTTTTTTTTTTTTTTAAATTTTATGAAACACTTTTCAATCCTGTCAAACAAAACCAAATTTTGACATAAAGTTATTCACCGTATAATCTGTTCAAAGAACGTATCATAGAACTCGTTCAATATTTGGGCACGAATGAGATTGAAGCCATTATATATAAAACTATTAGACATATGTTCTATTTTGACACCTTATAACTAGCAGCATATGAGTTTAATTGTAGCTAGATCAAACTATAAACTTATTTCTGAAAGAACTCATATTCTTTCCAACTCAGAAGATGGTATAAAATTAATATCACTTTAACATAAAATGCACATCCACACATAACACATGTAATTAATATCAAGGAAATTGTATCACATAACACACATGGATGCATAATCATTAATATGTATGATGTACAAACATTACTATATATAATGCACATCTCATTACACGTGAAATGCGCACTCTATGTTGTTGTCTTGTGTTGAGAGAAAATCTATTGTTTATCTACCATTATCGTATTTGTTATTACTTTTATAACTGATTCATCATACACATTGAGCCATTTAAAGTTTATTACAACAACAACAACAAGTCTAATCCCACTATGTAGGGTCGGCATTGAGCCATTTAAAGTTTATTACCATTTGAAATTTCTTGAACAATGGCAGGGGCAGGAATGCCAGAGTATGAATCAGCTCCAAAGTAAAATTTATTTGAAATAAATTCCGGGTGATCAATAAGCCACTACAAAGATTCAACACAGAAATATGACATCTTAATTATAAACGATAAAATATGTTAGAATGTCGAAAAGACCAAAGTGAACTATATAAAAAAAAAGGGAACTATATAGAAAAACTCAGCACAAAATATGATGACTGTGAAATGAACATAGCATAGGCATATCGAATTCACCTTCCTAAGAAATTGATGGGTATGGTGAACTAATTTCCAGTCACTTCGATGAGCAAGGGCATTTTTGGCATAAGAGAATCCAGTTCCTAGTGGCAAATCTGCAAAAATAATGCTGGATACCTGAAAAATGGCACAATAAATAAATAAATAAATAAAAGAACAAAATAATAAAGGGAATGTCATAATAAGAATGTGCAGAACTATTTATAGTTTTACAATAATATTTATCGTACAACAGAAATACGTCCAACTAGTATCCAATAATAATTTTAATTAAGAATTCCCTCATTTCAACACAAACTAATCATTTCTTTAATGAATGTGAAAAAAAATGCAAAGTGGACATATATAGCACACGTTGGATACTTATTGGACGTATTTCTGTTGTACGACCAGCATTATTATCGTACAACAGAAATACGTCCAACTAGTATCCAACGTGTGTTATACATAAGACGTAATGTGTGCTATACATACGTGTGCTATACATATAGCACACATTACGTCTTATTATATATAGCACACGTTGGATACTAGTTGGACGTATTTCTATTGTACGACAAGCATTATTGATAATTTTATACTATCATCTCAACACTAATTGATATTTTGCACACACATTACAACCACAAACTATTGCAAATTCTTGATAGAATTCAAGAACTGAAATCAATACTTCTTTATTCTTGAGGATGAATTGTATTACCTTTGTCCATGACTGTGTTCTATAGACCAAATTCGGCAAGCTCCCATTGTACTCCTCAATTTTAAATTTTAATGGACCTATAACACAAAATTGGTGACACAGGTCATTCTATAAATGTTGTAGAGTGGATAATTTTCAGCAGGATCTGTTCCAATGGAAACGTAAACCGTAAACAGCAACGCAATGAAATCACAAACATTGGTGTCCACATTTTTCTGCAAAATGATTCCGGATGGTGGAAAATCAATGTCAAATGTACTAACATATGATTGTATTAGAATAGGTGACTTAGATCTCAAATGCAGCAACATATACTAAGAAAGAGAAAAAGAAATATGTAGATGCTGTGCTATACTTTGAAAAATCTACTTTCAACACTATAAAGAAAATAAATTGAAAATGAATGTTATATCATAGAATAACAATTGGCTTATACTCTCCTACACATATATGATGAGCTAAGAGTTATCTTATAGTTTTCCTATAAAGACCTTGATTGGCTTTAGTTATCTTAGCAGTCCGGTCCAAAGCGCCTTGTAATGGGTGTAATCCCTCAAGCCAGATAAGCTAGATATGGTTTTGAGAACTTTAAGGAAATAAAATTTCACCCTTGCTAATGACTATAACTTTTGGCTTAGTGGTAGCTGCTTCATCCAACACCCAGTCAAGAGATTGAGTAGGAAATGAGATAAATAAAACTTTATGTTACTACTACATTAAATGCACTTCCTCCTTGGTCTTACCGGTTTTGGCCAAAAGCAATGGTACCAGATCAACATAAGGTAACTGGTATACCTATATTGTACGAGGGCATCACCAATAGGACACAGAGATGTAGGCTATGCTAGAGCCAATAGATGAGGCAATTTGTAGCCTTAGTGAACAAATAGCTCTGAAGCACGGATACGAATACGGATACGTGGTACGACAATTTTGTGAACAAATAGCTCTGAATGGAAAAAGGTGGCCAATACAATCCACAATTTGAATTTCAATATCGGATTCGTGTTTTGCTGCTAATAATTCGGCTATTTGTCCAAATTATTAGCAGCAAAACACACGAATCCGATTCCCTATGTGGGTTCAGAAAAATGGAGAGTGGAAGATCTGAAACAACTGAATGCCTTACAAAATTTGAATCCAACCTTGCAGTATCATATTACAGTCAGAGCAGAGGGCTTTGCTCAGTTCATTACAACTTTAGGGGGAGACTAATCAATGGCTGTATTGGCTAAGGAGAACTTAAAAAAATGAGGGCATGAAAATTACACGGCAGATTTCAGAACAAGAACTGGTTTATTACCAGTTACCACATCAGGATGTAGGTGGAGGTAACATTCTTATGGTAAATCATGCTAGTAAAGTCTTAGGATGTGTATTGATTGTATCGTAGGAATTTCTCAGATGGCTAATTTTTCTTATCTGATGTTAATATATTTATGAATGTTTATTGACTGAAAAACATGTTTTAGTCTGCGACTAACGACCGAAAGCTCAATCGAGTGGTCAGTTTGGGATGAAGAATCAAGGCATAGAAAAAAAATAAAAAGTATCAAATGGGCAGAACCATCAGAAATTGAAGTGCTGAGATATTGTATCTGTCACAACCTGCAAAGAAAATATGATGATGAGCTTCTTGAGCATTTTGTGACTAGTCAGTCCAACCAGTTAGTACTCCTATCATTTTAAACTGTTTCATGAAAAGATTACCATAATAGTTCAGCTAGTTTTGTTACTTAAGCTATGATTTGATCTTATACCAGGCATTGTAAAGGTTGCCAATATAGTAGTTTATGGCTAGGGAAACACAGTCTGAAGTCATATGATATTGAAATTCAAATTGTGGATTGTATTGGTCACCTTTTTCCATTCTAGTAACTTTCACAATTCTAATTCTCTTAATTATGGCTCTCTCTTCAGTTTTCTCTTCACTTCTCTATTCACGACAAATTTCAATATCGTATCAGAGTCTTACCACCCATCACAAACTCCTCTTTTCGCTACCTACTCTGAGTGTTCTTATTAAACTCATACTTTTTCCTCATTTGCATCTCCCATGGATGGTTAAGTATTGGTGAATGGCTTCTGTCTACTGTGGTTAAGCCTTTGCTCATGTTGGCTTATGATGCCTATTGTTCGTTCCCGAGTTGGGATTTCTTGACATTTGGAAACCATAGAGCCCATAAGGAGCGACTTTTGACCGATGTTATTCTGGCTAGTCAACTCACTTCAAATTCATATTTTTCATTTGGTTGGGAGCCGTAGAGACGCGAGCTAAGGACCTTGTATTGTATTGCCATCTCATTGTATTTTCTTATCTTTCAGTTCTATTATATTGCCATCCCAAGCTGGAGATGCTTAAGTATTGATCTTCCAGCTTTGATGGGGCTATTAGAGTAAATTATTGATCTTAGAAAAGTAGCTTATTTGGTTAGTAATTGGCCTATATAACTTTTGGAACTCAGAAGAGTATCTTGTATTTTAATTCCATGAAATTATATTGTGAAATAATAATTCCAATTCTAAATGTTTACTAAAAGCATGAAAATCACAATTGAGCCATATCTAATTCCAACTTCAAGCTCAAATTCCACTGCCAAACAGGTTACAAAGAAATCTTAACTAAATAAAAAGCTATAGAAGTGTTAAAATTAAGCAGAAAAGTTGCAGAAAGAGATTTATGAATCAGGAATTGCTATTTCAACATTACCAATTTGGTAGGCAAGGCCTGAAAATGAAGTACAGCCAGGACCACCAGTTAGCCAAAGCATAAGAGGGTCTTTCTGAGGATTGTTCTCCGACTTTATAAAATAGTAGAAAACTTGCAAATCATCATCTGTTTCCCCTAACCCCACATACCTGAAAAAAAAATGTAGATATGTTAAACACTACACACCAAAATCCATCGGTGACAGAGTCCACTTTATCAGTTAGAATTCATGGTATCAGACTCAAGGAATCACGAAAATAAACAAGAGAATAATGAAATAAGAAAATTGTAATGAACTAATAACTGATTATCAATTACAATAAGTATAGTCTATATAGGCATAATACTACATACTAATATCTATAATGACAATAATATCCTTTCACATTATCACCATAGGAGCGACAATCACATTCAACCATGATGGAAATCAATATTTGAACTAAAAAAGCAACAATTATAAGAAAATGAAACAATAAAAATTCTTAGGTGCACCCAGAAAATAAAAATTCATTTACTCTGCACCGTTCATTATGACACATAATCAAATAAGTGAACTAAAATCAACTATAATAGAAATAAAGGGATGTATCAAAATATAAATAGTATAAAATAAATAAATCACTTGTTCTCGGTGCACTTAGGAATTTCTAATCAAATAAATATAATTGAAAGTGAGGTATTAATTAATGCTGACCTACCCAGTTTCGAGTTCAAATGGAAGTGGGCCTTCAAAACCAGGAAGTATTTCCACCTTTGCAGAATAGGCTTCAACAACTAATCGAGAAGATGATAATATCTGAAATATAGAAAGTGCAATAATAAGAGCAATAAGCAGAATCTGAGAGTAGCAACGAGAATTAGTAAGTTTTTTTATCATCCTTGCAGCAATAGTAATTTAAGCTCCAAGATTTCTGGTATTCTAGTCAACTGCTTCTTTAACTCTGTTATTGTTATTATGTGATCTTTAGTTTGTTGTTTTGGGTTGGATTTGGATTGAGAAACGATCTTGTTTTTTTATGATATTTTTTGAAGGCACGAGGTAGTGAGACACGTGGTGTGGAAGCTGATCATATCAAATGTGTTGATAGAATATACTACGAGTAAAAGTACAGGTGTGAATGTGAGTGTGTTCCACTTCCAAGGGTCATGTTTCCTACTAAAAAATAATAAAAAGTAAGTTATGATTTTTTTATTATATACAAGTAATTATTTTCTACGTCAAAGTAATAAAGTTGTTACTTTTTTAATTGGAAAATTACCCAACATATATACTTTTTAATAGTAATATCCAAATAGAGACTTAATATTTAGTGGAGTAGTTAAATGTAGCTTGAAATTAATACATAATTAAAATGAATATGAGTTAATGTTCATATCATAATTTATGAGATTCATTCTTATTAAATTTCTTTTATTAGTCTCTAACAACTAATAAATAAGTCATTTTGGTCCCTCGAAATAACTGGAAGCCATTTAGGCATGGTTCTGAGAACCGGACCGAACCGGCCGGTCGGACCGCAAACCGGCCATGAGTCCGGTCCGTCTCAAGCCAAAAAACCGTGCAGAGGCCAACCGGGAAGGAACCGCTCGCAACCGCCGGTTAACCGGTGAACCAGTCCGGAACGGCATCGTTTGGTGAGGGGTTTGGAAAATTATCGTCCCTAACCTAATCGACCGCATCCCTCAACACCCTCTCACTCTCTCTCGGTGCGTCACTACCGGAGGCCGCCGCCGCTCCGTCCTACTCGAAGCTCCGCAGGACCGTCTAGCTCTCTACTGAACATCGCCTCTCTCTCCTCACAGCAGCACAACGCTGGACAGCAGCACAGCAGCACAACACAACAGCACAGCAGTCGGGATAATCGCGTCCAATCCAGCCGTCGTCGCTGCCTCCAGGAACGCCTTCGGGTCGCCGTTGCCGCTTCGAAGATCGCCTCCAGGAGGGTCGTCGTCCAGCTCCTCCACAACTTGCACAGGTAAGGTTGTTTAAGTTATTTAATAGTTTCATTCATTCTGTTTTAAGAATTTCTCTTTTATAATTTTATTATTTTTATCAATTTAATAATTTTAATTTCTGTTTATGATTTATTTCTGTTTTTAGATATTTTATTCATTTTTTAATCCTGCCATTTGATTTTTTTCTCGTGGAACATTCTTTAGATTAAGGATATTTTTAGATATGTTATATGGATTAAAGTTGTCTCATGAAGTATGTTTTATGAATTGTGCCCCGATTTTCAACTCTCGGCTCAACCTCTGATTAAACTGATTGAACTTTCGAACCTCTGAATCTTTGCGTCGGCCGGTTCGATCTCCGGTCCAGTTCTCGCAACCTTGCATTTAGTGATTAACGGTTGTCCGAAAATTAAAATTGTCAGGGACTCACTTGTCAATTTCTCAATGGCAGGACTATCTTGTCCATCGCAAAAATTGTCAGGGACCAACTTAGGGATTTACCCTAAAAAAATTAGAGACCAATTTTTCCTTCAATAAATTGTTAGCACCAATTTGTTTAAAAATAAAATGGTAGTTAACACCATCAATATTTATTATGTCAGACCTTTAACATTATTAATTAATGACCACTGAAAATAATTTTAATTGTCAATGATACTTATGCACGCTTAAATTGTCATGGTTTGTTATGTCCGGTTTAAACCCAAACCTTTGAGCCCCATCCATTTCTTGTCCGGTTCAATACTTGTTCCGGTTTTCAGACCAAACTCAATCTCTCACCTCTTTCACTCTCACTCAAACCTCATTAACTCACTAAGAACCCTAAATTCCCAATTCCCAAATGTCCAAGTCGATTTGAATCTCGATGAGTTCGTGACGACGCTGGTTCGATTCCTTCTCCGGTTCCTCGACCTCTAGTGCGCCTCCCTTGAAGTCTCGAATCCTCTACCTCTCCCGCAAGGGCGCAACGTTCTCTTCCTGAAGCTCTGACAACAACCTTCAAGCGCGTTGTTTCTCCTCACGCTCCGCCTGATTTCTGCTGCAACGACGCGCTCATTAGTCCTTCCGATTGGTATCTCTTTTCTGTGGCATACTTGTTCCTTCTAATTCTGTTTTTTGTTTTTTTGGGGTGTATTTTGCTGCTGTTGTTGCTATTATTGGGGGTTGTTGTACTTTCCCTACCCAGTTTGATCTATTTTCTTTAAAAAAAAATCAAATTGTTACAGTTGATTCTTGTCTTTAAAAGGATAATTTGTGCACTGTGGTGTTTTTAGATGGCTGAAAAGCATTAAAAAAAAAAAAGGATGTGGGTTTGAGGTTTTGTAGCTTCTTTAGTAGCTTATTTGCTACATTGTTACTTGTTAGTTGCTGTTACGTTGACATACATGCAGAAGAATTTCCATGGATTTGATGAGTTCTTTTAATGATTAGTCCTTAATTTGATGACTTTTATGTGGAAAATTTTGTACTCATAGTTCGAGTTAGTTATATGGTAGCTAGAGGAATTAATGAGTAAAACACTGACTTAATTTGTTTGTTTAATGGTTGTCAATTTAGACCAAATTTTGTTAAACTGGCTCTTCCTTGCCCACTCCCCTCAACAATCTCTTTTTGAGTCTCTCTCTCTCCTGCCTGTACATAGATTGGTAATTTGGAAAAAGTCTTGATGAAAATTATGTTCATCATCATCTAACTCAGATAATTTTTCTGCAGATGATATCATGATATCATCTCTTGTAATGTTGCCTGGCTGCTTGAAAAGTTCTTATGTGGGCAATGTGGCATATTTTCTCATTGATTGCATGCAAGTTAATATTTATTGTTTTGCTTGATGGCAATCATAGAAGTTAGTAACACTCACAAAGAAGGGAAAAAAAAGCAAGCTGAATACGTTTCATAAGGCTCTTGATGATATATGTCCCAAATTAATGCTTATTATTCTTATCCGTGTAATGTTGAAATCGGTCATGAGCATTTTGCACACTGAGCATGAAACTGATATTGTCCTAGTTTCATATTTGGCACTAGGAATTGAACCTTCCAGACGGGAGAAGGTTCTTAAAGCCAAAAGGGCAAGCTCCATACATATTTGGGAGTTGCCTCTTCTTCTTCTTATCCCTTCTAGAAGTTTTTCATTTGGGTATTATTGAATTAGTAGAAAAAGATAATGGAGGCTGAATAACTTGCAGGTTCAATAGGTGCTTACTTGAGTACATAGATTTAGATACCCAACACTTTATATAGTCATTATGGAGTATATATATGCATAGTTTCTTGGATAGATAATTAATGCTTGCTATTTCCTATTATTATATTTCCAATGGGCAATGGCACACTAAGCATATGCTAAAAACACCAACTGCAGTCAATTATTCTTAACACTCGTGCTCAAATAAAAGTTTACTAAACTTGATGCTTGTTACAAAAGAACCCTGTAATACTACGCTGGGATGTTGGATTGTGAATATTTCTTGAAAGAATACAACAAGACAGCTGGAATATCCATCAGCTTGAAGAACTTGTTGTAATGTTGCATGATTGGAAAGAAGAGTCTTGGACTCAATGTGAGTTTGTCTAACAATTTTTTTTAAGGAATATCCTTGGAAAATGTGAGAATTCATCAATGAAAGTAAATGGGAGAATTCACCAATGAAACTAATTCCTCTATTGGAAACAATCACAGAATAATACTTGTATATGTATATTGAATGATAAGATGCAGTCTTTTTTTGTCAATTTTGACTCCAATATCTTGCTTTTTTTTTCTAAGTCAATGTTGGTGTTTTTTTTTTTGAAAAAAAATTAGCAACTTAGGTAAACAGTAAATTATTAAATCCTCGAGAAAGATGAATATGTTGTCGAAAGATGTTCAGCTTTTTCATTCTGTTTGTAGAGAGGTAAATATGATTTCCTGTTCTTTTCTTGTCCGCTAACTTTCAGTATTTCTGATAGGAGGAACCTGGTGGGAAGCATGCTCTAATATTTTACCCAGGAAATCAAATATCCCAGGTCTGTCTATTCTATTATTTGCTGTCATCCTCGATGTCTTTTCCATAAACTGATAATATCAGATAAAACATAAAAGTAATGCTTAGTTTCATATTGATGATGATCTCATTTTTTATATTTTTCAGTTTGGTGAAAGTAAAAGGCGAGATTATTATGGTTGCTGATTTATCTCAAAGGCGAGATTTATATTCGAATGTTGTCGCGACACTTGGTCATCTTGTGTTCAGTAATTGATAATGTCATACGACCAGAGGACTTCTCAGTGGCGGTCAGGGAGTGAGCCTGCGAGCAAGAAGCCA